>CM023490.1:60503479-60923478 GCA_013339685.2 Hyalomma asiaticum | reverse complement strand
AGACAAACTTTGCGGGCGAATCCATGGGCGCGCGCCTGCTGCAGCTATGCCTGGGAGAGCTCAAGCCACGCTGCTCTGAAGAAGGGAAAAGCTGACCTGTGCTTCCCCTGGGCGTGCGTGTGCTGAAAGCTTCCAACGACGACAAAAAAGGGCTGTAGCTGGAGCCGACTGGCGTTTAATTCGTGAGGTCTTACAAGTAGAGTTTGACCCGAGTTGTGAGGTGTACGTTCGCTTATGGTTCCACTCGCATTTGGGCCCTGCCACTAGCGTAAAAGGCGACGAGCGCGAAATCGTCTTTGCCGTGTTGCACAACGCATTCCCGGCTGAAGTCAATGCACAGACGCCCATTTTTTTTTTAACCTTAACCAGCGTGCGTCGGCCGCCGAGTTGATAAGCGCCGCACAACGGAGCGCTGTGGCGAACTGAACGCGAATATGAGCGTACACGCTATCAGCACTCTTGGGCAGCTGTCTCCTCCCGCTCGTCCGTGAATGTTCAGAGAGGGCTGCAAGACACCATTAACGATGTGACTTCTTCGTAACACACAGTTCAAGAGAATGATTTGTAGGGTTTAACATCCCAAAAGCAGTCCTGATTATGAGAGACGCCGTAGTGGAGGTCTCCGGAAATTTCGACCACCTGGGGTTCTTTAACGTCCACTGACATTGCAAAGCACACGGGCCTCGACGTTTCGCCTCCATCGAAATGCAGCCGCCGTGGCCGGGATTCGGTCCCGCGACCTTCGTATCAGCAGCCGTGTGCCATAACCACTAGACCACCGTGGCGGGGCATAGTTCAAGAAAAGTGAACCAAGCCCTAATGCGCGGTGTATTCCTTGAGCATAAATTTACCATGCGAAAACGTCCGATACTTTATTTTCAAAACTAAACTATACTCACACGTCTAAAATAACAAAGGAATACGACGATCAGACACGGGGAGAAACCTCCAACGAGCTCTGCACAGCCGTTCTTTCGAGACGGGGCTTTGAAGAAGCGATAACACGTGATTTCTACAGACGTTCAATCCTCGTTGTGCTGTGACGCTCGCTGAATTTAGCTCAAGTATAACGTGAGTACCTGTGCTTACGAAGATAGCCCGCGCCATCCGGCGCCTCTGCAACGTCAAGACAACCCTGATGCTCTTTAACATTTCCAACAGGTTGCCCGTTCAAGCAGAGCTGACACTTTGAAGCTTGACTACGCCAAGTGTTCGTGCACCCCGCACACATGCGAGTGTCAGGCCAAGAGACTAATTACACGTTTAGAGAGTTCACGCATGGCAGCTTCGAAGTCTCTAGGTGCCATTTCAACGGAGCAAGAGCTCGGTGTAATGGCAATGGAGCAAGAGCTACGTGCCATGGCTGCGGTATTTCGCTGCAAGTCCACTATGGCAGAACTAGCGTCGCCACTTATGCCAAATGCGTGCCAATATGACGCGTAATAAGCCGAGTTGTTTCCAGGAGGGGTTGATCCTCGCATTTTTTCGCAATTTTGAGTCAATTACACAGAGTGCAATGAGAGGACCTGCAGAGCAAGAAATTAAGAAACATTACTCCATCTCCCGCTAAAGGGGACCATTAGGCGATGCCAAGCAGCACGCGGGGTGCACACCGCGTTTGCATCGGTTTGACGTTAGCAGACGCTGCCCGCGTCAGCGTTGTCTCTCGCGGGCGAGGGCGTGTTCTCGTTCCTTGCGAGCTGGTAAGCGTTCATCGAAGAGAGACAGTTTCCATAGTCAACGTGCGCCGTTCTGAGAGGAGAGGAGGAAGGTCGAGAGGAGAGGAGGGGGAGGAGGATGCGCATGCGCAGTCCGAGTGTGGACACCACACGACGGAGGGAGGACGGACAAAGCTGCTTCGCATCTAACACATTCTTGACGAGGCGGCGTTCAAGTCCCTGTACCACAATCCGAAACCTAGCGCCATTAGCACTAGGCTATACTATAGTTCTAGGCACTGTAGCTATACGCACACGCTTTCATAACATGCATTTTTGGAACCATGTGATAGCGTAGTACCACCGGTAGAAAGACAAATAAGGTGAGAGAGCAACAAAGAAAGAGATATGGGCACGCAAGTAGACAGTTAAACGAAGAAAGTGTCGCGTTACACAGAAGGGGAAAACGCACTCGCGCTTCCCCTCCAATCACATTTAACGTGGTGGCTTCCAATCACGTTTAAGGTGTTACCACGTATACCAAAACCAGAGTGGACTCCAAGTATTGCGAACTGACACGTGGTATCATGGGCTTTTCCATATAAAGGAATACGGACGGTAAAACTGTTTATAACAAAAAGTCATGAATTCGCGCTTCGATAAGTATGAGTTAGTGGTGGATAGATCCTCTCGAAACCCGCATTGACACGGGCCAAGCGGTTTCTTTGATCCCAGGAAATATATTTGTTGGCGGTTTATCTCTATTACACATTTGTCATATCAACACGAAAATTCTTTATGCCGGGGCCCACCAATACCTCACATGTCACTTTCTGTAACGGATATGACGCATACAAGTACAAACGAGAAAGAAAAACCAGCAAGAATTTTTGGCTGGCGTGGTCGCACTGGGAACAAAACCAACGACCGCCTGTCTCACGACGAAACGTGCCGAGCGCTTTACTGACTGCGCATTCACTGTTATTATTATTATTATTATTATTACTATTATTATTATTGTTGTTGTTGTTGTTGTTGTTGTTATCGTTGTTGTTATCGTTGTTGTTCTTGTTGTTGTTGTTGTTGTTGTTGTTGTTGTTGTTGTTGTTGTTGTTGTTGTTGTTGTTGTTGTTGTTGTTGTTGTTGTTGTTGTTGTTGTTGTTGTTTGGTTGAGGAAGGGACGCTAATTTCTGCGACCCATGTCGGGAGCACGGCTAAGCGTCCGGGGGGCGGCGGGGGAAAGGCAGCGAAAGAGATATAAAGAAGAGAAAATCCGTAGTGAAGGGCTCCGGCAATTTAGACCACCTGGGATTCTTTAACGTGCACTGACAACCGCAGTACATGGGCAACACCACCTAGACATACACGGGCCTCTGGCATTTTCACCTCCATCAAAAATGTGGCCGCTGCGCATTCACGCACACCCTAAAAGCTATGTAAGCGCGCATCACACCCTTCCTTAGCCTTTCCCCTCCCCCTGCATGTGTACGTTCGCTTCCGCGCGCGCTTGATGGATGGATGGCTGCTATTAGCGCCCCCTTTCTAACGGGGCGGTAGCCCGCGAGCCACCGAGCTCTATCTTTATTTTATCCTCAGCAAACGTTCGTTTTTCCGAACCACAGATATTTTCCTAACAAATTTTTCTCCGCACTGACCTGTTTTTTCTATCATCGTTCCGCTGTGAAGTAACAATCTTATTCGAACTACCTCGCCCTTCTGTTTGCTCCATACCTTTCAGCCAGCAATACTCTCAGCGTTCATCTCTATCGCCGACATGTTCACCCTTCCTGTGCTATCCCGGAAACCCACGGCCTCCAGCAGGGTAGTGTCCACACCTGCACTTGGGTGGGATATCTGTACATTCAATCAAAACATGATCTGTCGTTTCCCTAGCTTTCCCACAGCACGCACATGTATCCCTTCTTTACTGAATTTCGCTCTGTACCTTCGTGTTCTCAGGCAATCTGACGTTGCTTCAAACAGTAACGCACTTCCCTTTGAATTATCATAAAATTTTTCTGTATTGATTTCATCTTCCCCTTTTCTGAAGTTGCTCAATGCCGGTTTCTTCTCCACGGCTGCTATCCAATCCGACTTCTCCGGCGCTCTGACCATGCTCTTAGCGCTCTTTTTAGTCCCATCCGTTTCGTTACTGGCTGTATACTTACTGGTAAGCCTCCTAGTTCTCTTCCTCCATTGTGCGTCAACGTTCTGTCTATACAACTATCTCAGTACTGTCGCTGCCGATCTACTTTCTATCATATTCTTTAATCTCTGTTCGTATCTAATTTTACTCTAAGATTCCCTTACCTCAAAGTTAGAACGCTCCCATATCCCCCCTAACCCCTTAAGTGCTTATAACGAGCTGAGCTCTTCACGAGCAGTCGCCACTTTTTTGCTTATGAGGAGCTCAGCTCGTCATGGTTCTCCCGCAATGTTCCAAGGTGGTGTTCTGAAGCTCACCCTATCAAATATTGTTTTAAATGCGAAGCATTTCTTAGCGAACTTCGACGACTTTGAGCGTATCTATCTATCTATCTATCTATCTATCTATCTATCTATCTATCTATCTATCTATCTATCTATCTATCTATCAAGCCACCTACGATTTTGTGCTCTCCTCGCCGTTTCGCTAATGGGATGTTTACGAAAAATGGTATGCCACAACATGACTACATGACGAACATAAATGGCATGTCATAGCATGAAAATCACGACATGAATGTCATGAGCGGCATGATTTACATGCCACGGTCTTGGTGCTCTCCTGGCCGTTTCGCTAATGGGATGTATGCGAAAATTGGTATGGCACAACATGACTGCCTGACGAACGTAAATGACAGGTCATAACATGAAAATTGTGACATGCATATCATGAGTGTCATGATTTACATACCACGGTCTTGGTGCTCTCCTGGCCGTTTCGCTAATGGGATGTATGCGAAAATTGGTATGGCACAACATGACTGCATGACGATCATAAATGACAAGTCATAATGTGAAAATCATGACATGCATATCATGAGCGGCATGATTTACATGCCACGCCTTTCGTTAATGGGATGTATACAAAAATTGCTATGGCACAACACGACTGCATGACGAACGTAAATGACAGGTCATAACGTTAGAATCGTGACATGCGTGTATGAGCGGCATGGTTTACATGCCACAGTCATGGTGCTCTTGCGGTCGTTTCGTTAACTTCATATGTACCAAACTCGGTATAGCGAGAAAACAATGCAAATCCATTTTACGTTCCTGATGCGTGCTTCGCATTTCCTTGATTCCCCCTGCAAGTGGGATCTGCCAACTTTTTTTCTACTTAAGACACAGATGTCAGCAGGGATTCCATTATGAACATTCGATTTGATGATATTTCGACACGAGATCGCGGGATGAGTGCCCTGCGTTTCCCGCGCTTTATGAATAAGCATGGCCCCATCCACGCGGCGTTCTCGTATAGAAAACCTGTCTACTTCAGAAGAAGAAAGCGTGAGTGATGAGGAAGCCGTTGTCCTGTTTGATTCTTTGAGTGAGGAAGATAGTGACGACCTTTTTACAGACAGCGAGAAAACCAGAATGTGGGGCAGGTGGTGCGAGAATGCTCTCAGCGGAATGCCGGGATTTGAACGATACCACACGGATCGCCCCATCGCCTAGTTTCGAGGGAACTATGAAAGAATAGTGCATCTTGTGCACGGCAAAATAAAATTTATTCCGTACTTTCTGGAGCTGCAGAAATTTACTTCAGCATACACCTAAAATGTACCCTGTATGGAGCATTACATGATGGAGTGAGGAATGACCACTAGGTCATTGCTATCTACCAGGAAAGTGTATTCCCAAATATCTTTCTATTTTGAAAATGTTACTGAATCATTGCAAATAATAAAAAATTGGCAATTTTGGACCGTTACTTCTTGTTTATTGGGCCCTTCAGGGTTAACAACCTCATTTGTGATCCGCCCAATGCAAGGTGTACGATTCACGTCCAGTCTTGATTGTGCCTCTGACGTCATACACACCACTGAGTTTCGGAATGTAATTCCTGGCACCATCGCACCTTTCCGTAAACCGTGAATCACCTCGTACCTGTTGTAACCCCCCAAGCGCTCTGTGCTACATTACTGCTGAATTCCTCTTTCCTTTAGCTGTCATAGCTTTTTCCTGTACTTCTTCTATTATCATTTATCCATATCCCGAGGTATTTGTACTTTCGTACTCCTAACCTCCCCACCCTGTGTTGATACTGCCTGGACGTTGCTGTCATTGAATATCCTCTAACTGCATTTTGCCACACTAAATTTTAGTCCCAAAGGTTCACTTTCCCGACCACATATGTCAACCAGACACTGCAGATCTGCTCGGTTGTCTGCGAATAGCACAATATCGCCCGCATAAAACAACACCAGAAGGTTTTTTTTCCTACCATTATGCCTGCCTGTTAGTGCGACAGCTCGAAACCAATATTGCTCATCTACAACGTTTTCTGCATTCTCCACATCAAAAGCATGAATATTAGTGGGGACAGCGGGAATCCCTGACTCAGCCCTTTACCGATATCGGCGACCTCGATTGTACGATTACTCGCCATACCTTCCCATTCCATACAGACTGTATTTCCACGGGGGAAATGATGACGATGATGATTTGTGGTTAAGCCCTTAGTATCGGCCAGGCACGTTTTGAGTGCTCTAACCAATTGAAAAGAAAAATAAAAAGAACAAGAAACAAGAAACCTGAACAAAAAAAACAAATACAGAAAACCAAATAAACAACAAAAAGGAAAGCAAAACACCGACATGCTTACACATAGTTGCCCACATCTGCACTGTCGGGTATAGCATGAAAAGCCACCCGGTTATCGTCTGACCAACGTCCCCGACAATGCGCACCCGGGCTTTTGTAACTGTAACTGCCGTGGTGCGGAATCTCTTGGCATCCACTGCTAAATCCACGGCGGTTGTGCAGCCACTAGTTTCGGTCGCGAAGCCAAGCGCTTGCTGTATGGCAGTGCCATCTTCCGGCTGTGGTGACAGTCTCTTGCAATGGAGGACCAGATGTTCTGTTGTTTCGGCGCGTGCCCCACATTCCTTACACGTCGCCACTTGGACATTATCGGCAGGGTCAAAACGTTGGCGATATACAAGCGTGCGCAATGCGCCTGCACGTGCCTCGAAAAGCACAGTGCTGCCACCACTGTTATCAGAGATTGGTTCTTGTGCAATATCTGATTTTTGTGCCCTGTACAGTGCGAGTGTTGTTTTCGCCTGCAAGCTGGCCCTCCATTGAGATGTTTCGGACTCCTGTACCTATTCCCTTATCGTTCGGGCACGACTTTCGCCTGTCTTCTCAGTTTCTCTTCTGGGCACTCCGCATTTACGGTACAGGAATTGCACTCGAGCGCTCCACTGTGTCTGAATGCCATTGACGTGCAAGTACCTGAACACCTGGCGCGCCCAGCGTGTATCACGCATAGCTCGGCGCCGTTGCCCAAAGCTGACTTTGCTTGCAGCTTCTCGTGCCTCTAAGCAAGACCATCCCACATCCCCCTGAACTGCCTCCACTGGCACGCGACCACTGCCACGCGACCATGCCGCACGACAGTGTTGCCTCAGTGTAATCGTCTCAGGAGCTCCCCGAGTTCAGCTGGCATGCCTATGTATTCCATTCGCTGGAGGAGCTGTGAGCGCGCAACATTATCATATGCTTTGGCAACATCCAAGAGGCAGCATACGAGGTCTCGTGCTTCCTTGTGAGCAATCTCAATGCACTGAGCCATTATAAAGAGGCCCTCAAGGCGTCTGCCTCTGCGGAAGCAGCTTTGCATCTCTGTGAGCACGTCGTTTGCTTCCTCCCATGCGGTCAACCAGTCTTCAATGACTCTTGCAAATATCCTATAAAGCACACTGGTGACTGTGAGGGGTCTATAGTCTTGGATAAGGCTGCTATTACCCCCTCTCTGGGGTACCAGGCTTATGCGTCCCCGGCGTCAATCCTCAGGGATTGGGTCGCCTTCTATTATAGCCGTGAAAATTCTGGCTATTGTAGCTCGGGCCTATTTCCCTGGAGATTTCACAAGGCCTGCCGTGATCTCATCCAGACCAGGGGCACCATTGCACGCAATGCCTGCCGTCGCACGGTCCATCTCTCGACAGGATACCTCCCATTTTATGCCGATCGAGGGTATCTGGTCCTCTGTTCTGTTGGGCATTGTCGGCTGTTCGGCTAACTCCACCCACGGCATCGCATAGGCTTGTTTTATATATGCGGTGATGTGTTCGCCAGTGTCAGACACTTCGTTCCCTGACGAGTCACACAGTACTGGGCCTGGAGGTCTCCTGTCCAGCGATGTCACGTATGACCAAA
This sequence comes from Hyalomma asiaticum, assembly GCA_013339685.2. Classification (NCBI taxonomy): domain Eukaryota; kingdom Metazoa; phylum Arthropoda; class Arachnida; order Ixodida; family Ixodidae; genus Hyalomma; species Hyalomma asiaticum. The sequence continues at coordinate 60,915,448 of CM023490.1, read as the reverse complement.
ACTTTCGGCTAGCATTGTGTCTCCCGCCTCTGTAATGGTCTCCAGTTGTCTTTGCTTTCTGCAAGTTGGCGTTGGACAACTGCCTGCATCTTTCTCTTGCATTCTAGATACTCCTGCCAGGTTTTTGTACATGCCTCGGCAGATTGGGATTTCACTGCACGGTGATGTGCCCGGTTGGCTATCCGGCGTCCTTCCAGCGTTGTTTTCACCTCTGCATCCCACCAGTTTGTTCTTCGGTGTCCACCGTGAAACGGTATGTGCTTTTTTTTTTTCATGCTTATGCGTAAGCCGCCATCTAGAAGCGGTTAAGTGACGTCCGAAGAATAGCACTCACAATTACCTAGTTAGCGTTCCGAAGGCTGCGGAGGCTGTCACCGCTGGACCACGGACACTGCAGCGTGGTGCTTGCAGTGATCGCACTCGGTGACAACACAGCTACGTACGTTGTCTTTCGCGTCATGTTACCATTCAACGCCTCACAGTCAGCATAACGTAGCAGTAGCCCGCCCAGTGATGCTTCCACGCCGGCTAGTAATATCGCCCAAGAGCATCTCGAGGTGCCTGAAACACACAATTACTTCTGTGAGGACCCATTCTACTTTTGTGTTATATCGAGTAGCCAGTTCCTCGGAATAGAAATGCCACTCAGCGAGTCTCGGCTCACGGCCACGGACTGATGACGTCGTGGTTCCGGTTGGGAAAGTCACAGTTGAGGAACATGCCGTGCCTTTTGAGCCTAGTGAGCTGAAGAAGTGACTCTCTCACGGAGTCATGTGATCCACTGAGTCACTGACTCTGGACCAAAGTCAGCGACTCAGTGAATCCCACGCTACAATTACAGGCTCAGAAATGTCATGGAAGAATTACCCAGGCTAATCAGTCACTTCCCACTAGTCATTTATTTTCCACGCAACTTCCTTATTACGGCAGTACAGGTGCGAACAAGGTGGCGCTATTACCGGCATACACGCCGTGGCATTGTTCAGTGGCTATGGCGTTGGCTTGGGAAGCTCGGGGACGCTGGATTGAACAACCGCCACGGCGGCCTCGTAACCGCTTCAGCAATGGAGAAGCCCTACAAGGAAGGACAGCAGGGAAGCACTGTGTTGTATCGTATGGGCATTTTGCGCAGTACTCGGAAGCACGCCGGGCCTATGGCGGCTGCCGATAGAAGGCGGCGCTGGAGGCAGCGAATCATTCATGCGAGAATTCTTGGGAACATCTGAAGAAATCCCGAGAAAATTGTGAGAAAATTGTGGACGACTCGGAGGTAGGCCTCCCAGTCGTCCAGGAATCGACGTGCCTACTGCTGCTGGCGCTTGAAGGCGCTGCAGGCAGATAAAGGCTAAAGATAACGCGCATAGGATCGTTCTTGGGAAAATCTAAAATAAAATTGCGGTATTTGTGCTGGTATAACATACATTTTCTGATTTTCTAATCCACTACAGCAAAAGCAAAAGTATTTACATTCCAAGGATTCTTACTCCTTCAAGGAAGTAATTGAAGCCTCACGAGATTAAAGCTAAGTATAATCGATTGCAGGTAATCCGTTACTTGTAATGAAATCTGCATTTAGACCTGTGTACTACGCGTATTTTGTGCGCTTCGCAAAACACCGGGTGGTCAAAATTTCCGAAGCCCTCCACTATGGCGTACTCTATAATAATATCACAAGGTTGGTACGTAAAACCCCAGCAATTATCATTACTAAGAGTGCAGTTATACTCACAGGCACAAGGTATTCGGCGATTCATGATCGAGAAAAGCGCGAAGACCTCTGCAGCGGCTGGGCTGACAATGGGTCTGTACAGACGGTAAGAGAAGACAGTGACATTTCTTATTAAATACTTTGCTACACTGCCATTTCATTTACGTCACACAGTCGGGACATCTGGCCACAAACATAGTTTACTGGCTTACGTCTGTGCAGAACGCACAGGTTAAACCAGTTTAACCGTGGCTAATTCTATTTAAATACAGGAAATGTGTCATGACAGAACTCGCGTTACCCTTACTGCGAAATGTAAAAGCGAAACTCGAGCTCCGCCGCCATTGTAGGGCCGTGGTCAACGTACTCGGTTCCTTACCCGAGAAACAAGGGTTCAATCCGTCTCGCGGCAGCCGTATTTCAATGAAGAAAAATTCAAGCTGTGCGACGTCTGTGCATGTCAATTACTCCCAGGTAGTCGAAATTCCCGGAGCCCTTTGTCACGACGTGTATGATTCCTAGTTTCTGCATGTAACTCCGCCGCAATCATTAATTACATCGCATGGCTCATTACTAGTGATGCAGAACTATCGGTAAATTCACTATCAATAGTATTGATAGATTTAAAACTATCGATAGTGTCGAAAAACAATCGGTAGTACTACTATTGATAGACTATCGATATTACAATCGATAGTGCAATCGATAGCAATATTATCGATGAAGCATCGACAGTACAATCAATAGCTATACCATCTGGAGCGCTATCGGTGGTACTGTAGGTTGTTTTGTGAATAAACGCGCTGTTGTTGGCCGGCGATATCGCCAAGAAATTTGCCATGGCGTAGTTTCTGCAATACTCAGTTCATTTAATTTACGAGTAGTTTGTTGCGGACGAAATAAGTCACTTCCGCACTGAAAATTTCCGGAACATGTCCGCTTTTACAATCATACTCAAATGTAACCAGTTACACGTTACCGACAAAATAGTCCTTGAAGTTTTTATACTGAAACCACATAATGCAATACAAATTTGAAGCCGCTCCGTTTCGCGCATGTGACGGTTCCTTTCGGCTACTGGTGAACTGTTCGACCTTGCACCACCGATGTGGCTTTGTCTGCCTGTGTTGCACGTTCACGGGCGCGATCTGTTTAGTTCGCGAATTCGCGGACGAATCTGCTAGTTGGTTCGCGATTGCTGCCTTCATTCGGTTGCTTTTCTAGATCGGTGGGTGGATCGGGTAGGTCCGAAACTTCAGCAGTAGGCAAAAAATACCCGTAATGTTATACTATATACCAACGGTATATTGACACGATCGAGAATACTACCAGTGTTGCTATCGAGGGTGTCATCGACAGTTTTTACACCATCAATAGTTCGATAGTGAAGCAGTTTTCAGTAGTATCGATCGTACTATCGATTGTTCTGCATCACTACTCACTACGTGAAAGGATGTACCCATGGGCTGAGTCTTTAGTTTATAGTACGGAATGTGGCAAGTCCTGCCCGCTGAAACGGCTTATGGTCGGTGAGGGACTGCGATAATCGGTTTGTTCACTTTTTACGTGATATCCTGATTGCTCCGTATGTGCGCTTGCACATGACAGGAGATGAAACAGGCACACCGAGCAAATAAATGTGAATACGAGCATAATCGCAAAGGAACTAAACTGGAAGTCACGTTTGTATCTTGAATGTCTTGAGATACAATCGACGCCGAACATGCTCAATCGCACCGATCGATACCTCCTTTCATCTTACGGACGATGTTTACGTCACGTTCTGAAACCTTTTTAGCTGAGACAGCTAGCATTATTGGCTGCATTGCGAACAAAGCTTCCGTAGAGAAGCCGAAACATTTCTTTTGTAGCGTTAGCTACACTGCCCGAGCTGGAGCAGTTTCGCGTGCGCATGCGCGAGGAGCAGTGGTGGTACACAGCTGGCGCACCGGAGCCGCCGCCGCCGCCGCACGCGCTTCTCCTGTCTGCGCATTCCAGAGGAGTGACGTCATAACCACGGCAGACGCACTGGCGCCGGCGCGCACGCAGCTGTGCGCCTCCGTTGTGCAGTCGCCGTCTGACACTGCGCCGGAGCCGCTTCATAGCGGCTGTTCAATTTGGGCGCATGCGAAGACGTATCAGTTGGGATATAGACCTATTCCACCGGGCCTACGTCACGAAGATGCGGTGGCGCTGCTGTCGGGAGTTTTGGTTTCGCATGGTAGGCATTCGCCGGCGCGCCTACCGTAGCAGCCGCTGCGTTTTCGCTGGTGCGGCCGCTTCTCACCGCCGTGCAATGAAGAAAAAAGTGTTCGCTGATGACCTGCGCCGTGGATTGGTTGCTCAGCAATGTACAAGATATGTGCGATAGGTTTTTATCGGTTTCCTGCTTATGTCTGTCTTAAGGAAAGGGAACCTGTAAGGCCGGCTGTTTGCCGCACATTTTCGTCACGACTATAGCATATGTGTAATTATTTAGCGTTCGTGCGGCTTGATTTACATGACACTGTCTTCGTGCTCTCCTAGCCGTTTCGTTAACGGGACGTATACAAAAATTGGTATGCCACAATATGACTGCATGACCAACATAAATGGCGTCATAACATGAAAATCATGACATTCATGTCATGAGCGACATGATATGATGCCACGTTCTTGGTGTCTCCTGGCCGTTTCGTTAATATGGGATATATAAAAAATTGGTATGCCACAATATGACTGCGTGACGAACATAAATGACATGTCATAACATGAAAATCATGATTCATGTCCCGAACGACATGATTTACATGACACGGTCTTGGTGCTCTTGAGGCCGTTTCGTTAACTTCATATGTACCAAAATCGGTATAGCGAGACAACAATGCAGTTCCATCTTACGTTTCTGATGCATGCTTCGCATTTCCTCCATTCCCACTGCACGTGGGATGTGCCTTTTTTTTTTTTTGGAAATAAATTCCCGACAATCAAGAAAAAAGTTGTTGCAGAAAATGAGGCGTACGCAACGATTGCTGGTGTCGGGCTTTTGAGTGAGCCCCATTCCATTCCTTTTATCTGGCGCTTTGCTACGAGCAACTTCAACTAACCGCACGCATTCATACGTTTCCGCTGAAAGAACTACATAATTTCGTTTGCGGTGTATGAATGTTGTACAGTAACGGAAAAGTAACGACGTTACTTTTTAGCAGTAACTAACTGTAACAAGTTAGTTTTGGAAGCTGAGTAACTGTAACTGTAAAATAGTTACTTTTGTGGCTTAGGTAACTGTAACTAACACTGTTACTTTTTACTGGTAACGTGCCCATGATTTTAATTTACGAGTAGTTTTTTGCGGACGAAATAAGTCAGTTCCGCACTGAAAATGCCGGAACATGTCCGCTTTTACAATCATACCCAAATGTAACCAGTTACACGTTAACGACAAAATAGGTCCTTGAAGTTTTTATACTGAAACACATAAGCATACAAATTTGAAGCCGCTCCGTTTCGCGCATGTGACGGTCCTTTCGGCTACTGGTGAACTGTTCGACCTTGCCCCACCGATGTGGCTTTGTCTGCCTGTGTTGCACGTTCACGGGCGCGATCCTGTTTAGTTGCGAATTCGCGGACGAATCTGCTAGTTGGTTCGCGATTCCTGCCTTCATTCGGTTGCTTTTCTAGATCGGTGGGTGGATAGGGTAGGTCCGAGACTCAGCAGTAGGCGAAGATACCCGTAATGTTTATACTATATACCAACGGTATATTGACACGATCGAGAATACTACCAGTGTTACTATCCAGGGTGTCATCGAAAGCTTTTACACCATCAATAGTTCGATAGTGAAGCAGTTATCAGTAGTATATATCGTACTATCGATAGTTCTGCATCACTACTCACTACGTGAAAGGATGTACCCATGGGCTGAGTCTTTAGTTTATAGTACGGAATGTGGCAAGTCCTGCCCGCTGAAACGGCTTATGGTCGGTGAGGGACTGCGATAATCGGTTTGTTCACTTTTTACGTGATATCCTGATTGCTCCGTATGTGCGCTTGCACATGACAGGAGATGAAACAGGCACACCGAGCAAATAAATGTGAATACGAGCATAATCGCAAAGGAACGAAACTGGAAGTCACGTTTGTATCTTGAATGTCCTTGAGATACAATCGACGCCGAACATGCTCAATCGCACCGATCGATACCTCCTTTCATCTTACGGACGGTGTTTACGTCACGTTCTGAAACCTTTTTAGCTGAGACAGCTAGCATTATTGGCTGCATTGCGAACAAAGCTTCCGTAGAGAAGCCGAAACATTTCTTTTGTAGCGTTAGCTACACTGCCCGAGCTGGAGCAGTTTCGCGTGCGCATGCGCGAGGAGCAGTGGTGCTACACAGCTGGCGCACCGGAGCCGCCGCCGCACGCGCTTCTCCTGTCTGCGCATTCCAGAGGAGTGACGTCATAACCACGGCAGACGCACTGGCGCCGGCGCGCACGCAGCTGTGCGCCTCCGTTGTGCAGTCGCCGTCTGACACTGCGCCGGAGCCGCTTCATAGCGGCTGTTCAATTTGGGCGCATGCGAAGACGTATCAGTTGGGATATAGACCTATTCCACCGGGCCTACGTCACGAAGATGCGGTGGCGCTGCTGTCGGGAGTTTTGGTTTCGCATGGTAGGCATTCGCCGGCGCGCCTACCGTAGCAGCCGCTGCGTTTTCGCTGGTGCGGCCGCTTCTCACCGCCGTGCAATGAAGAAAAAAGTGTTCGCTGATGACCTGCGCCGTGGATTGGTTGCTCAGCAATGTACAAGATATGTGCGATAGGTTTTTATCGGTTTCCTGCTTATGTCTGTCTTAAGGAAAGGGAACCTGTAAGGCCGGCTGTTTGCCGCACATTTTCGTCACGACTATAGCATATGTGTAATTATTTAGCGTTCGTGCGGCTTGTTTCATTTGAGAGAAATAGCACTGTCACAAGTATGTCAAGTGTAATGCTCGACACCAAGTTTCTTGGCATAAACAAAGTGCGGACACAGACCGATAGACGCTTACCGCAAAGCGCGCACGACGTTAGCTTAGCTCGATGTGTAGAAGTAATCACGGTCGCCGTGTGTTATTGAAGTGGGGAAGCTATACATACGTCATACGAATTTCATTCACTCAAATGAAACAAATATATAAGAGCTTAATTAACGTAGCCGTGAGCGAAAGGGCGATTACAGCGACGCTTTTGCAAATTGCTTGCGGCTGCGATAGCATACACACGAGAAATGTCTTTGGCAATGCTGTAGTGGTTATGATGCGCTTTAAATTTTTTTTTTAGATTGTCAGACTGCTCGAATGAACTACACGCTTGAAATTTGCCGCGTCGTTACAGGACTTCACGCCTTCACGATCGGAACTGATCGTATGGGCAGAGCCACAAGCCGCGGTTATGCGCCTTGCTGGCGGTTATTTGAGAGCCTTGTCCTTGGCACGTTATTGCTTTTTTTGTGTGCTTGCGTTATCACAGCCCTATTTACATATAGGTTATAGCGCCACCAATATCGCATGCGTGAGTACCTATTCCGTTGCAAGGATTTCGTGTAGGGATTAGAGGCTTTAGTTCGAAACAGTATTTTAGCTGAGGAATCTTCAAGTCGTATTTAAACAAGTCTCGCTGTTGCAAGTGGTTCATCCTTGCGCTAGTTACCGAATTAAAGCATACGCATACGCATGAAGCGATGCCGACATGATAGCTCGCGATCGATCGCATCATGTGGCAAGGTGCTTATCCTTTCAATCAATTTCTCACATCTTGTCATAGCTGGGCGTCGGCACATTCTTTTCTACATTCATTGAATGCTTCCTACAGAGCTAACGCAACTTCACCTCACGCGGCTGACCCTCGCAAACAGTTGTAAACACGCCGTCGGCGCTCCGACACCCCGTGCTCGGAGGCAGCTTTCGCACGCGCTTCGTCGGCCGCGGCAAGCGGTGGGCGGGGCCTCCGCGCCGCGACGTCGACACAAGCCCTGGTTATATCGCCGGTGCCTGCCACTGTTTACCAACATGGAATTCGCCTGGTGTGCGACCGATGGCGGCGCTGCGAACGGCGCCTGTATGACGTCAGAGCGGGGATTCGCGCGCTTTCGTCTGCTACGTAGGCCCAGCGCCGTGTTGAAGCCACCGTTGCGGTAAATCTCAACAAAAAAGCAGTTCAGTTGGTTATCTCGCGTATGGTGGCTATACTGACGCTGTTCGAACAACCGTGGGTCTGCTTTTAACGTTCATTTAGAACTACGGCTCTTTGTTTTTTAGAACTGCGGCCGCTTGTCTCCGCGGCGAGTGCTGCGCAATGGTGAAGTACTGCTCTGTGCCTCAGTGTACTTCGTCCGCTCGTGAAAGAGGCGTTAGCTTTCACAACTATCCTAAGGACCCAAAGCTGAAGAAGAAGTGGATGGTCAAGCTCAGAATGGGAAAGCGCCCCACGCCTTCATCGACCGTGTGCAGCAAACACTTCGCGGACAGTGACTTCTGCTACCCACCGTATACGCGCCACTCTTCGGTAAGTTTGTGACCGTGTTTAAGCGCCTCGCCAATACTTGAGCCGTTTATTGCACGCAGGCTATAAGCATAGGCGACTTACACCAGGTGCGGTGCCGTCCCATAACCTGCCGCGAAGGCCCCTAGACAAGGAGCCGACGACGCGGCCTCCGAATCGCCTCGCGGGTAAGCGCGCCTCGTGAGCTCAGCTGAGCGGCGCAGGATATATGGGACTACGGCTGCGTCTGGATGGTGTACATACGTATTTTACCTACGAAGCCAAGCGCGCGCCTAGAGGACTGCTAATCATAAATTCATAACCTGTTGCCGCTGTTCAGTGCACATTCTCTAAAATTTTCACCTGAGGCAGCATGCAGACACTTTTTTAAAGCGGAGCTCTTTAAGCTTTTCGTTAGGCTGCGTGGCGTGAAACTCGACCCAGCTTGCCTTTGCCACGTTAATCTCTGTGGCCTTGTGAGTGGCATAACCAGCGATTAACTATTTGCAGGCCCGTAGCCCGTAGGGAGGGGGGGGGGGGGGCTAGGGACCCGACGTTGTGCGGTGGGTTGGTGAGTCCACTTGTTTGGAGGACGAGAGCGGCGACGGTGATGCGACCTCTGTTGACGGCCTCGACCGCGCATTCAACAACGTAGCCTGCGTCGTACACCGCCTCGCCCTCGATGAGACACCGCGACGTTTCGCAAGCTTTATCTACATACTTGTAGATGCTCGAGAACGGCACGCTTACTGTAATATCGAAAGAAACACCCAAACTAATTAGTATCGTACGGCGGAAACAAGATAACGAGCGCGAACACTCACACATAGTTTCACTTTCTTACGAGCAATGCGGTCGGTGGCATCGGCGCACTCGTCGGCCATCCGGGGGATTTCTTGGCCCTGTCGATTGGGCCGCAACTAAAACAAGTCCAAGATTACACTCGAAAACAATCGTTGCAGGCGTTAGTTGACCGTCGCGAGGCTGTTCGTTCGACAAAGTTCTCACCTGAAGCAGACGATACGCGTACAGGAGCAGCGGCTGCTGCAGCGCGGTTGAAATCGGAGTCCCCGCTCTGACGTCACACGCGAGAGGGCGCCACTCCAAGATCTCGAGGCTAATAGGTCTATACACACAGCGGGGAGGAGGAGGAGGAGGAGGAACATAAAAACGGAAGGACAAGGAGGTTAGCCAGTTGCCAGACCGGCTGGCTGGCGTTCGCCAGTGTGGTATAGCCATGGAGAAAGAGAGAGCCGTCTTTGCGGCAATAGAGCAGCAACCTGACGTTGAGCAAAAATAAGTATACATTGTCACATAATGCGTATACCGTGTGTGGGTAGTTGAAGCAGCAGTAAGCATGATAATCAAGCTAATCCTGGACAACCAGGAAAGCTAAGAATAATCAGCTGAACCTTAGCTAATGCTACGTATAGCCTGGCATAGCCGAGCTAAGCCACTACATTTTTTTTTCTTTTCATTTCAATCGGTCGGTGTGCCTGCTTCACCTCCTGCCATACCTCGTCCCCACCAGACGGGCTTCCGCTGAACCCTCGACTTCATCCACATTCGCCGGACATATGGCCAACCTGTAATCACCAAGATTCGCCGTTTTATTTCCCTGACAACCAGAGTGGCTGCTTTTAAGGGACACCTTGACTTTAACATCAATTGCAAAAGGCGGGGTCTCATCAATCGTTCTCTGCACCTTTACGGGCCAGTACACTAGCGCTCGATTTGAAGGTTATCACGCCAGCGTCGACCAAAAACAACGACAGCGACATGGCCCAGAATCCCGCTTTCGAGGAGAGGGAGGCGTCGGTCCAGCTTTCCACTCTCATTTTACTGTTCCTTCTAAGCAAATAGACAAAAAAAATCCACGCATATCCACGGAGTGAATGATGATGAGTGGGCGAAGCTCCGGATGTTCATCGGTAAAAACCGTGAATCTTCCGTGAATCTTCCCCAGTACATCATCAAAGACGTGACAAACACTGTGTCGCCATCTAGCGCTCTCCTATCGCACTAGAGCACGATGGATGGATGGATGCTATCAGCTTCCCCTTTATAACGGGGCGGTGACATGTGCGCCACCAGGCTCGTAAGAAGATTTAAGAACTTTTTTTTTCTCTTTTAATTTTCCTCATGCCTTTTCAATTTACTTCAATCAAATCGATCATGCCATATCAAAAACGGAATTTCATAGCCCAGTTCCCTGCCCCTTATGGCAGAAATTCCATATTTTTCCCTATAATTATTTTTGTCCGTTCTCTCTAGTTTTCTGCCACCAGTATTCTAACCGTCTCTTACTTATTTCAATCGCGTCTATGTTCAGCTTCCCGTTGTTCGCCCTAAAACCCAAGGCTTCATGTAGGGTGGTGCCCAAACGTACACCTGGGTGGATATTTCCGCATTCAATCAGAACATGCTCTGTCGTTTCCCTATCTTCCTCACAGCATGTGCATTTTTCTGACGGACGGACAGACGGGCAGACAGATGGACAGACAGACAGACGGCCAGACAGACAGGCGGACGGACAGACACACAGACAGACAGACGGACGGACAGACTCCCATACTACGCGTTCCCATACATCTGAATGAAGCGAGCACCGCAGCGCCATCACGCCATCTAGTGAGCACTTCACGAACTAGAGGTGGCTATTACAAACAGAGGATGGACAGACCCACGGCATAAGGAGCTTCGCCCCTAAAAAGGAAATAGAGAGAAAGGGTGACGAGTTTGTACTGGGAGCGCGTTGTAGTGCAGAACAGCCAACAAAAAGGGAGAGGAGAATTAAAAATCTTGATTTTCACGCTTCCGAATCTGGCCGCTTGGGCTTTGGGGCCTACGGCCGGTATACCTCGCGCGACAACGGTCAAATCGCACGCGACTGTACCTTCGATGTTCGGCTTGAGTGTCGTCGTGAAGGCAGAAAGACTATTTCTGCAAGCACGGATAATTGACTGCCGTGATTCTATCCGCAAACTTGAGAACGAGGCGTATCTGGCTCGACGTCGCCTGTTCACTGCCCGGACGAATTTTCTAGCATCCAGCTGCACGTCAGTCACCAGACCATCATGTGGTCTCGCCATGAAGAGACTATACACACGAAGTCAAAGTTGCCAGGCCTTCGAAGTCAGCGAAGCCGAATCAACCTCACGGATCGACAGCGGCGGTACATAACCTTTCCTCGCACAGACTTGATCCCGCCGAGGCATCTGTTTTCGAACTGGTGGGCCTGCCTCGGACGAAATAAAAGTGATTTGTGCTGCAGAACAAGCCGTCTGCTAAGTGTACCGGGATGAGGCTCGCACCCGTGTGCCCGGAGTTCTCTCTCGGTTCTGCCGAAGGAAGATCACTTGTCTGCTTTCTGCTGAGGAGTGCTGTGCTGTAAAACGGCTCCGTGGAAACAGACATCGTCATTCTCCCTGCTGACAAAGGAAATTGCACTGTAGTCCTCGACACAGCCATCGACAAAAGAAAAATGCTGAACTTGCTTGAAGGCCAGGACACCTACGCCCGTCCCAACCGCGACCCAACTTTAAAGGTACAGTAGGAACTACAGAAGCTCCTATCGAAAGTGTTTTTCTTTGCTTCGCCTGAGCACAAATACCTTTACTTCTCGCTTCTCTGCCATAATGGCTCGCCCCCGGCGCTTTTTGGCTTGCCGAAGATACATAAATCTTATGTTCCTATCCGGTCCATTGTGGACTTCACCTGCACAAGCTTTCTGGTCCCGCGCACAAGGCTCTTTCTCCTCATTTCTCCTCTGAAATAACTTGAAGGCATCAGTGAAGCAGGTGTCAAAATACTAGGAGGCATCTACGGCGACTCCATAGCCACATTGTCCGGGATAATGCTGGCAATTTGATTTCATTAAAGAGGGGCCACAAAGCAAACGAAGCAAACAGACAAGGTGTAGGAACATAATTTATAGTTCTTAACTGTAGTGTCAAGTTTATAGCAGAAGTGGAAAGGATGAACTGGACGAAAGAGCTATTTGCCGTCCGCGGGGACCTTACCCACAGCCTTCGGACAGCGCGTCCGATAATATACCGATCAGCCGGCGACAATCCTCCTTTCATCCAAATTGGTGCTTATTTCTCTGCATGCAATCCTGACTCAACTATTCCATTTCAGTTAACTTCCACTGTTGCCACATATGCGTTCCTCGGCTTTATCGTGAGTTGGATTTGTTAGCTTCTGTATAACCAAAAATGGGCTCATTATTCATTCATTTAGAATGAATAGCCCGTACCGACAGATTTGATGTCCTTACGCTGATTGCATTTCGTTATTGGTCAGGAGCCGGCTCACCAAGCGATTGCGAGCAACGTGAGCCCAGCTGTCAAAAGAAAAAAATATGGTGTTCCACACTCGCAGACATGACTAGCTTGCAAAAGGATTTGACACGGCCATGGACAGGCTTACACCAGGCTTACACCCGGATCAAAGTACTTCGTAGTTGTCAGCCCATATGCCTCAAGTCGACGATGTCTTTCTGCAAGCTTGCTCGTTAGGCTTAGCTCGTTCAAGATTAGCAATGAGGAAATTTGGGCGCCGCGTTTTCCGTTCTTCTCTGCGCCCCCACCCTTGTGGTTGAACATCGGTCGTTTAACTTTCCTGCTCCCACGTCATCGCAACGCTTCGCTGGGCGACGCCTTTCAGTCGGCACATTGCCCTTATCTAGCTGCTTGCTGCTCTTTACGACAAAAGCTGTGCACGGAATTCAATGACCTCCACGTGCACGTTCACAATGAATACTCTTTACCTCATGCCATTTGTGTGCACAGAAAATGCAAAATACACGGGCTCCAAGCATTCTCCAGACGTTATGTCGCTGACCCGCCTTTCTAGTCGTCATCGCTCTACACCCAGAACGCCTCGAGGACCATCTGATAGAGTGGTATCTTGGGCGAGTTGGTGATAGTACACCGTCACGGTAATACATTTTGTATACATTTCAACTCAAGTGAATTTATTCACCTCATAGTGACAAAGTAGGAGGAAGTTTAAGCTCGCCTTTAATAATGGAATGCCATAGTGCCCTTGGGCAAATTCGCAGCCACAGGGCGATTTTTGTTCTTCTGAGCACTGAGCGCTACACAACCGCCCTGTCTCCCTAATTACCACTCTTATTTTCGCACACGGTATTTACACACATTATTGTATAACACCCGCCGAAAAATGCTTTGGGCTATGACACTGCCTCTGAGCACCGTTCCCCTCAGCTTCTCATAGAATATTCATCAAAGTTAGCGTCATCGCTATAAAATGTTCGAATCATTTGTGTTTCCCTCTAAGAGAATTGTTCTTTCTTCTACATTCAAACTACAGCCCGAGCTATCACGCGTTAAGCGTTTAGTTAGGTGGTAGTATGGGATTTTTTCCGACGGATTTCCCTTTGATAAATTTTGTTTGGTTCACTAATCTACCTGCGCCGTGTCGGAGGGCTTCCGTGGTCGGGTGCGTCGTATTGCTACCGTGGTTGTTTGATTGATTTTGTGGAGTTCAACGTCCCAAAACAAGCTCTGATTATGAGAGACGCCGTAGTGGGGGTCTCCGGAAATTTCGACCACCTGGGGTTCTTTAACGCGCACTGACATCGCACAGCACACGGGTCTCAACATTTCGCCTCCACCGAAATGCAGCTGCCGCGGCCGGGATTCGATCCCGCGACCTTCGGATCGGCAGCCGAGTGCTATAACCACTAGACCGCCGTGGCGGGGCTACCGTGGTTGTTTGAAATGATTATTTCTGCCGGGGACGGTTCCGCAAACTTCTGAATTTCTGTAAACGACCTTCTTAAAGCCGTTGCGTTAGAACAAGACACATAAATATAGGGAAGGAGGTACGATAGAATAAGGCTGTACAGGGACCTGCTGTCAAATAGTACGTTCGAAAGAAGTAGGTTAAGAAGAACGGCGATATAACATATAAAGGTTACGAAAATATATAACAACGTAACTGACATAAACAAGTTAAAGATTAAGAAAACACTAATTACTGTGCAGATTACCGGAAACCATGAAAGTTAGTAACTAAGAAAGTAATTACTATTTAATTTAACCAAGAAACAATATCATTCAAATAAACAGACGTAACCATAAGCAAAAGCTCTAGCCATGGCCATTATTTTTACACAAATCAGCAATTTAAAGGCATGAATGCAATTCCTAATTTTAAAAGACCTGCAGATCCCACACACTATGGGAGTCGGTGTCATGCGAAGCAGCCAGCGAGTAAATAGCCTATGAAGACTTGTTGGGCACTCGTTCAACCGTGACTAGTTGGATCAAGGTCCTTGCGCACAGCGCATGACAACCCACTCTCAGTATGCTTGATGTGGGCTAAACAGGAACGTCTGCAGCACTGTGGCATCTGAATGGTCGCTCATAGTACAACGTAACGTTGGAACCCACATTAGTCCAAAGCACAGACATCCGTTTTGTCAAAGCAAAATGCACTACACGGTGCCTTGATGGGCTATCATAAGCGTCGTTGGCTGAACTATTCCTATGGGATCGATCAAAGTTGCACAAAAGCATGCCGAATGATAGCAGAAAAGAGCGAGAGGGTCAAGTTAGAGAAAGGGAGGGAGGTTAGCCAGAATTAAAGCTTCCGGCTGGCTAGCCTGCACTGCGGGAAGGGAGAAGGGAAATGAAGGCAGGGGGAATAAATAAATTAAGAAAAAAAGAAAAGAAAGACAACAAGGAAAAAATGGAAAAGGCACGAGTATTGAAGTCTTTCCAATAGTCCACTGTCACATAAGAAAGTTAACAAAGCCTTGACCGACTTCCGGTGCAATGACATTTGAATACGGCACTCCAAGATTGTCTGCTCTGATAGCGGTCTTTCGTCAGTGCGCCAGCGTAGCCGCTAGTGGGAGCCCGTATGCGCTGTAGCGACGACAGTAACACAAAACATGTTCAGTGGTCTCCTCGGTGCCGCATTGACGGCGAGCGGTACCGTCGTCCATACCACTCCCGAAGGTGAATGACTATGTGAATGCGACACCTAACCACAGCCGGTAAAGCACTGTCTTGCGTCGAGATAGTCCAGGTAGCGGTCGAATTTGGAGAGACCGGTCCAGCCGATGTAGACGCGTGTGCATCAGACTTCGTGTGTTCCACTGAGATCTTCATTTGCGAGCGCACGAACTTTCATTGCCGCATCTGTTCTCGATAATGATATGGGATCATGCAGGCCCTCCTCATGCGTAGATCGAGCAGCTGCATCGGCACGTTCATTACCCATGATGTCGCAATGGCTTCGGGTAATAGAAGGATACTGTACCCTTCCTCGACGAGGTGGTGAAGCAACAACCTGGTTTGAAGAAAGTGTTGCTCGTAGGGTACGCGGCGCAAGGCGGAAACCAGACAATAAAGGGCAGACTTCGAGTCGCTGAACACACTCCATTTCTTGGGCGGTTTCACTAGAAATGATGCGAAGTGAACAAAGATTACCTGCAAGTTCCGTGGCAGTCGACGTCGTCCCGTGAGATAGCCAAATCTTGATGGTGGCGTTTTTTACAGGAAAGATTACAGACTAAACAGATGTGCTAACCGTCGTTGACACATCGGCATATAGATTGCACTGGTCGTTGTAGGTCTCATACAGCAAAAGCAGGGAAAGCAGCCTGAGCGCAGGAGACACCAATTGAGCTTTTGTCTGTATTCCCGGTATTATCATGCAAACGTGAGGTCGAGCCAAGCACCAATAGGGAACCGGTACTCTCGCTGGAACTGTGAAGCCTGGCGGAAGGTGCGCACGATTGACTTGTATGCTCTCGCAAAAGGAGGCACGTGGTCGATGTTCTGGCAGCGAGGCTAGATGGTGGGCAGGGACTCGGGCAACGTGCCTGACGAATGATAGCACAACATATCTATTGCTATCGTAGTGCTTATCGCACATAATAAGCGTAATTCACGTTGCACGATCACCGTCATTGCAAATGTAGGCGCAGTACGTCTATCTCCTCTATATACCCTGTGGCAGAAGCCACCTTAAGCTAGTGGTAGCGTGCTTACTTGACACCTTAAGGGCCCGTGTTCAATACCCGACTATACCGCTCGGTAAGTTGAATGTGTGTCTGTGTGCTTGCCATATCTACATTTCATTCGCATGCGAGGACAAGCAATGTTCCTTATTCGCTTTAAGAGCAGAGCTCTTTAAGCCGCTCTGCCGGGTGTGGGCCGATCCTGGAGGCTGTGGACTGTGTGAGGGGCCGGAACTACTCGTGATCGCTGGATCGTTAATCGTGGCGTACATGACGAGTATGTCATATGTTAGTGGTGTTAAGACCAGTCATTCATGTTCTTCATACATCCATAACCTACCTACCAAATCTTTGGTATACCAGGTGAACGTGGCGACAACGAGAGCACAGATAGATAGATAGATAGATAGATAGATAGATAGATAGATAGATAGATAGATAGATAGATAGATAGATAGATAGATAGATAGATAGATAGATAGATAGATAGATAGATAGATAGATACGGTAAAAGTGACTAAGTTTGTCAATAAATGGTTCGCATTTAATAAACCAATTCATGAACGCGGCTTGATATAAAATGGTAACACGTTCCAAGTTCTTGAGTTAATATGAGTGGTGTGTAGTCAACAATTACTTGGAATGATGACTTTTCTCGTTTTCGCAGATCAAGCTTAGAGTGGAAGTCAGCGCGTGTACTGCGTCCTCGTCTTTGTTCATTTCCCCTGTACACCCATGGCCACATAGTTGCCGCTGTACGTCGCACCCCAACTATGACAGCGTTTCTCTTGATTTCATTCATTATACGAATCCTTAACTGAACCTCGCTTTTCGGTTCACATCTCGAATCGGTTGAGCGTTCTCGCATTTTCGGATCTACTCAGAAAGTGTAGGATAGCCTGTTCTTAACCGCGAGTCCGATCGGTTATCATAACTCGATCCTAATTGATGTTCGCACGACTCAAAGGGCAACTCCGGCGATTTTTCAGTGTCCAGTGATCTTAATGAAATTCTCAGTATGTATTCCCCTCGGCACTGTAATAATATATTCCAAACCAGGCGGTTGCAAGTGATTTAGTTTTCCTGGAAACGAATTTTAAAATTTTTTAGCGGATTCCCCTGCGGGCCACCCTGTGTTTCTGACGTCATCACCTTCAACACTGCATACCCGAGTCAGCGGGACTTCAGAAGCAAAACGGCGGTACTTCTGTGTTCAAATCGTCGCCGTCAATTTCAGAAAAGCTGGCATAACTCAATACATCGTCGGATTACCTCGCCACTGTGATATTTCTCCATATTTCTGACGGCAGGAAGGTTGTGACGTCATCGCAAACGCTGCAAGAAGCGTCTACGCGTTTCGGTTTCGGTTTGATCACGCCTTTCGGTCGGTTATTTAAAATTAATGGTGCGTTTCTGAGCAAACTGAACCACCCTGGCTGCTACAGGACTATAAGTGCTATTCAAAAACATTCATATCAGAACATAGTGAAAAAACCGCCCGAGTTGCCCTTTAAAGAAGCACATAGTCAGAAGTTCACAATCGCCCTTTCACTCATGTAGTGCAGACTAGCTATAATGCAGGACAAGGACATTTCAGCATGCTAACTGTTAGCACTGATAACGCATAATTAGGGAAGAGAAATGAATAAAAGGCCTATGACAATTTATTCTGACACCTCCAACTTGAGGTTGATGAAGTTAAAGCTTTCATTTAAGCGATGAATTCCAGCAAGGGTGGGTGACCGCTTAATTTCCGAATCCTTCCCATTCAGAGGAGATCCTTCATCCCGCTTTGCCCAAGCCTGGAAAAGGTTACCGGGGACTTATGTACTCTACAGTTCAAATACGGCTCACCCCACCACGAGTGTAATAAACGCGGATTAGCACAGCGAAGTTCCGTGCGTCAATGCGAACGAGGTTAGGAAAGCAACTGACGGCATGTCCCACGGGAAAGAAGGTGCAGAAGATGGCATAACCGCCGACTTGATCAAAGATGGAGAAGACTTCCTAGCTAAAAAGCTCGCCACCCTATACACACAATGCCTCAGAACGTCAAATGTACCAGTATGCTGGAAAAATTCAAATATTATATTATTGCAGAAGAAGGTAGATGTAAACGACTAGAACTACAGGCCGATCAGTCTACCCTCAGCACTTTACAAAGCATTCACAAATGTTATCTCAAACAGAATTAGGGCCATACTTGAATTTCATCAACCAAGAGAGCAAGCAGGGTTCAGAAAAGGATACTGTTCCATTGACCACCTTCATGTGAGCAGTGAAGTAATCGAGAAATCCGCCGAATACATCCGCCGAATAATTTCACCTGTACCACAGTTGACCGCAGCACCACAACACCGAAGAAGGTAAATCCCTATGATGACGTCATGAGTGCAGCGCGGCAGTATCAGAAATTCTGTTTTAAAACCTTTCCCATCAAAGAGACATTGGCAACGCAGACGCCGAGGGGAACAATGCACTCACCACTGACACCACGAAACATCACACCACCATTCCACGGGAACATTACCTTCCGACACAGTTTTGCTTTAAAAGTCAGACTCATTACAGACACGGTAGCCCCAGTGTCTAACAACGCAGTTGCAGAAACACTGTCGATTAACACACGCACTTTGCTCTTTACCATCATCCGAGGCGGAGGAATATTCGGCACAGGCGTAGACTGTTCGGCGACCTTACCTCCATCGGTCGCGCCGGCTAGTTTCCCGAAGGTGGCGGTGACGTTGAGCGTCGCCGTGGTGATGGCGAACGGCGTTTGCGACTGGTTGGTGGTGTCGGGCTGCGGTCTGAAGCTGGCGATTCACTCCTCCTGTACTGACGGAACGTATCGGTCATACGTGGCACCGGGCCTCCTGTGGCACTTGTGGCAGCAGAATCCCTTAGCCCGTGGTTGTAGTCGTCACGATCAAATTCATGCCAAGTCGGGACTTGTGGAATTGGTCTCGCCTGTCGACGCCGGTGACAAAACCGAGATATGTGTCCTACGGTGCCGCAGTTGTAGCACACCTGGTGACGCGTGGCCGACGTCGTAGGCAGCGTGGTCAACCCGGGGATTCTGGGCATAGTACACGCAGCCTCCCGAACGACGGTGAGTGGTGGCAGCCGCACGAAGGCGCTGGTTATGCACTGTTTCATCGGGGAAGGAACGTCGGTAGGTCGGTTTCACCTGGGAAGGAACGTCGGCTTGATAGTCTAATACGCCTGGCATGGCAGACAATGCAGATACGACAGACGCAGGTTCACCAAAGTGGTTGGAAGCAGGAGCACGACAAAGCTGTTCAACATCCGTCCCCTTGGCGTGCCGTTCCAGTACTTCGCGAACAATCTGCCTTATGGCTGCCGCAAGATCTTGCTGGATGTTGTAGTTGTCGCAAATGCTCGCGACGGTTGCGATGTTCGCCAACCTCCCGAACTTTGGCGTAATACTACGCAGCTTCAACGTCTCGAACGCACGGCAATGCTTGGTGAGATCAGCTAGCGAGCTGAGGATTTCCTTCCCGATCAAGTAGTTGTACACATCCTCGGCGATGCCTTTCAGAAGGTGTCCAACTTTGTCATCTTCGGACATTCGAGGATCAGTGGACTTACAAAGCTTCAGGACTGCTTCTATATAGGTCGTGCACGTCTCACCTGGGACTTGCGCACGCTGAAGCAATGTCTGCTCCGCCCGCTTCCATTTCGCAGTTGAATCTCCAAAGCACTCCGTGTTGTCAGAAACGAAGCGGTCCCATGTTGCTAGCGTATCCTCGTGGTTCTCGTACCACACGAGTGCTGTGTCCGTCAGAAAGAGAACAACGTTCTCTAGCTGAGCTTCGGAGTTCCAGCCGTTGTATCTGCTCACACGCTTGTAGTGTGTCGTGTCCGCTCTAAGCCGAGTGGTACGATGCGATTGAGACACACGGCACTCCGATGTCACTGCCTCAAAAAGCCCCTTGTTTATTCAACAGCCGCTTTTTATCCCTTTACACCAGTGACGTCATAGGGCAGCACAGTGCTTGGCCCGAACAAAGATAACGATAACACTACATCCTTCCTTTTTTTTTTAGGAAGCATTGTAACACAAAGCAAACAAAGAAACAAACCAGTATGAATTGCAACAGCACAGAACTGTATGCTGCAAGTTTCAAGTGTAGCCGTATCGCTGTGGTGGCCTTATTTCTGCCATTCTCTTTTGAAAGTACTCCGGGGCCGAGGTGATACCGAACGGCATTCGCTGGAAGCAGTACCTACCAAATGGTGTGATAAATGTTGTGAGCTCTTGACTTTCTTTAGCCAATTTTACCTGATGAAACCCTGAATTGGCATCCAATTTTGAAAAGTAGGTGGCCCCCGCCAATTGCCCAAGGGCGTCATCTACTGTAGGCAAGACAAACCGTTCGCGCAGGACGCTCTTGTTCAGCTGGGTTAGATCCACGCAAATTCGAACTTCCCCTGAGGGCTTGACCACGGGAACCATTCCTGCACACCATTTAGTCGGACCGTCGACCTTCCGAATGACGTGACTTTTGACCATTTTGGCCAACTCTACTTTGATAGAGTTCTTTAACGGGATTGGTATCCGCCGCGGCGCGAAAATTGCAAAGGGAATCGCTCCTTGTTTCATGCGAATAGTGTATTCCCCAGACATCGTGCCCAAACCAGAAAAGAGCTGTATATACATGTACTCGTACTGTTTATCTTGGACCACATCAAGAAATTTGACCACACCAAGAACTTCAATAGCTGGAAGCCCTAACAGAACACACTGCAGTGACTCTACAACGTACAATGTTTGTCGCGTGGTTTTGCCTTTCCACACAATATCTGCTGAAAAACAACCATTAACTTCAAGGCGCCAGTTTGCAGCACTTCTCAGCACAGCCTGCGACTCAATACTACGTGTGCCAAATCGTCCAACAAGAAACAAAACAATTGGGAACATTAATATACCACTGGCAAGAAATCAATATGGCCAGAGACTAATAGAATTTATTGGTATTAAAATATGGAACGACATACCAATAGAGGGAAAGCAGAGCAAGAACGTTTCACACTGGTTAAAAAAATACTATCAACAGCAAATGTCATCTGCACACGTTTAGACACATGTAACGTGCGCAACCTGTAGATACATTCATGTTTTCTTTTGTTCTCGTATCTTTTTTTCTATGAATGCTGTTATGCTTTCCACATTTAAGTTATAAACGACATGTCGTCGCGTTGTTGTATACTATATATTCTGTGGCTATTATGTTTCTTTTACTTTTTTGCTGTTTTTCTTTTTTTTATCTACTATTTCTCATTTTTTTCTATGTAAGTGTCATTGACGATTGAAACTGTCAGTTACGTGTCTACAATTGTACATTTTTGTAATTATATGTCTGTAAATGGCCCCAATACTAGCCTTCGGCTACGGGGCCATACAGTGTTTGCAAGCGATCTGTATTGATTCCATGTGAATGTGAATAAACTTCAAACTTGTATATACAAGACGGTATGCCAGGGAAATCGGGTGGAACAACAGTAACTTCCGCTCCTGAATCAATCTTAGCACTTACGCGTACCCCATTGATAGACACTTCCGCGTATCGGGCATTTGATCCGTTAAGTGTCCCAACAAAAAAGTTCTCTACATCGCCTTCTAGTGCAGACACGCCCACCTGGTTTTCGGTTCTCTTGTGGCATACGCGGGCGAAATGTCCCTTGATTCCGCAGTGGTCACACCGTGCTGAACGTGCTGGGCACTGGGCTCTCGCGTGGCTCGGACGTCCGCAGAACTGGCACCCATGCCGTCGCTGCTGGCCCTGCGACGAACGCTGGAGCGACTGCCGTTGCTGTCCTGTTGTCCCGTCCTCCCAGGTGCTGGAATATTTCCTCGATGTTCGTTGGACCGTTCCAAGTTCACCTGTAGTCGCCTTGTTGCTGACGGCCCGGAGTTCCAGTTGCTGCCGGTGAACTGTTTCCTTGAGTCTGGCCTTCGCAAGAGCAGTCGCTAGCGTAAGGGTAGAATCCATCTGGAGTGCTTCGGACAATTGTGCGTCTTCGAGACCAACAACGAATCTGTCGCGGATCATTAGCTCTCGGAATTCAGCAAATTCACAGCGGTCGGCGAGCTCGTGAAGGGCGGTCACGAAGTTGTCCGCGCTTTCTCCGGGTTCTTGCTTCCGGCGATGGAAATTTGCGCTTTCGTAGACTATATTCTTCGTGGCCACAAAGTGGGTGTCAAACTTTTTCTTCACCATCTCGTAGCCTCGAGACTCCTCTTCGGTAAGGCCGAAAGTCTGAAAAATTTTCCTGGCCTGCCTGCCCATGATGTACAAAAGCGTTCGCACCTGGGCTTCCTCCGTTCTTTCGTTGAGTCCCGATGCATGGCGGTAATCATCGAATGACATGATCCATTCTGGCCATTCGGAAGTCCGGTCGAAGTTGAACGGCGTCGGTGGCGAGATGCCTGCCGCTGGCGGGGCTGTGATCGTGGCGGTCGGGGCTGCCATCGTGCCGGTCGAACGCAGGGTGAGCGCCGCAATAGCAACTAGGAATGGGAGGCTCATCCCACTTCTGACACCATGTCGTGTCCGCTCTAAGCCGAGTGGTACGATGCGATTGAGACACACGGCACTCCGATGTCACTGCCTCAAAAAGCCCCTTGTTTATTCAACAGCCGTTTTTTATCCCTTTACACCAGTGACGTCATAGGGCAGCACAGTGCTTGGCCCGAACAAAGATAACGATAACACTACAGTGAGTCAGCCATTCTTCAACGTCCTCGCCGGACTTTACTGAGAAAGTGCGTGGCTCCATCAGGTGCATCCGGAAGCTGGCTGACCGTGCCGGAGATGGCAGAGACGGCTGGTCGTTATCGGTGCGAGACATTCGGATCTCCAGTGGGGGCAGTCGAGCGAGGCGTCGGCTTCGTCGCAGGATTGGCCCAAGCAGCTCCGTTTTCGTAGTTATCGTACCCCGCACCTCCACCACAAAACTGTTACGGTTGAACAGTGGGCGATGTTTATTTACAGGGCGAGGTTGGCGATGATCAAACGATGATTGCGTCGATCCGCTGCACACCAGCTCACGTCGTCTTCCTTCTCCTCTGACCCCGGCTCGTACCTTGACCGGCTCTGTAGCAATATTATTACAACACCGACGAGAATATACAGGGAAAATTTTATTGAGATCAGTGGACACTGAAATATTGCCACACATTGCCCTTTAACGCGACAGTGCTCAGGACCTCACGTCGAAAAGGCCCTATCGATAATGGACCTTTTCCGCGTACGAGAAGCGCCTCTGGTGGGAATTGCCGAAATCGAAAGTGGTGGCCTGTAGCCTCCGAAATCGTCTACCACGCAACGGTAGACTATCGCAGAGGCCTGCCGTCGCACTTGCTCTTTCGGAAAGATTTGCAACCGTGCGACACCAGGTGTCACTTCGCCGCGCAGATGCCGCCAAAGAACATGGCGCGTGTTGGCTCTGCGCATACGCAGACTACCTACCCGGGAAAGGTCCATTCCGGCCATGGACCAAATGATGCCGACGACATTCTCCGTGGACAAAGGATCTCCATGGACCCAAGTAAAAATTCGTAGGAGTCATTAGCTGTACATTAAGGGTCTTGGTGGGGAAAGCTAGCACCGCTGTGAATAGAACCAGAGATTTCGGTTTTCTAACAATGGAGCTTTAGGCAGCCCATCTCGCGAACGCCATTTGGCATAAGCTGAGATGATTAACATCCAGTAACGTGTGACAGCTTAACATCCCCTCATGACAGCTTATACAATACGGATATGAGAGACAAAACTTGTGCCTTTCGAGTGAGAAGCAAGCGCTCCGTAAGCGCCACGAAAACTCCCAGCTCGTAAAGGGCGATGATGGTGATTATGATGATGATTGTGGTTCGGTTAGGAAAGGACGCTAAGTTCTGCAGCCCATGTAGGGAGCATGGCGGCACGGCTAAGCGTCCATGGGGGTAGGGGAAAGGGAGTGAAAGAGATACAAAGGAGAGAAAAGCCGTAGTGGAAGGCTCGGGAAATTTTGACTACCTAGGGCTCTTTAACGTGCTCTGACAACGCACAGTACACGGGCCTCTGACATTTTCGCCTCCATCGAAAGTGCAACCGCCGCGGCCGGGATCGAACCCGCGTATTTTGGGTGGGGACATACAGAGTGGCACCCGTACGCCCGGGCCCAACGCGAGGAGCGCGCGCTCACGTTTTACTCTCGCTCTCCCGCATATGTTCAGCCAGTTTCTAGAGGTCACACACTGCCCTGGGCACGCCTTCCTTCTCTTGCACAAGTAACAATAGTGAGCGGGCACTCGCTTCAGCACTTTCTGCCTTTGGGACCGCCTCTGCGTTCAGAAGCCTTTGCCATCCTAGTAAGGAAGGAAGCAAACCAAGCCATTGGATGTGAGCATTCTGGGCAAGTGGGTGAGGCCCTCAGTCCCAGGGTCCACTCGCTTTAGTGGCTTGCCAGGCTTGGTCGAGTAGAGCCATCTGACTCTCCCGATCCCGGCCAGGGTTTTCTATGAGAATGCATCACGGCGACGTGATCGCGAAGGGCTCCAAAGAGGAAAGCTTAACTATCCTGCGGCATTTTAATTTGGCGTTTATTTCTCTAAGATCTGGAAAACTCTTCTATTTAGAATCTTTAATATGCATGAGTCACATGTGGAATCTGTAAGAGGGCGCAAGACAGTAGGCAGAGGGCAGTAGACATGGCAGGCCCCATCTCCTTCATTCTTCGTTCGACCTCTAATCAACTAGTCTCGCCAGTAATAGAAGCGACGTTAAAGTATTGCACAGCCACCTTTCACCCCAAGCTTGCTTATACTACTGCTACTTTCTGTAGCGCGAGGGGCGCTACGTACTGTCCTGAGCCATGTTATGCACCATCCGGCGCTTCATCCTTGTTCCATGCAGCCGTCGAACCTGTGCGTCGACGACGACCTCGGACCACATTGTTATGCCGGCGTCCCGGCCTGCGCGATGCGCTGCCAGAAGGTTCCGGCTTCCAACCTGAGGTAGCAGCCGCCGTGGTGCTGACAGTAGTGCAGCTGGCGCCGGTGTACGCGCCCGTATGGGACGTAGGGAAGGACGCGTTGGCGTTGCGTATGCGTTCCCAGACGGCTTGGCGGCTCGCCCGGCTTGTCCGCAAGGCGAACGCGACGCTGACCAAGGCCAATACGAGCAGGATGGCGGCCAGCATGACGACAGCCAAGCGCGTCGCGCTGGAGTCCGGAGCTGCACCACATGCTGCAGTGCTCGGGGCGGAACGTTTGGGCCGCCTGCCGTCGTCTCCTTCGGCTCTTGCAGCGGGGCTCGAAGGCGGTACGGTGGGTGCCGGAGTGTCATAGAGTGGGAAGACTGCTGGATCTGCCGCTGGCTTTACGGGCGGCTTGACAGCCTCGTGCGGAGAGTTGCAAGGCGTACAGGGAACAGTCGCGCTCTTCTGGCCCGAAGACTGCGAACGAAGCGCTGCAGAAAGAGCTGCTGGAACCTGCGTCGCCATAGTGCACCTTTGCTTCTTCTTCTTCTGTTTACTACCGAAGTTGTTTCAAAAACAAAGCTGCCGAAAATTGAATGGTTTACTGACAGAGAACATGCTAATCGTTGACAGCTTTTTACGATGGAGTTCGCGAGGCTTTGACAAGTCTGCAAGCAAAAGTGTTGCATTAAAAGAGATGCGCTGAAACACTTAACGACGGCCGCTTCCTACACTCACCATGGCGGACGGTGCCACATGCACCTCTTCGGTGCATGTGGCGCGCTCCTTTCTAGGAGCATTGCAGTCCTGCCATTTTTTTAATCAGCTTACTGCTCTCCAATTTATTTAACTTATTTCAACTTTATCATCATTACTGGGTGTTTGTAGGGTCTTCCTTCTTGACACGAAAGTGTTTTATGCCAAGGTCTACCACGGCCCCCATACGTCATTACCGTAACGGATATGATGCATCAAAGTAAACATGTAAGAACAATAAAGAAAAAACACTCCGAAAAAATTAACACCATCTTCCCAAAGGGAACCCTGATGGGATGCGAAGCAGCAGCGTTGCGCACGGGTGGTGTCACGGGTTGAACGGCGCTAACGCGGGTGCTTCGCATCCCATCAGGGTTCCTTTTGGGAAGATGGTGTTAATTTTTTGTCGGTCGCGGTAGCGGAGCGAGCGGCGGTAGCGGCAGGTGTTCAGGGCGAACGGACGAGGCGGCAGCTGCGGCGAGAGCGCGGCAGGCGAGGGAGAGAGTGACGTCAGCGCGCACTGCGAGGGGAGCGTGACGTCAACGCGCAGCTGCGGCGTGAGCAAGTTTGACTGCCGTTTAAAAGAGGCCTTAGGGGACCACATCATTAGGGTATTTCGGTATGCGGACGATTACTTGGTACTTTGTAGTAAGGATGATTTTGAATCCGTCGTCACCTATGTAAGCGATCAATTTAAACTTAATGGAGATGGTCTAAGGTTTACGAAAGAACTACCGGAGAGAAACGTAATACAATTTTTAGATATCTCGTTGTCATTTGAGCAGAATCACGTGTGTTGGCAGTATTCCCCTAGAGCATCTAAGCCGTTGTTAAACTTTGACTCCAAGCATTCGAAAGTAGTAAAAAACGGAATAGCCTTGTCCTGTTTAAAGTCAGCCCTATCGAGGTCGTGCGTGCACCGTTTGACTATTAGCTTTAATGCGCAGGTCGAGCGCCTCTTAGATGCAGGTTACCCTAGACTAACCATAGCCACAGTACCTGAGTGTCTTAAGAAGTCGATTTCCACCGGAACAAAAGCTGTAGCAGAGAGTAACATTAACAAGAAAAAGGTCGTGAGTATTCCGTATATCCACGCACTTTCGCACAGGCTTAAGAAAGTGGGAAGTAAATATGGGGTTAATGTTGTGTTTACGGCTCCCAATAAGTTAGGAAGGGTTTGTGCTGCAGTGTATAGAAGAAATGAGCAGATGGAAGGTAAGAAGCGAACGGATATCTGTCCGGTTAAGCACCTAGCCAAGAACAATTTCACCGACTGTCGCATGGGTGTGGTTTATAAGATTCCTTTTAGCTGCGGATGTTTTTATGTAGGGCAAACTGCGCGTTGTATTAATCAAAGATTAATTGAACACAGAAGGTCGCTATCAGGTGGGACGCCGTCCAATCTATCAGTGCACTGCCAGGTCTGTAGCTGCATGCCCGAGTTAGACAAAACCGAGATCCTGTACAGGCATAAGAACGAAGATACGCGTTTATTGGTTGAGGCCTGGCATATCAGTATTAGTGGAAGTGCATGCGTGAGTCAGCCGTCGATTAGCTTAAACAGAGAGGAGATAGAAAGCCTTAGGAGTTGTCTATCGCGAAGACCGGCACGTGTAACCGATTGACAGGTGGCGCTACCATTCTGAGCATGCGCAGATAAGCTGTGTGTCTTCTTTCTTTTTCGCCTCTGTGCTGTGCATCAGTTGTTAGTCGGCGTTCGTGGTGTTCACTGCCCTCCTGTGTCCGTGTCCTGCACGCCTCTTTTGATTAGTTACAGTACACTCTATAACAGGTGGTGTTGATGATGATTGTGGTTCGGTTAAGGAAAAGACGCTAATTTCTGCAGCCCATGTCGGGAGCACGGCTAAGTGTCTGCGGGGCAGGGGAAAGCGACTGAAAGAGATAGGAGAGAAACGCAGTAGTGGAGGGCTCGGCAATATTTTGATCACCTCAGGTTCTTTAACGTGCGCTGGCAAGGCGCAGTACACGGGCTTCTGGAATTTAGGCTCCATTGAAAATGCCACCGCCGCGGCCGGGATTTATTGATAATTGTGCTTCACTTAAGGAAAGGACGCTAATTTCTGCAACCCATGTCAGACGGCTAAGCCTCCGTGGGCCTATTGGAAACGATGTGAAAGGGACAGACAGGACAGGAACGCCGTAGTGGAGGGCTCCGGAAATTTTGATCACCTGGGGATCTTTAATGTCTACTGACAACGCACAGTACACGGGCTTCTGGAATTCAGGCTCCATTGAAAATGCCACCGCCGCGGCCGGGATTGATTGATTGATAATTTTGGTTCGGTTAAGGAAACGACGCTAATTTGTGCAGCTCATGTTGGGAGCACGGCTGAGCGTCAGAGGGGGCGGGGGGGGGGGGGGTAGGTAAGAGGGACTGTACGATATAGAAAGTGTAGAAAAGCTGTAGTGAACGGCTCCGCAAATTTCGACCACCTGGGGCTCTTTAACGTGCACTGACAATGCACAGTACATGGGACTCTGGCATTTTCGCCTCCATCGAAAATGCCACCGCTGCGGCCGGGATCGAGCGTATATGCGCCGGTAGGGCAGTGTTAGAGCACAGGTCACCTTTCTTTGTGGGTGACGTTTCCCCGCCGACCGTTCTTCGAGCGTGGTGGGAACAAGAAAACTGCCGCGTTAGGCGCCAGAGCACGGCAACGTCGTTGACGGGTCAATGTGGTGCAAGTAAATATGTCTGGTACCTTTGTCGCGCAGCATTTACTACAGACTATGCCCAGTTATCAGGTGAACTATTTCAGTTACCAGAAAGGGTTGGCCCTTGATGTTATGGAGGCGGCGTTTGAACGTGGGTTCGTCCACGTCAAACGGCGCCGTACCAGGGAAATACCGATAGCAATGGGCAAGTTCGCCTCAATGTGACAATAAGCATTCAACTGCTGATGCGAAGACACGTTGCACTTTTAGTGTTATGCTGATTTTCTTGACAGTGGCATCAGCCACATTTCTTTTTTCTAACTAGCTGGCATTTGCCCAATTTCCCAGAGTGGGGGTGCGCCATTAGGTTTGGTTGACATGTATGTCTACATCTACATCGACTGAGCCACTGTACGGTTAAAATGGTGCGGCGAATGATGATGATCTTCCACAATCATGATGTGCCGCAGTTAATGAGGATGGGTGAAAAGTACCCTAGCAGGAGTAAAAGGAAGACTTTTTCGACATAACCCTTGTAAATGTTGTCACTCATGAGTAGAGCGGAGCCTCCATGGACCTGTTGTCGGGGTTCATGTGGTGTACACGTTGGTATAACCGCAAAAAAGAGAGAAGAAAGGGGAAGAAACAGTGAGAGACACAGGACGGCGCTTACTCGCGCCTTGGTTTCTTGGGAAAAAACGCACATGAACTTACAGTCCAACCTATACCATGTGCCCACACGTCGGTGTGGACAAAGAGCATGCACAGGAAAGGAAATAAAACAGAAGACTTGAATTCACGCCCCTTGGCCACTACGTCAAGATAAGTATCGGTCCAAGAAATCTTGGCCAGTACTCAGAAAAGGAACTTTCGCTAGGAATGTTCTTAAGAGAATATTCTAGCCAACCCTGGTACTGGACATGTCATTAGCGATGCCTGCTAGCCAATGTCAAAACGCCCTTAAGAAAGTGCGTTTTCATTGTCTGATCTCCCTAGTTGTCTGATTTCTGTGTTTGTAAGGGATTACGGCGTCAGCAAAAGCTTGCATGCAGTCGTGTTGAACCATGTGCCTCGCAAGTTGAGAGTATTCATTATTTTCTACTGAGTCACAAACGTGTGATAGAAAAGGAGAAGAAAAGAATGCGATGGCGCCTTCCAGTTTTCGTGGAACTCGGTGAGTAGTCGGCATCTGGAAAAAGACGCTCTTGGAAAAACATGGTGAGGTTGTGCCGACGAAACGGCTTAGTGTTTACCTGTCACGCTCGTTAACCCGCTATTGTATCTAATAGACTCAAGAGCTTGCGTTGAAATGTCCATGCCTACTGGCTAGAGTGTATTGAACCTGTCCGTGAGATACGATTCTCGGCATGTTCTTGTTGTAGAGGAGTGGAAATTTCGCTGGAGTGTATAACGTTTGAGTATGTCAAACCTATGACCTCCCACAGTACAATACTATATGCCATTGCCTTCGGTAAAATATATGCAGTGCCTTCGCGGTGCCGCTTTAACCTAACAGTAACTTATGGTCCAGTTTTGCCAATATAGTGCTTGTGACAGAGCGAACCCTCGAACCAGTAAACAATGCTTAAACTAGTGAAAGTAAAACTGGACCTTATACGATAGACATGATCACTTCCCAAGCTTTAAGCTTTAAGGCCACTTTGAATGATTTATTGATTGATTGCACATGCACGTCAGCACGTCGTAGCGTGCACTTATCATCAATAAAACCGTCTTTTGTGCAATAACGTGAGTGCCGGCGATACGAAGTATCATGAGCGACCTCTTATTATTCACATTGATGATGACGTGCCCATGCACGTTACATGCATAACTGTTCGATCTGAACAACGACGTACACGTAACACTTGGATGAATGCCGAACAATTCAGCATAGGCATTTCTTTTCTCGCCAAATGCCTCGCATGACGCCGATGTTCACCATGCGCGGGATCTGCGGGATCTTATGGCTCAGGTCGTCGCTGCCGATAACGGCTTTCTACGTGAGGATCTTTACACTATCGCGTTGTATGTATCCATGTGGAAAGTACATAAGCATAGGTAAAGGTGTGTGGTGTGTGCTGTAGATTAGAGTGGCACACAATATACGTCGAACAAGAAGTAACCTTCTATTGGTTAACCGTGTCCAAGTTTAGTCCAAAGGGTTCTCACGCGGAAGTTTTCGACCGACCAAACAACGGTGATATGCACTTCTCTCTTTCCATTAAAAAAGAAACGGTTACAGTGGGATAGCAATCCCGTCGGCAGCTTCCCTTTCTCGTCGCCGAGCCGACCCAACTTTCGGTCTATAAGTTGGTTTGGACTGCGGCCATGCAGTGCTCCCAGTCGGAGGGAGACACGACCGGCTCATTACAGCACACTCACTGCTCGGCCGCCGAGTTGGCCAAGGTATAGTGTGCCGTGATCCCACCGGCAAGTGAAATTCGAACCCCGGCAAGAACCTGGAGAACACGCTCGGCACGTTTCCTCCAGGTACTGGCAACTCCCGCCAGAATTCTAACCCACCCGCCTACCAGGGTGTGACCGAGTGCTTCGAGTCACTCGGCCACAGCCCTGGGTGTGTATTTAGGGTTACGGGGGGTCTATATGTTTGCTCTTCTTGCACGAGGGCTAAAGTTGTCTGTAACAACGGTAAAAGCGAATAGTCTGGATGCGCGTAGCTGCGTTTTCGATCTGCAATAACTTCGTGGCGCTCGGCGAACACGACAGGCGTCAAAGGGGACACGTGGGACAGTATGATTTGTTCGTCCCTTTCTCTTCCTCATGTCATTTCAAACTAGAAGAGAAGCTCAGGGGAAGATGGACGCTTGAATCCATGGACAGATCGCTAAAAGCGATTGAGAACAGGAAATGTCGCAGGAGCCAACCCGACGGCGTCCTGACGAAGACAAGTCACGTTCGCTCCTGCGACATTCCCTGTTCTCAATCGTTTTTGGCGATCTGCCCATGGATTCATGTCATTTCAGATATGCGCTTACTGGCTCGCTCAACGTGCCCATTGACGTAGGCTAACCATATGGTTTTACCGAAATGGACGAAAGTTGGAAGAGGCGGAGAATAAAGATCTCGGGTCTGAGCTGGCGAGCTATGTTGTGCGGGTACACAGAGAGAAGAAACTGTTCCGTGGGAATTTGCGCTACACCTTATGGTCATTGGTCCTGCTAAATACATCACGCGTGCAACGAATACCTCACAGGTGTCGTGATGAGCCCCTTTGATGTATTCTGTGCACCGCGGGGCCCCTTGTCCCTTCTGTACACAAACACCCACTGTGTACATGTGTGCGTGCCGAAGAAGAGTGCTTTTGAAAAACGAACAAGCATAGAATCGACTACAAGGCCGCAACTGTAACCTGCTATCTCCAGGGTATCTTATTTAAGGGGAGACGTAGATGGCCGGCGATGACGTAACTATCGAATTAATATTGCTTTTGCGCAGCCGCCAATGCCAGGTATGAGTAGCCGGGCGTTGTGGCAGCGCTAAAGGCTGGTCCCTGGAGTTCAAGCTCCCCTCACAAGTTCCAAAGTGTTTCTCAATTTAAGTGTTTAGCTGCAGTGACAACTTTCTAGCCTTATATTATCATAGTCCTTATATTATCCTTATATTATATTATCATAACAAGGAACGATATAAGGATACCTTATCTTGTTGTTTCATGTTTTGCTGCGCTACCCAATGTACCTTTCTGTCTTGAACCATCAACGAACCCATTTCGCTCATTGGGGATTTCACTTCTAGTACAACGGGTTATTTCCAATGTGTTCCTCTGGATTCCGAACACGCTGCTGCTCCAAGCGCTTGTTCTCATCTCGTTCCTTCTTTTTCCCACGTTTTGCTGCGCCATACAAGACATAGTTTCGTCAAAGGGACTGTCCGACACTCAGAAAACACTTTTCGGTTGTGGTGAAAATGAGAAGGCTGTTTCCTACGTCGACGTAAACGGCCGTGATTGTACTTTAAAAATAACGAATACCCGACTTGTCCGTGACAGTTGTACCGGAGCCCTCCACAACCGCCTTTCTCTCCTCTTTCACTCCCTTTCCTCAACACCCACAGACGCCATGCTCCCTACATGGGCTGCAGAAAGTAGCGTCCTTTCCTTAAAGGGACCCTGAAACGGTTTTGACGATATTGTGCAAACATGGTGATCCGGTAGAGCGGGTCACTAGGACCATTACAGGACAGATTTTAGCGCTGTGCGTAAAGTGTGTAATTTACAATAAGGTTTTGAACACGCGTATCGCAAAAGGTCGCAGCGGCTCGCCAAAAAGCGTTTTCAAACGCCCCCGTCATCGAGCGATCGAATGAGAGGTCGCTGATTGGCCCCGACCCAAGTGACGTGCGCGTAATTTTCAAAACCTAGCTGCGAACAACGTGCTTCTACAACGTACTCCTTCGTTTCAGCCAACGGTATCATCGAGGCATCTGGCGGCGTCACACGAGTCGCCGGCGTTCTATTACAGAGGCTAGCACTGCCGAGGCGGGCGACCTCAGTGAGGATATCGGGGCGCTATGTCACTACGGGAGGCTCGGCAGAGCGGCTGACGCGGGAGGCGCTGTCGTCGCTAGCGCGCACTCCCCAGCAGATCGAGTTGAGGAGGAACAGCAGTGGTAAGGAGGAAGGCGACAGAAATAAGCCCATAGCTGCCTTAGCGCATTGTGCTTCGCTTTGTTTATGGTGTGAATGATTTCGCAATTGTGTTGCCTAATCAGTGACGCAATGTCAAAGAAACGTTTCAGGGACCCTTTAACAGAAACACAATAATTATCATCATCATGGTTGGTTGATTGATTGATTGATTGATTGATTGATTGATTGATTGTGGTTCGGTAAAGGGAGTGAGAGAGATAGAAAGAAGAGAAAGGCCGTAATGGAGGGCTCAGGAAATTTCTACCACCTGGGGTTCTTTAACGTGCACTGACAACGCACAGCGCCTCTGGCACATGACAACGCCTCTGGCATTTTCTCCTGCGACCGACGCGGAGAGGATCGAACCCGCGTTTTTTAAATGCGGAGCATTTCTTAGTCGCACGATGTCGCGCTTCGGCGTCGGCGGCGCCGTCAACACACTCACTGCGCATGCTCGGCTCGTATCGCGCCGACCCACCGGGTGTTCAGCAAGCGGAGCATGCGCAGTGGGGGTGCGGACCTCTCCCCCGTACTCCTCTCCCTCGAACGCGGGCGGTGTGTATATAAGCATAGAGAAATAAAAAAAACTTTTTCTTTCTCTATGATATATGTTTTATGGGGTTTCACGTCCCAAAACCAGTTCTGATTATGAGAGACGCCGTAGTGGAGGGCTCCGGAAATTTCGACCACCTGGGGTTCTTTAACGCGCACTGACATCGCACAGCACACGGGCCTCAACATTTCGCCTCCATCGAAATGCAGCCGCCGCGGCCGGGATTCGATCCCGCGACCCTCGGATCAGCAGCCGAGTACCTTAGCCACTAGACCACCGTGGCGGGGCTTCTCTATGATATAAGCCGCGGAGCGCGCGTTCGGAATTCAATCCATCACTCGGGCAGCGCGACGCTTCTGCGAAATGGCAACGCCGAGCTGCGCATTCCGAACTTCGTGCACGAGAAACAGCGGCGAAACGTGAGCAGCGCGCTTTAAGACCCCAGGTACGTGAGCGAGAAGCGGCATGCAAACGTCGTCAACGAGACGCGGCTCCGGACGCTGCTCGTGGACGCAAGCGCCCACCTTGGTGCCGTCCAATACAACGACGGCACAAAGCAATAAAGACACACTTTAACTTTACACTCCTTGCCTTCGCTTCTCCTTCATTCAATAAATAAGAATAGTAAAGAGGAAATAACAATTAAGCATTCCCAAACCATACCAATTACGCAACATTCACGCGATACCCCCACCACTCTGCGACGCATTTACTCGAGTTCCCCCCGTGCGAAGATGCGGGCGGCATTTTTTTTTTTTTTGGGTGGCAGCCGAGTATATCATCATAATCACAGCGTCTCACAAAGCTATGCGTTTGTGCATAGTGTAGTATAGCAAAGAAATGGGACGGCGTCAAGCACGTGTGCTGCGTGTGCCACCGTCTGCGGTCAGACACAGACAGAGCCGTATATCTCTTCGAAGGGGATATGCGCCTCTGTCTGTGGTTCGACGCGAACGTCTTCACGCTGAGCTCGGTGCGAAACTTTGAGAAGCGTTCGCTGGGACTCGCAGTGCATTGCGAGGCGTTTCCCGAAGCCTCCCAGCATGACGAAATGCGAGTGTGCCGTAGTCAAACCCGGACTAGCAAAGTGCCCATCAGCTTCTTTGCTTCGTTAGGGTTGCGCCATTAATGCAAGCTTCACTGATTTTTTCTGGGGGCGAAGCTCCTCTTAGTCTAACCTTGATGATGATGATTGTGGTTCGGTTAGGAACGGACGCTAATTTCTGCAGCCCATGTAGGGAGCACGGCTAAGCGTCCGTGGGGTAGGGGAAAGGGAGTGAAAGGGATAGAGAGAAAGGCCGTAGTGGAGGGCTCCGGAAATTTTGACCACCTGGGGTTCTTTAACGTGCACTGACAACGCACAGTGTCAGGCGTCAGGCGTAACCGGCAGTATCTCCCGGGAGGCACGCGCTCGCCCTCGGCGCGTGCCTCCCGGCGCGTGCCTCTCTCTCTCTAACTCTTCCATCTGCTGTCTTGTGAGAGAGAGAGAAAGAGAGACAGAGAGAGAGAGAGAGCGAAAGGCGCGCCTTGATGGAAACGCTTTTTCTTAGATGAACGCTCTACCAGCTCGCAAAGAAGGAGAAAGCGCCCTCACCCGCGAGAGACAACGTTGGCGCAGGCAGCGTCTCCTAGCGAGTTTCTTGATTGAGAAATACCGACTGCTCGCATTGGAGAACGAAGCTCCGGAGGTTCATCGTAGATCGTGCCGAGTTCCGGATTAATTTAGTTAACGCGCACGCTACGAATCCTTATGGTTCAACTACGCACAAGTGAAATCTCCCACCGGCACTTCATTGCAAGTCAAGATCCAGTGCCTATACATATATATATGGGTGGCCGGTGGACGGTTCTCCAGCGCGAGCAGTCGGTGCTTTTCAATCAAGAAACTCGCTAGAAGACGCTGCCTGCGTCAAGCTTGTCTCTCGCGGGTGAGGGCGCGTTCTCCTTCTTTGCGAGGTGCTAGCGCGTTCATCGAAGAAAGAGCGTTTCCATAGTCAACGCGCGCCTTTCACTCTCTCTGTCTCTCTCTCTCTCTCACACAAGACAGCAGCTGGAAGAGTGAGAGAGCTCGCGCGCCGAGGGCGCACCTCCCACACGCGCCCTCCTGGTAGCGCGTTCCTAGTAGGTAACGCGCTACTACAACGGACGGACAGACCCAAACCTTAAGGAGCTTCGCCCCTAGAAGAGACAGGGAGAGCTGTTTATTGAAATGCAGAGTATTTAGCTGGCCTGTAAACATCGCTGACATGCTACTCTCCGAGAGGAGCGGAACTGAGGATAACTACTTTCTATCGCAAAACAAACAGGACCGAATGATAAAGACGTCTCCTGGAACCACATAGGAAACGTGCGAAAATTTTTGATCTCCCTCCAACAAAGAATATTTACGGACGACATTTACTACAGTTTACGGTGCCTGAGATTTGTAATAAACTACCAACAGAAATGAGACAAGCAAATAATTTTTCATCCGTACTTAAAAAAATACTTGATTTGTCTGAGTAATGTTCTTCAATGTGAAACAATGTCCTTTATGTATTCGCAAATCGTTGAAATATAGGAGTAGTACCACAGCTAACTAGTGTTTCTAAAGTGTTTAATGTAAGAGAACGTACTGGCACTTTATAAGTGCATGAACTTGCCTGCAGTGTTACTATTGACTAGTGTCGAATCTTTACTTGAAATGTTTGCATACGCTGTCCATGCCTTCGCGTTTCCTCTGTGCTCTGGTGCAATTTTATGGTGGACGGTAAATATATCAGTGTACGCACGTGATGCATTTGACTTGTTTTTTTCTTCGAAACTGTTATCTTTTTCATTGGGCCCGCAACTAGCCTTTGGCTATGGGTCGAACCAGTGTCGGTATTTCTGTATGTTAACAATATCAAAATTAGGAATTGATTTCAATTGAAAACCATTCATTGAGCCCGTTCTTTTCCTTTTTCCTCTTCTTTGCTAGAAAGTAGCTATGGAATGCCAACACGCCCGCACTTAAGTCCTTTTTTTTTCAAATTGGGGAGAGGAAGACAGCGACGTAAAATAAAAATTAAAAAAGGCGAGGGAAAAGGTTGGAGGACTCTTCAGCTTTTATAACAGTCCAATACTTCAGCGTCGTTCGGCCCCAATCGCATCGCCTTCTCATTGATTATTCATTGAATTTAGCGCCTTCCCTATACAATGCTGGAATTATTCGAGTTCCTCCACAACAGAAATATGCTTTCTCGTGCATTAAAGTGACACTTCGACCTATGGTGTGTGTAGGTTTTGGTTAAGTCGTAGTTTAGAATTTTTCATACGGACTTCAACATTGATAAATTCGAACTTTGTTCATTAGAGTTTGCTAGAAATGATTATTTTTTCCACGGACACCCACGCCAACATTAACGCCGGATTTTATTTGACACGAGTTCCTTCACTCTATCGTGTTATTGTGTTGGATGGAAAGCTTGGACACTGCGTTCTCTGTGTTCATCCCGGTATGAAGTTCGTAGAATACCCTACATGAAAGGGGAGTGCGACATCTCCAAATATCATATACATAAAAAAAGATGGGTGAGGGTGTCAAGGACGGTAGAGCCAAGGCTTGTCGAGCTGATCGATACTATCCGAAATAGGTAAAGAAAAAGATGATCGCACGCCCCTGTAGCGCGAAGCAGCCTAAAGCGCCTATAACACAGTCAAATATCGGAGGCCTCTGAGTTATCGATTGGATGTCATGTTTACAGAGCGCACGGTCATCGGCATACACTCGACACTCAAGAAGAATAGGATCCACAATTTCAATTGAGCCACAATTGTTCCAGTGTGGACTTTACGCTTGACCTAAACGGTACTCCGAACCGTTTCCTTGGGCAGCGTCCAGCCGAAGCCGATGATACAGTTGCCGAATGGCGAGCAATGCCTGCTGCGAGAAAGCTACACATGACCAGTGTCAGCAATTTCTAAGTAAAACAAAGCAGTCGACAACTTTTCTCAATACTTTTCAGTCATTCGAAATGTGTAGTACGCTTGAGCCGTTTCTTTTCTGTACAGTTTTTGCCCAATTTCATCATGTTTGCAGCTCCTTAACTATAACGTCACGGACTCTTTCACTTACACGTTTAACTAACGAAACAGCGTAAGTGCATTGGCGATCGTGCCACTGTTTGCGTCATCTCTATTTTTACCAAGCTCTGATTTCAGTTGAAACTCGGTCGTTCATTTGAAAAAGGCTCCCACTTAGCCTGGACGCATTCCATTTTGCATACACACCTCTGTCGTATTCAGCGAACATGCTTTTACAAACTTACTACTTCATATTTTATAACTAAATGTACAACGTGCGATCCACAATTTCGTAGGTGTCACATATTCTTTACTCCAACGAACACGAAAATTTCGAAACTTGAGCGCACCTGTATACGGGGACTCGCGTCCCTGTCTGGCCTACAGCCGGTGCCACAAGCGCTTCGTCCTGATACAGAATAACGTAGTCGCTGTGCGAATAGCAGATGTTGTACGACGCTTACTATATATACTTTCTGTTCAACCGGTCAATGTATAAAAACCATTTCCAGCTGCGTCTGCTTCCACCTGCATTCATGAGTCTGAATTCTGTTTAGCGTTAAGTGCACGGGCGCTAAAACTGCGCGTTCCTTTCGAGTGAGCTGTTGGGGACCTCTCTAAGCGTGTTTATACGCCGAGTGTAACTGAAATCTGACTTAGTGGCATTACCTTACGGAGGGTACGTGACCAACGAAGAACGCCCTGAGGAACAACGTCCCGTACCTTGTCAGTCCAAGGTGACTTTAACAATTCTATATCCTTCAACCAATGTACGCTTGACACTTTCCATAATTTTCAAGCCTTTAGACACTTCGTTAGCGCAGCCAGCCGAAGTCACAAAAAGCTTACGGTTCTGCGATGTGGATGCTTATACGGCTGATGTCGCAGTCGTTATTATGTATAAATATCCGTACGCCAATCAAAGAAATAGCGGGAATGAAAAGCGCAGCTATAGTATACCGTAAGGTTTATTTGCAGCTTATTATGTTGTGCAGAGATGTACACAGGAAATACGAACGAATTTAGCCGTGTGCAGTGGCCGAACAGAAAGAGCCGTGAATAAATTCTCACCCTCCATCGAGCTTACTGTTTTATGATGTCTGCTTAGCGTTGCAATGTATTTCAAGGTGGTTGTCAAGGTTTGCTTACCAGTGGCGGATGTAGGGTGTGCATTTACGTTACGTGATGTGGTAAGGTGTCTGCCGCAACGGTGCCACACGTGAGCACTCATTCGTTTTGGTCTGAATTTTTTTTAGCTCGAATTGTGTTGCTAGGAAACCCATCATTGGAACGCGATATTGTTCTGCGTATTCAGCAAAGGAAGCCGGAATGTTAAGGCAAGTGCGCTGCGACTCTCACCGGCATCACTAGTAACTACCTATACTGGATAATAAAAACAACTCCGAGTTTTGTATTTCCTACTTGTTCTCATGCTGTACTAGCGATCTGATACGGAAAATGAAATGAGCTGTTTAACTTATCTTTGTTCATGCCGTATTACTACCGAGTTTTAAAGTTTATTATGCCAAGGGCAAAGAAAAAAACGTGAAAATGTGCTACCTTCCTAACCTCTGCAACTCTTCCTTCGAACCTCTTGCACAAGGTATTTGTGCGTAGTGCTGTGTCGTACTGTGTCATATGAGCCACTGTTACACGGCAGTGACGGTCAATAAACGTTTGACAGCAGAATGGCCAGCTTCATCGATGACATAAACCAAGCAGAATCGGAGCCATCGCAACATCAGGAGCGGGTCGATGTGTACGACAGTATATCCCAGGCTCACCTACAAATAGTGGCTGAGCTTCTGGACACGTTCCACAAGGCGTGCCGTACCTGCGACGACGAAGACCAGCAGTTCCTGGACATCGGATGCGGTCCGGGGCGAGTGACATTCGAGTAGGTGACCCGACGCGCAACCGTGCAGAGGTTCCGTAGTTATGGTGTAATAATGGAGAAAAACACGTTTATTGTAGCGGCCCTGACGAAGACGAGTCCACTTGTCGAAACGCTGGCTCCAGTGACATTACCTGTTCTATACCTCGTTTTTAACGATCAACTCATCGATTTTAGCCTTTCTGCCATGTAGATAGCATCGCTAAGAGCTACAGTCAGTTCGACTATACCTTTATTTTAAATACCATCTCTATTTTAGATACCACGCAGTGGGATTGTTCATTGGTGTGACTCTTCAGTGCGTGAAAAGGGAATTTCTTGAAATTTAGTATAACGAGACCTAAGGCCGTAAAATCACCTGAACTTAGCAACTCAGCGTAGTGATAAAATTACGTATAGCTTCGGGCCAAAATGATCTATGTTCCTTCTTTAGGCTTAGTTCACTCAGTTCTACAGCCGCGGTACTTAAATAGCCCGTATCATCTCGTATTATGCACTACTGACCCATAGGTCGACAAAATAGGACAGCGGATAAGGTGGTTACATAGCTCCTTTTGGTGTGTAGGTATAGTTACGAAGTATTTCTCTAATGAAATACGATACTATGGAACCGGCAGAAAGTATGAACATTTATGTTTCACTTTTTTTAGGCCCTGAAGCCCTACACAGAGTAATAATGAAAGGGAAATTACTCAAAATATTTTCGAACAAGCTTAGAACGACAGAAAGCAGAGCTAGATAACCAAATAAAAAAAAGACAAGCTATTCGTGCGTATTGCGAAATTAGTCTAGTGTGTTTCGCCTTCAACGATTGCTGTTGTGATTAGGTCATGATTTGACGCCACATAAATTCGACATGTTTCTTGTTAAAATGGGCCTAAGGCACGAGTATTTTTATCGCTTCAATATTTCTGTAGAAAACAACCCTTTGTCACACTTCTGACATTGTCATTGCACTGCCTGTAAAATATAGAGAGGGACACAGATAGACGTTGCGAGCAAGGCAGGGACGTTAACCGAAAAGAAAAGAATATTCAGTTGGCTACCCTGCGCTGGGGAAGGGCTAAAGGGAGACAGAAAGAAGGAGAAAGAGAGAGAGAAAGAGAGGTCAGCGCGTTCACACACAAACACGGCCGTATCAGAATCGTTTAACGAGGACCGCTGCTCGCAGAAACTTGAGAAGCTTCTTCATCAGTACAACATACACACAGCTTTAGTTACTGCTGACATAATACGAGGGTTTGGAGTACTTCACTTGAGATTGATATCAGTTAGTGCAGACTTAACCCCGTTGTCTCGTGAAATCACTGTCGAGGTTCGCCTAGTGCTAATATGCGTAATCTAAGCAAGATATCTAGCTTGAAAAGGGGTCTACCAACACCGGGCATGACACCTTGCGTATCATAAGAACCTTAAAAATTAATCTTATTGAACTTTAATGCTTCGCTACGGTATGGA
The DNA here is from genome assembly GCA_013339685.2 of Hyalomma asiaticum. Classification (NCBI taxonomy): domain Eukaryota; kingdom Metazoa; phylum Arthropoda; class Arachnida; order Ixodida; family Ixodidae; genus Hyalomma; species Hyalomma asiaticum. Next base: position 60,874,227 of record CM023490.1, on the reverse strand, counting down.
TCTAAGCACGATAGTAGTGCAATTATTTATTGTTGATATCAAACCATGTCCAACAATGCATGCCGTTGAGTAAACTTTCAACGAAAGTACACTTTTAAATTTAATGTAGATTTGGGTTTACTGCTGTATCAAAATAACACGTACTCAATGTAAAATAAGCATACGAAATAAATTCATCGGTCCGTTACCACGCATCAAGACGACTTGATGACGAACGTCATTCTTCACTGTGGCATCGAAATACTTTGACGCGAGTCGCTTTGTCTCCGGGTTCATTTGACATCACGTGAAGGAGACGACGTTGTTTGACGTCATCAAAATTTTTGCACCAGTCGTGTTGACGTTGACACCGGTCACTTTTGGCGTTTGATCAGGCATATCACAATTTCGCATTCAAAATGAAATAGTTGGGACAGTAGTAGATAAAACAGCGGCTTTGCTAAAACTCTGCTCATACAGCTACATGTCGTCCACTGTCCACCTACCGCAGGTGCCTGTTCCCACGCTGCCAGCCATGCCGGAGGCTCGTAGCCGTGGACAAGTCCGCTGCCATGTTGAAGTTTGCGGCCGAAAATTACCCGCACCCGAAGATCTGTTACTTCCCACTCGACATTGCGGAAGACGTGGATGACTTCTTGCACGAACAAGGCCAGTTCCACCGGGTGTACTCGTTCCTGACCCTACACTGGATCAGGGACCAGCGTCGGTGCTTGAGCAATATCGAGAAGCTTATGGCACCTGAAGGAGAGTGCATACTGCTGTTCAAGCAAAGTGTCCATTTCTTCAACCTCTTTGAAGCGATGATGAGTACGCAGAGGTGGTCGAAGTACAGCCAGGTAACTTCAAAAACCTATTTGGAATTTGACGTGCCGTTCAGCTAACCCTAAAATCGCCAGAACAGACGTGTGCTCCTTCCGCATGCTATCTATCACATTCACCTGAATCAAACCACCTTGACTTCGCTTTCTCACGTCAATTTTGTCTACGCATCCTGAATTCGCTTCGATGTGTATTTGATCCACCATAATCCTCTTTATTCCATTTTTCATTACAGTTAAGTTTGCTCTATTAGCTTTACGTTTATCAGCCTCATTTCATGGTTTGTTGACATTGTTTCACTTCAATTCTTCTTTCATTCACACGTACTACTTGATTCTAAATGGCGCTTTATCTTTCATTCAGATTAATCTTAGTCATTTAGTTTAATTCAGCCGATTGGTATTTTACGGCAGTTAATTGACCGTGTTTACCTTTCGTGCAGATTAATCACGGTTATTTTAATACAGCCGACTTGACATTTTACAGCAATAGTTCTAAATTTCTACCACTTACTTATTCTTTTACGGCTATTGTCATTTATACAGTGTGCTAAAATACACAAAACTGCCCGTGCCCAAGGTCAAACTGCGACGATTAACATCCTGCACATGCCGTTGGCGAAATCACAACGTGCCCTCATTTCGGAAAACAACATCCTATTCCTGTGTGTCAAAAATACAAAATTCCTAGGAGTCGCTTACCTATCACTTCCGCCTTCCCCATGCAGGTCTGGCCATTTTGAGCAGACAAGCACAGTACGTACAGTCAACAGCAAAAGTCCGCGGGACCAGAAACTTCATAAAAACCTATATTACCGCTAGCCTCGTAACAAAGCCTCGAATTAAATGTTACAGCCTACAATAGCAAATACATGTACCAACTGAAACTATAAATTCGAGGCTATGTTGCGAGGCTAAACGGTAATATGGGTTTTTCCGAAGTTGCGGATTCCGCAAACTTTTGCTGCTGACTGTACATGCGCTCATGACCTCTTATGACCATGTATACCAAAAACTGCATCGCTGCGCATCGCAGAAGGAGCTCAAATTTTGAACTGAACGTTGTTTCCTCCTCTCGCCGAAGCCACGCTCCAAGAGGGAGGGGATGACTTGAGCATCTCTTAACTTGCTGTATGCCGAGAGGAAACAGAACAACCTCCAGTGCATCGCCCAAATTAGCCGCGTGACCTGCCTGGGAAGCCCTGCGGGAGAACCACAGGCGAAAGCAACGGCCTTTGGTAGTCGAACCCGGGACCAGGAGCCTCGAACGCGGGACCTTCGGCAGTCGAACATAACGTTAATGTAATTCTACACGGGCTGTAAAGATGAATATTCAATCACGTGCTGCAATAATATGGCTGCATATCCCCTGGCTCACATCCGTACATATACGTGATTTTAATACCTTTAATGGTGGCGTAGCTGGCGAGCATGTCCTGTCAGTGATGTCATAAAATACCTATGCTGTGACATTTGTCCATAATTTGCGGCTCTTAACATAAGCTCATTCGTAGAGTTGATTTTTTAAGAGCGATGCTGTTAGTGAAACTATACAGACGGCATTCCAGAAAACTATCTGTAAGCCTGCCGCTAGCAAGGCGCGTTTTTTTTCTTTAAGATTTCACTCGGAGACGGGCGACGTCGGTCAATGGGACGTGTTTCGCGGCATGGACTTTCCGCTTATCGTACCCCGGCCGTCTTTGTTCATTTTATTTGCTTTCCTCGTATGTGTCTTCCGCGTCTTCTGGGGACACGGGCACCCCGCTGCGGGGCTAAGAGGGGGATGCTTGGACAGTGGTCGCGGCAGTGACATAGGCGGCCCCCGGACGGCCTGGACCTTTAGGACGCCCTGCGGCGTTCCAGTGTATGTACATGTACACACGACCTTGTGAGCGCCTGCGCGCGCAAGGAGGAAGCTGGCGGCGGTTCGGAAGGCAGTTCTTCCGAAATTGGCGGACGAGCCGATGTGGAAGCCCATCCCCAATTCTCCGTACCGCGGAGAGACAAAGCGTCCACCCCGCTTGCCTGAATGGAGGCCGCCCTTTTGTGCGTGAGCACGCGGTGATAGCTGCATATCGGTTGTTCTGTAGACCGCACCGCGTGCATCATCACGACGACCTGGGGTGGCTGGGCTGATCGTGGCGGCGGCATGAGACGAGCCGGTGTTGACAGCCACGAAGACGCGCGAGCCTTTTGTTGTTCGGCGTCGGAAGCGCCGCTTTGTGGTCACTGGGTTGTGGACCACGCGTGCCGCCGAATGGCTTTTGTTCAAGCGTCCCTTCCTCGCACGCCGTGGGGTAGCACGCGTCTAAGAAAGTCGGTGCGGCTAGGCTTGTTTGACGAAATAGCCAGAAGCAGACGCGCGGATGGGCTAACTTTCCCATGGGAACGTTTCCTTACAACAATAACTCTTTCGGGGTTCCGAGTCTTTTGAGCACCGTTCGCTTCCTGTAACTGCGCCTGATCAGACGCGACACGTGCGCATGTAACGCGTTTCACGTGCGCCATATCTTGCGGGACGCGGCCCCACAATCTTTACCATCGCCCTTCGGCCTTGGGTGGCATGGTTTGCTTTTATGTATGTGTTGTTTTATGTATGTGCTGATGAATGTGCTTTTTTTATTATTGTACAAACATACCCCTCTCACCGCCAACAGATTGGGTGGTGATTTCACCAATTGGACCGCCCCAATTGAGGAGGCGGGGCAAAAGGTGGAATCGCTGCCCAATGCCAGAGCGAAGTGAAGATTATTCGCCGGCTGAGACGGTGAGGCGGAGCGGTTGTGTTAATAAAGATGGCTCCGCCATGGGACGGGGCATGCTGGACGGGTGGAAAAAGTGCTACGCACTGCCGGCTACGCCGGAGTAGGGTCGCCCTACGTATAGTTCAGCATCAGTTTTATTTTTATGTACGAGTCAACTCCATGTATTCTCTTTTGTATATTATTGTAAATACAGTTTTCGTTACCTTTTATTTAAACTGAAGTCTCTGAGCCTCCTCTTCAATTGCTACACGTTTGCCCGCGAGCCTATCGCCGCCATACCAGCGGCAGCCAGCTCCTTCCCAACTCGCCCATACCGTCTCGGACGGTGCGTTTAGGACGCCGAGCGGGGAGCTGGAATCCCGAAGAAGAACCTTCGGCACCATCGGTCACAACTTTACTCTATCATCATCATTAGTTCTGGTACCCAAGAGTGCGCGTGCACATCTTCTATACAATGCCCCGATGTGCGGCTTCGCACTCGCCATTCTGTCTTCTCCTGCGTTCCCGTCCACAGCCCACTACTACACTGGCAAATCCCTACATCATCACAACGATAGTAAAGAATACGCAAAGACAAAAACCTAGAAAGAATGACTGAATAAGAAAGAAAGAAGTAATCAAATACACTATATGTACACATACAATCGACGGCTCGTTATGAATACCTCTGTGGGCACAGTCCACTACATATCGAGTAGGAACAGTGACTACAGCGCATAGTGTGCGTACAAGTGCTTTTCATGCACTTACAGGCAGCATGACTCATGAAATATGTCTGTTGACGGCATGATATTACGGAGAGCGCCACGGCTGTCATTTACGTGCAGTCCATTAGATTGGTATCTGCAAGACATCGCGGAGAGCGCTCACGCAAGTCTTCGGTTGTCATGGTACGATTACGAAGTTGCTCGTTGTCATGGTACGATTACGATTACTCTGATGATCTGATCAGTCTGAGAGGTCGTCTATCGAGCTTGCTCGTCTTCAGTGAGTATACCTTTAGGCCGACTTGCATCGCTGGACATATGTGCCGGTTTACAACGACAAAAAATAATGTAACTTGCAATGTGCACGTGGTGCAGGGAGGAACCAAACCATCGCGATGTATGCTCGCATATACTTACCTTCACATAAACATTCAGACATAGGCTCCAGACCTGACCTAGCGGCGTCGTGGCACTGCAGGTAACACAGCCTATCCAAACTAAAAGGCCAAAGGAAAGCACCGCCGCGGCATACGCGTCCTATGAGGGACCTGGCGATAATGAAATTACAATCATTAATTTACTTCTTGCACTATTGAGTAGCGTTATGAATTACTCTTGTTCGCTGGTAATTCAGTAATGCAGCGAGTTACACCAAGTGAGCAATCTCATGAAAACTACGTCACTTATCCAATTACTTCTGACTGAAATATAGCAAGTCCGCTTTACGTAAGGAATAGACCTAAAAAAAAGAAAGACAACAACAAGAATTTAATCTGTGTGGTAGGCCCACAGAAGCCGCAAAAGTCAAGCAGTATCCGAACTCGAAGTTTTCAATAACGTTTTTAAAAGTCCACGACCTTCGAATCTCTAGACACTGCTCTATTATTTTTTGGCTGTCGCACACCTCAGAAACAGCATGCAGAGGTTACAGACGCGCAGCATGTGTCCAACCAAGACCCAGGGTTTTGATTTAGACGAAACGACCACATGTGTTCTGCGGCACCGAGTCCATCACGCCACCTAACTATTATTTTGTCAAACGAGGTCACGCAAACTTCGAGACAGTTTAGAGGTGCGTATTTAAAACAGAGACATGTTGTCTCCGCGATGGTTTAGCTGCTAATTTCAATGTACATGCGCTGCAAATTAAGCGTGCATAAGTTAACACTTGAATGATGAACTTCGGTTAAAGCAATTGTAAAGCAACCTCACTACTTTTCAAAAGCAACACTAATTTAATGGCATTGCTTTCGGCTAGCAGTAATTTGTTATGTTATTGAGTGACATTTCAAAGAATTCTGGTAAAGTATATAGTAATGCAATTTAATTATTTTAGAGAAGTAATCTCGCCATCACTGATATATGGCTTTTGTTAGGGTGCTGATACGGCGTATACACTGCCTTAGTTGCTTGGTAAAGCACTTTGTTAGGGTAATGTGCAAAGCAACCGTGGTAAAGCAAGTGGTAAAGCAACCGCCCCAGGACAGGCCGTGGTCCCTGATTTGAACCACGTCCCAGGACAAATTTTTCGCCAACTAGGAGGCTTTCATTTCTGAGAAATCCGTATAGATTTCCTTGTAGCATTACACTACAAATGGATGAATACCAATCACCCCTTTCATAACTGTTCGTCCACCTTGCGGAATTCCTGCCGAACTCATTTGTCGTGCTTCCTTCGTTAAATGCTAGCCCACCAACGTCGACTGTCATTCATTTAATACTTTGATTGGATTTTACAGGGACAAATGTGCATTGAGTAAGGGCTACTAAGGGAGCTTCGCACAAATTATGCAAACATTTGTGGCACACACAGTTTCCGCAGGAACTCTTTCGTAAGCCACCAAGCAACAACCAGGATAGAAAAAGAATTGAGATAATATAGATCGCCTTCCCCAGGATGGAATTTATTTATTCCATGGCATTTTCTTTTGCAAACAGGTTCTCGAAAGTATGATGCCGGCAACTGCTACGCTAAATGGCGTTGCAGCGCTAAGGGCGTACGCAAGAGATCTTCTCAAGTCCACCAGTCTCACGGCTCTAGCGTGCGAAGTCTTCGTTTCTGCGATGCCGCTGCAGTGGACGCGGGAAAAATTGACCGGTAGACAAGAGTAACTTTTCTTTTTTTCGAGAGCGGTATTTCGCTTTGCTCGCTAAGCACGTCACGGCTCAATTTCCGACCAGAGCAGCAGCTGTTACATATGTGTAGAATGAATTGATTGATTTTGTGTGGTTTAACGTCCCAAAACAAGCTCTGATTATTAGAGACACCGTAGTGGAGGTCTCCGGAAATTTCGACCACCTGGGGTTCTTTAACGTGCACTGACATCGCACAGCACACGGGCCTCAACATTTCGCTTCCATCGAAATTCAGCCGCACGCAGCCGGGATTCGATCCCGCGACCTTCGGATCAGCAGCCGAGCGTCCATAACCACTAGACCACCGTGGTGGGGCTGTGTGTAGAATGAAGAAAAAGAAACAAGAGAAACACCTCTGCGCACCAAGCACACTACTTTCCCATAAGTATGGTGTTGCTTCGGGTCACTAAATAAACCATTCAATAATCACACAACGAACGGCACCACTCATTCGCACGTCTGATGGACAGTACGTCGTCAATACGAATACAGTGCTAGGTTGTTTTTATTTTTATTTGTTTTTGCTGTGCACGTTAGTAGAGCCGGATACACCTCAAGTCTGCAGGGGAGCGATTCTCACGCCCTCACAACCGCCCAGCCACTCTTTCCCCGCGAAGAAAGTAGTTTTTCTTTCAAGCATTCCACATACAACCACAATAAAGCAACAGCTGCAGCAATGAAATTGTAAGCAGACACAGTTACATGTTTTCATTTGTTTTTCAACAATTATTTGTTGAGCTGACGCCAAAATCACCCACCACGCCGTTTTGTATAGGTCGCATGACGTCAATTTTGTTCGCTCCTTTGACTGACTGGCGAAGTAACCGACCTATAGCAGTTCGTCTATGTTGCGAACCTGCTGTTCTTTTTTTCTTTTTGTATCCTGCTATAGTACAGTATGAAAAAATGACCTGTCAGAAACTATTATTGAACACAGAGAACGCGAAGATTACGATAGCTTTTGCAGATCAGAGTACCAAGCAGGCTTCCTTATCTTGAGGAGTAACACTCAAACTAGTTATTCCAGCGGTGTGGTTGCCTGGACCTTTTGGTACCACTGATCGCTAACACTCAACACGGCACGATATATGAATAGATGGCCAACAGTCGTGCGCAGTTGCAAGTTCGTAGCGCTTTATGGCCCCGGCTTGTCGACGACCGTCTCCTTGCTTCCATTAGCGTGCTCCGGCTCCTGGCCGATAGCCGCGAAGCGCCATAGAGGGCGCCACCGCCTCGTCGAGCACGAGATTTATACCGACCTCGCCGAGCGCCCGAGGTGGTACAAATCGCTTGCCGGTACTTTCGAGAGGCGCCTGTTCTGTCTTTAAACTTCAGAGGTGGCAAACGATTAAGGTCGATTACAGCCCCAGGAAGGGTACCGCCACATCCGTCTATTGGTTACTGCGCTTGAGCCCGGACTCGAAGTACGGGTGGGCAAACCTATCGGGGTGGGCGCGTTTCCGGTTGAGGTGAAAAGGCTAGAGGCCCGTGTACTCTGCTTTGGCAGTGCACGTTAAAGGCTTCAGGACGTTAGGATCTTATTGAGGTTGTTTAAGATGCAGGTCGTGTACACTCACCACGTGGTCCAAATTTCCGGAGCCTAAGGCTTTCCTCTACTTCCGCTCTTTCAAGCACCGATGCCGAGCCGAGCTCCCGACCAGGGCTGCAGAAAACAGAGTCCTTTTCTTCACTGAAATACAGTTGCTACTGTTGCAGGCTCCAAACATACAATCAGGGATTTATGCAACCACCTCCCTCACACACACAAACCACCGCCCTCCCCCTCAAAAGCTTTCTAGTTAACGTGCAACTCTGTATACCAGCCCCCTCCCCCACCACCTTGCGTTATCGCAACACCATGGGTAACACCCCCCAACGAACGAAGTTGAGCTAAACCCCTGCATAGAACTGTGGTACGCCTCTCTTAAACCTGCGAAAGAGATCCGCGCCACGGTGCTATAGTGGCTACGGTACTCGGCTGCAGATCCGAGGGTCGCGGGATCGAATCCCGGCCGCGGTGGCTGCATTTCGATGGAGGCGAAATGTTGAGGCCCGTGTGCTGTGCAATGTCAGTGCACGTTAAAGAACCCCAGGTGGTCGAAATTTCCGGAGCCCTCCACTACGGCGTCTCTCATAATTAAAGCTGGTTTTGGGACGTTAAACCCCAGAAATCAGTAGTGGCTATGTCACTCGGCTGCTGATTCGAAGGTTCCGCGATCGAAACCCGGCTGCGGCGGCTGCATTTCGATGGTGGCGAAATGTTGAGTCCCGTGTAGTGTGAGATGTCAATGCTCGTTAAAAGACACCACGTGGACGAACACTATGGCAACTCTAATAATCATATCGTTGTTTTGTGACGCCAGACTGCAGAAAACAATCAATGCATCTGGTTACTTTTAAACGTACATACTTCCTCTCTGCTACACTAAACACTAGGTATATCGAAAAAAAGGTTTGTCATTCTCGCCTTCAAATAGTCTGTTTTGCTTAATACAACTCTCGGCATGTCAGGCACACTTTGCGAGGCGATAAAGCTTTCGACCCAGAAGCAACCATACAAACGTGTGGTGAAATTAACCATCTCGAGCATGCGAAATCGCACTTGACGCCAAGCAAATAACATAGAACTCAATTTCTTCACAGACAAGTTGCTTGTAGAATAGAATTCCCTCTACGCGTGGATCATCTGCATTTGTAAGTGATTATTCAGTCGGATAGCCAGGCACTGTGGCATGCTTTTTTTTTTCATAATAGGCAACAGTCCGAAATTTGTTCTGGCTGCCTATATAGAAATTATTAAATGATGTCTAATATACATGAGAACCATGACTGTTGCCAGGTTGTCCCTTGTTTCATTTTCCGTTTTCGTACCCCTAATGTGCATTAATGGCTCAATAATTATTAACAGTGCACAAGCAAACTATAAAGGCGGTTTTTTAATAGTAGCCTATTGTTTAACGAGGTCAGGGACACAATAACAATAAAGAAGTGATCAGACTGTGGACTGGTGGCCTATTGTTTAACAAGGTCAGCGACACAATAACAATAAAAAATGATCAGACTGTAGCTGAATTAGGAAGACGGATCCTAAGACCCCTACCATTATGTTCTGGGACGCTGATGCAGATTTTTTGGCACTGTACACGGCATTACGATGTTTGTCGAAAGCATGGCGCACTGTATTTTTTTATGCAATTTAGACTTAGGTGTGAAAAATTTATTCTGTGCGTATTCTTCTTCAGCAGTTGTCAAACGACCCACCATTTCGTTCTCTCTTCTTTTTTCAGAGTCGCTCCTTTCCTTTAACCCCGTATACCCACTTTTGGAAAAGGGAGAGAAGGAAGACCTCAAGAACTTTATCGAGGATTTTGTAAAGAATCTTTCAATCGACACCTTTAATAGTAACCCGCAAACCGCACATACATATTCATTCATGCCAGCAAGCCAGCGTGAATGATCGTAAAACTGCACAGCAAGTACTTCATATACACATCATCATCATCATCATCATTAGCCTATTTAGTTCCACTGCAGGACGAAGGCCTCTCCCAACGATTTCCAATACACCCTATCCTGAGCGAGTTGGTTCCACTTTATGCCCGCAAACTATTTAATTTCATCGCTCCATCTAACCTTTTGCCTGCCTCTGTTGCGCTTTCCCTCTCTTGGTATCCACTCCGTCGCTCTTACTGCCCATCTGTTATATTTCCTCCTCGTGGCATGTACTGCCCAGGTCCACTTCTTCGTTTAATTGATATAATATCGGCTACTCCTGTCTGTTCCCTGACCCATTCCGCTCGTTTTTTTTTTTATCTCTTAGCGTTACCCCTATCATTTTCCTTTCCATTGCACATTGCGTGCTCCTTAGTTTCATCTGTAGTTTCTTCGTTATCTTCCACGTTTCTGCACCGTACGTTAGTACTGGGAGAATGCAGTGATTGAATATTTTTCGCTTTAGTGAGAGCGGCAAGTTCCCAGTCGTAATTTCGTAATGCCTTCCGAATGCGCTCCAGTCCATCCTTATTCTACGGAGAATTTTTTTCGTTCGTAGGTGCTCCTGTTAGTAACTGTCCCAGGTATACCTATTCGTTCACACATTCTAAGGGTCCACTGTTAATTTTAAATTCCTGTTCCTTAGCTTGGCTATTGAGCATAACCTTGGTATTTTGCCTATTGATTTTCAGCCCAATTTTAATACCGTTTCCCGGTTCAGGTCATCAATCATGTTTTGTAGTTCGTCTCCATCATTGCTAAAGAGCACAATGTCGTCTGCAAATCGTAAACTGCCTAGATATTCTCCGTCTATTCGAATTCCCTTTTCTTCCCAGTCTAGACGTTTAGACTTCCTCTAAACATGCAGTGAATAGCATCGGGGAGATCGTATCTCCTTGTCTGACACCTCTCCCGATCGGGATTTCCCGGCTTCTCTCATGTAGGAGTAGTGTGGCTGTGCAATCTTTGTATATGTTGTTATGGTTTTCACGTACGTCAGGTACCCCTTGTCGACGTAGAGCTTCTAGAACTGCTTGTCTTTCTATGGAGTCAAATGCTTTCTCGTAGTTGATAAACGCCATATAAAGAGGTTTGTTATATTCGGCGTACTTCTCAATTACTTCATATACTATAGCTCCCCGATATCTTACTGGTCCTGACGACACCTGCGGTCTAGCTCACAGATTTGTGATTTGATTTGCTGTTTTATTTGTGCTGACAGTACACTGCCATTGCACCTGTATGCTGACAGTCCACAAGGATTATCCCTTACGGAATACAGCTCAGATAAGTGGCGTGTCTAGCCTCATCTTCTGTGTTATACTGGTAAGCTCGAGAATGTGGGATCGATTCCTGGCACAGCAGCCGAGCTTTGATAGTGACAAAATGCGAAAACAGTATTGTACTCAGATTTAAATGCGCGTTAAACAACTCCAGGTGGTCGAAATTAATTGGGAGGCCTTCACTAAGGCGTGCATCGTAATCAAAGCGTAGTTTTGGCATGTGAAATCTCAGTAATCATATTTATTATACTAGCCTCTCGTTCTAAACAAGGGATTTATACACCCACCGCCCTAACACCCCCCCCCCCCCGCGTATTTTGTACGCCATGGGTAACACCACCCCAACATCGAAATTGTGGATAAACCCCTAGCTGTTCTCATTATTTGCTTTATATTTCTAAAATTTCTAAATATGAGTTTAAAGAAATTCTCCCAAAGAACTGCACTGAATATTTTTCATAGTTACTTTCTAAACTCAGTAATTCGAGGAGGTTTTCTTTTTATTTGTCTTGTATTTCTAGCATTCAGTGTGTTATATTTTAGGAGCACCTTGTTTCTATCCATTTTTTTCCTTGCTGCATAGAGACGTATGTACTTGTACATTCACTTTTTCCATAAGTGTAAATAATGGTTTTTGTTATTACATCACTGACTCCTGTCTTTTTGTTTTAATATTTGTGACGATAAAATAGACTGTTCAAAATAGCTAATACGCCTTCATTCTTGAGTAATTCTGCATAAATTGTGTATATAGTGTATGTGTTCCAAACTGTATTTTGGGATTAAAAGCCTCCGTCGAGCTCTGTTGTCTTGCTTTAGCTTCCATTTCTTTAAAATGTACAGAAGGAAGCTAAATAAATAAATAAAGACAAAGATTTCTAGGCTTTTACGTCCCAAGCCACGATATTTTTACGAGAGACGCCGTAATTAAGGGCTCCGTTGATTTCGACCACCTGTGGGTTTTTTGACGCGCACTGTCAGGCCTCTAGCATCTCGTCCCCATCGAAATGCTGCCGCCGCGGCCGGGATTCGATCCCGCGACCTTCGGTGCGTGGCCACGCGTCTTGTGCCGACAATGGTGTTCAAAGGCGACATCTTTGCGAGTTTAATATGGTATGTTTCGTGAAAATTCGCGACATTTTTGACAGTGTGGAGTGCTTGCATGAACAGTCGCTAACGTCTGTAAATGCATAATGTTATGATTACTTTTACAAGTGTTATAGTGTTAGTATAAATATTTGTGCTTGTACGCTTCTTTATTGATAAGTGGCATGCCTTTTTTCATTATTACTTTTCAATGAATCCCAACTAGCCTTAGGCTAGGGATTCAGATGCGTTTCTTCCAATATTCTATTTTTTCTCTTGTGTCAATGTCAATAAATAAATTGAAATTCAAAACTGACGACGGGCAACCAGTTCACTTTTGAAAGCACACGTCAGTATATATACATACACACAAACCGGCACGCGACGTGTAACGGCGACTCACAATGCCACAAATGTGAACGATGCACTTCACAACTTTTAACTTGACTCATGGTTAATTAACTGACTGATACACATCTCTTAGCGTTTATTGATATGGAATTATTGTACAATTTCCCTTATTCAATGACGAAACGGAAATTCTCGGCCTAACGAATGTACTACATGATATGTACAAATGTCGCTGCAGAGTGAAAAAACAAAAACAAATATAAAAGTAATAAAAGCAATGGCTGCCGAAACCCGGGATCGAACCAGGGACCTTTAGATCTTCAGTCTAACGCTCTCCCAACTGAGCTATTTCGGCGGACGGCAGTGGGTAAGCTAATAGTCGACCACGTTAAAAACTGCTTCTGAAGGGTGTCGTTTTAGTTTAGCTTTGAGCATTTAACATTGCGAGCACCATATATTGCTACAAATCCATCATCCTTTTATGACTGCCGCCTACCACGACCGACATCGATTACCGATATCCGCGTCGAGGTTTCGCAAATGAAGTTCGGCTGCAAGGCGAACGCTTTCGTTAGGTCGACAGCGAAAAACTAGAGCAATGCAGCCACTTGTCAGATCTAAAACTACGTTCATTGTAAAACGAATGCGGTCACAGCACGAGCTTGGGAGCATGAGTTGCTTGATATGGTCGTCAATAACAACAGAACGTGATCCTTACGTGCATTTTGTCATAAGGTTTAAAGCAAAATAAGCTCCGATTTGCGTTCGATTATGTACATTCATCGAGGGAAGGTGAAAATTTGAGTGCAGCATGGTTGCGTTCTGCAACCATGCTGCACTCAAATTTGCAACCATCAAACGTATTGAAACTCAGAATGCAACCATTAAACGTATTGATTGGTGGCGGCACCTGGCCATTCTTCAACAAAACCGACTCTTCTTATTATATCCTCAGAGACTTGAGCGATCTTTTTCTAATCTCGAAGGCTTCGTCTTTGTTGTTGCCTCGAAACTCATTCCGCGAGACTCGCTTCACGTTGCAGATCTTTGAGGTTATCATCAAAACGAGTGGTTGTTTGCAGCTGCTAAGAGAAATATGGGGCATTCTTATCTCTCGCAAGCTAAACTATGTGCACCGATTCCGTGGTTTCGCACGCTCCTGTAAGAGGAAGCAAATGTTCTTCCTCCATGAAGTATCGGCTTCCTCAAAATCGCGTAGTATGGGCTCCGTGATGCCGCGTGCCGGCAGGCGTGTAATATCTCGGAGGCCGCGCTCAGAGGTATTCGTTGTGCAAACATACTAAAGATGGCAGCACACGTGTAAAGCGCTCTGGCCTCTCTGGCAAAGGTTTTGGGAACGTACGCGGATCTGCAGTGGCGGAGTAAAAGAACGCCGCAAGGTTGCTGGTGGAAAAATATAGGACAGAATATCAGAATTTCCACGTTGTTAGTACAAGGCTAAAAGCTCACGGTCAAAACATACAAGCTTCTGATCGTGGAGAGGACTGTTGCGGAGCTTGGTGGCACCAGACATCACCCCGATTCAAAGGGGATCCTTCTAACATCAATCCACGCACTAACCGTTTCCAAATTTTGTGCGGAGATCACAAAATTGCTTCTAAAGATTGACTGAGTAATTAATTTCTTAACCTGTTTAGAACCGTACTTAACTGCATTGCTATCCCACCTAGTCGAAAGTAATGACATCATTATTACCTGTAGAAGTATTGACCATTCATGCGCTAACTCGTGTATACACTTCATTTAAATTACATACAAGCTTAAGTATCGATATTTGTCGCATAGAAAAACAGCTGAGACCAGACATGAGTACCAGAAACGGGTCCATTCTAGGGACCATACTTGAAGGGCACAATGTCCCTCGCCATACTCAGATGAAAGAAACATAGCAGAAAGAAAGAAAGAGGAAGAAGAAGAAAGAGAAAGAAACATAGCAGGCACGTACGTGCCTGCTATGTTTCTTTCTTTTCATGTAGCACTTTGATGCCACGGAAGTTAGGCGAATATGCTATACTTTCGTGAAAAGTGCGAAACTAATGCATATAATTCGTTCGCTCGCAGTGATTAGTAACTCTGATAAATTACCAGCCACAAGTAATTCCTGGCATTACTTATACAGCAAAAAGTAATATACTTAATCCAGTTTCATTACCCTAATTACGTTGCTATGCCTGGTTCCACGGCGGAACTTTCCTGGCAACTCTGTTGGCATTAAACAGTCAAGCGGTCCTCGAAACATACGAAAACAAGCTAACAAACAGCCGCAAAGATTCAACAGTGACGCAAGTTGCAACTCCTCCTGATTGATAGCAGGAAAATAGCAATCGGGGAAGGAAGGGCTCAGGAAAGTCAATATGATATCCTCAATGTTATCCAATGCACAACGCAAAATACACAAAAAAAAACTAGATCTTAGAATATATGGGCAGTCCAAGGGGCCCGCGAAGCGGCCGAAAGGCTATCCCTTTCTGTCCCAACCTGGGAGCGGCCCGCTTCGCGCTAGAAAACTAGCGCGACCTAATGGACCTCAATAAAGTTTTTCCATCCATCCATCCATCCATCCATCCATCTCAGAATACCGCCACCTCACGCTTCACGGACGCTATCGTGCTTTTTAGCAATGGCGGTGATGATAGCTGCAGGGAAATTAATATAACAACACTTATTTATCTTAAGTCTTCCTGCGGTTATGATCACCATAAAACGCCAACTCAAAGTGGTGATACGAAGGAATCATTAAAAAAAAACGATGAAGAACGGGTAATGTCGCGGCGGCGGCGTTACCTGTACACCCTTGCAGCGCCTCCTCTATTGGCGCTGACCCTTGTCAAAGATTTCTCCATCAATTCAAGGGGCTCCATCCATCTGACATCATTGAGCTTCTGTACTAGTCTGCATGTCATAGTGATGGCATGTCAAAGTGATCATATGAAAGAGCACGACTTTGCAGTTTCGACCGCGGTGCCGGTCTTTTTCATGGCATACACGGCATTGAGTGTGTGTGTGTGTGTGTGTGTGTGTGTGTGTGTGTGTGTGTGTGTGTGTGTGTGTGTGTGTGTGTGTGTAAAGACAATATCTCCGAAAAATTTCCGTCGTGGTCTATACAGACGGGACAACTCACGCACACGCGATGGCGCACACAAACCGTTGACCCGCTGTGTCACGGAGACTGAGCTCCGCCACTAGGCGAAATGAAAGAAATCAAAAGAAACGGGGGGGGGGGGGGGGGGGGGGGGGCGGGGTAGTGCAGTTCAGGTGTTAAAAACGGTGATCAGAATTGATCTACATCGTGTGCCTCATATTCATATTGTGGGCTCAGGGCCGTGGCTTCTGCGCCTCTGGCCAGCTGAGGCTGCCAGAGGTGACACCTGGCACAAGAATCATCACAACAACGACCTTTACTCAGCTGTAGTCCAACGCCGACTCACGGCTCGCACAGGCTCGCACGTCGCTCCACACGCTCTGCCCGAAGCCGGTGGTGCGTGCCACGAGTGTATGTGTCGATGATGGTGATAGCGCCGAAGGCACGCAGCCCTATAATATATAACGTACCATGGAATAAGGAGCACAATTCCGTGTTGGTCTTCCCTGATTGCTAGACAGAAATGTAACCTCGCCACAGTGTAACCACTCGGCTGCTGATCCGAAGGCCGCGGGATTTAACCCTACCCCCTGCAGCTGCATTTCAATGGAGGCGAAATGTCGAGGCACGTGTGCTGTGCGATGTCAGTGAACACCAGCTGGCCGAAACTTCCGGAGCCCTCGACTAAGGCGTCTCTCATAACAATATTGTGGTTTTGGGACGTAAAATCTCATAAATCAACCATGCAGAAAGGGAATGCAGGCAGAATTAACCAAAGCGCGACCAATCGCGAGCTCCCGATCGGTAAGTCGGGTGCAGTCCTTACTTGACAGACAGAGTTGACCAATCAGGGAGGACTAACGCGGGATAATATTCCATGTATACTCCACGATATCACATAGGAATGATTCCAGGGGTTTTACGACCCGAAACGAGGCATGATTATGAAGGACGCCATAGTGGAGGGCTCCGAAAAATTTGGACCACCTGGGTTTCTTCAACGTGCACTGACATCACACAGTACACTGCAGGCATCAACACTTCGCCCCCAACGAAATGCAGCCGCCGCGACCTTCGGATCAGCAGCCGACTGCCATGGCCACTAGACCACCGTGGCGGGGCAATCACATAAGGTCCCGTTGTGCTCCTGGCTATAATACAGTTGAATTTACCCACGTTTCAGTTTTGCACGCCAAGTGTTCGTCGAGCTTTCTGCTCTATTTCGTCTGCTCTCGCTCACTCTGTTCGCTATCAAGAATTGGGCTCTGTCGTGGGATGTGCCTGTGTTCCAGCGCCTGCCGGCGAGCTCGGTGAGAACTGATACACTGCGTCCTTTTTTTCTTACTTCGGCTCGAATAACGCTGGGAACGCGCGCGCCTTATTTCGCAAGGGAACTAAAACACTCGGCTGGCCCAGTTTTCATGGCCTTTATTTCGTTTTTTTTAAGTTTCGGCAAACAAAAACGCCGTAGGACCATGCGCACTTGCATAAAGCCACGCGACACATAGTGCATTAGAAGCACACGAGGTGAATGTTGTTATGAGAGCCGCAAGGCAGCAATGAATGATTACTGAAGGATGCATATTTTGGCGAATTCGTGGTCAATCATCAGAACAGCATTGAAAGCGAAAACGTGGACAAAAAGAAGGAAGCTAACACACAGGACAAGCGCTGGCCATGCGTCTTTTGTCCACGGTTTCGCGTTCCGCGTGGTTCTTACCGAGGTGATGAATGATTACGTCCTGAAATCGTGCACGATAGAATCAAAGCCAACTTCATTTTCGAGAATTTCGATTTCGCCAGTATAAGCTTTCCCTGTCAGTGACTGACCTTGATGTACAGTTACGAGCAAGAGTTTGGTTACCATGGCACTGGCAAAATTTTTTTTTGAAAAATCCATCTTAGCGGAGTAGAATTGCTACGCTACATTACATTGGTCAAACATGAGCAGTTACGCTGGGCCATCGATTTCGACTACCATATTAAGGCTCAGAAGAAAAAAAGGCTGTACTTGCAGACACCCTTGGTCCACGAACTTCTGCTTGTGACTGTACGTATTGTCACGTGGTCGTAACGACGAAGGACACAGCAGAACTCAAGGAAGTGCCAGTCGAACAGTTCACAGGCGAATCTGTGCCCACCAAAGCAAAACAAATTACACTGCAAGACGATAGCTGTGCGACCAGTCGGTCGGCAGAATAACTCACTGGCGGCGAAATGCGCCGGCTTTTATACATATACGTCATACCACGTTCTGCTGTTATCACTGATATTCTAGAAGATACTCAAATGTGCGGGTTGGACATAATATCTTTGAAACGGTCGACACGGTTGGCGAAGCGACATGCGAGATAAACGCGGCCTGCGCAGCGCGTCACAAGAAAGTGATTACGGCGAACCAAAACAAGCGCGCGTGTCAATATTCTTGCGCAGATTTTAGGGGATCGATGATTATCTATCTTGAATACTTGTTGCCTCGCCAGACTATTCAACATTGCCTTTATCTTCAGCAGACTGAAAGGTAGAGAGGACACAGAGAGAGAAAGACAGCACATAGTACAGCCGGTACAGCACACAGTCAAACGGTAACAGTTCGTCATTCTTGCTTGGTGCGCGATATCACTGTCACAGCCGCTTGTCTAAGACTGCTTCTGTTAAAAAGCCTAAGCAGCGCCTTGGTGGCTTTCAGCAGCACGTGTAGGGTAGCCCAGCTGTTGTACTGAACTGGTTAAGCGCCTTGCCTTTCCCTCAGCACTGTTTCCTCTCAGTTCTCTCTTCAGCACGTTTCTCTGCAGCCCTCTTATACCCTCTGTAGAGGTCGTCAACCATATTTTGTGATCAGTAACCATTATTTGGCTGAGCATTGGCATGTATTCTGAAAACGGTAGGTTGCCGAATACGTGGGGAATACATCTTTATTGGTATTTCTTCCTAATCCATAGTACCGCTTCGAATAATTCAAAGCAAGCCGGAGAGCAACGTTGGATAGATTGTGTCTCCTTTCCTTACTACTTCCGAGATGCTTTAATTTTAGAGTGCTACTGTAAATACTCGGAATAATCCCTTTTGCGCATAAAAGAGTTGTACTCAGCAGAATTCGTAATTACCTAGCTGAGCACGTGAGTGCTATTCATCGTAAGGACTACGTCCTGAAAATGGCTTGCCCTCTGATGAAACACCACTGTTTCTCTCATACTATACAACATTACCCTATAGGAGTTCATGGTTCTAAACAGAATTCATTTTTTTATTGCGCCTACCTTCTTATGCAACGATATAATGTTTCCATTATTACTCCTCTCTGGCGCAATAGAAGTATTAGCCGTGCTCCATACATGCAGTCCCATGGTTTGCAGAAATCAACATCCTTTCTTTAACCGAACCGCAATCGTGATCGTCATCATCAATAGAAGTATTATGATTCTGTGTGGATGTAGCGACTTTACTGGAGGACAACAAAGAAACTCTGCAGAGCGAGGGTGAAAAACTGGGCATGTTTGTTGTACATGAAAGAAAGTGACAAGACGACGGGCACAAGGGGAGTAAACACACAGACACACAGACTCCCCCATTTTGTAACTTGTCCAGCATTAAGGTGTGGTTCGAGCAGCCCTCAGCACACGAACAACCTCTATGATAGTTTTTATTTTATTTATTTAAAGCTGTTGCGACGGTTACTGGCTAACTGGACACTAAATGTGAATCCAACTGTACATCAAACATCTGATGAGGCTGACACAGAAGGCCCTGTCCAGAAAAGCTCTACCCCTCTGGGGGCCATGACCACAAGTAAACAGCTCTGCTATATGTTTACTGCATAATGCAAACAACTGTTTTACTGTATCAGGAAGGAAGGAAGGAAATAGTAGAGAGGGAAAGGCAGGGAGGTTAACCAGTGTATGACAACCGGTATGCTACCCTGCACGAGGGGAAGGGGACAGGGGAGATTGAAAGGTGAAAGGAAAGAGGAAGAGAGAGAGAAAGTGGGCGAACATATAGCACATTCTCACAGTCAGTGGCAGCTGCATGGCACGCGACATCACACATCGCTGTTACAGTCGCTTGTGCAAGTCTGTCGTCTTTAAGAACTGCAGCAGCGCCTTTGTCACCTTCAGTTGTGATGTCTTGTGCGGTCGACATTCCAAAATGGCATCAACCGACATCCGTCGCAGGTCAAGGTGAGCGAGAGCGGACGCCAGTGATTGCCTCTGTAAGTCATAGCGAGGACAGTCGCATATGATGTGTTGTAGCGTCTCTTCACGACGACAGGTGTCACAAAGAGGGCTGTCGGCCATTCCGATCATAAAGGAATAAGAGTTAGTAAAAGCCACTCCTAACCACAAACGATAAAGCAGGGTGGCTTCTGCTCGGCTGAGTTTTGGTGGCAATCGAAAATGCCGCAAAGACAGCAGGTGGTGTTGTCGACTGTTCCGAGTTTGGCTGCTTGAGGCACTCCACAGCGAGAGCGTAATCTCCTGTGCGATCGCTCGAAGTTGCCTGGCAGCGTCGGACCTTGAGAGAGGTATGGTCTCAACTTTGGTGCCATCAAGTGCAGACTTGGCGGCCTTGTCAGCATATTCGTTTCCAACGACGCCGCAGTGACTGGGGAGCCACTGAAACGTCACGTGGTGTCCCTTCTCATGTGATTTATGGAGAAGAGATCTGATCTCCAACACCAGTTGCTCGTATGGTCCGCGCCGCAGGGCTGCCAGCAAGGACTGTAAGGCCGCCTTTGAATCGCTAAAGATTGTCCATTGTCGGGGTGCTTCCTCATTTACTACACAAAGGGCAGCACGCAGAGCAGCAAGTTCCGCAGCTGTCGATGTCGTCGGGTGGTCTGTCTTAAAACTGATGGTGGAAGCTTTCACTGGGACAACCACCGCTCCGGACGAACTCTGGAGGTTCGAGGACCCATCCGTATAAATATGCACTTTATCGGCGTACCTCTCGTGTAGAAGAAGCAGGGATAGTTGTTTCAGAGCACCTGATGACAGCTCAGCTTTCTTTCTGATTCCTGGCACACCAAGGTGTACTGTAGGTCGAATGAGACACCAAGGGGGAATCGACGGTTTGGCGGCGGCGGTGAAGCCTGCCGGAAGTTTGGCAGAATATCTGGAGACCATTTTGCAGAATGACGCGTTCCGCTTGTCTGACGGCAATGTTGCGAGGTGGTGACAGCAGGCACGGGCAAAATGCCTGATGTGGGTTCTCAAGACTTCCACCGCAACGTGCGTTTGTATTGGTTGGTCCCGAGCAATCGCTATAGTTGCCTCTGACAATGTACCCCGCGGCAAACCGAGACAAGTTCTCAGTGCCTGAGCTTGTGCGGCCTGAAGAGTGCGAAGATTTGTCTTACAAGTGTTGGAAAGTACGGGCAGGCTATATCTCAAGAAACCGAGGAAAAGTGCTCTGTATAATTCCACCATGGCGCCTACCGACATGCCCCAAGTTTTTCCAGCCAAGAATTTGAAGATCTGGGCAATTGCGGTGAGACGTTTTTTCATGTGCGACACATGAGGGCTCCAGCAGAGATCTCTGTCAATGATGATGCCAAGAAACCGGTGGGTTCTGAGATAGGGAATAGTCCGCCCATTGATTGATATGACGTAAGGCGTCATTGCGAGTGAATGCCACAAGTGCGCATTTTTCTGGTGATATGTTGAGGCCTTGTTTTCATAAGTAGCTCGATGTCAACGTTGCTGCTCTTTGAAGCCGCGCACGTATTTGAGGACGCGTGACTGCCGAAGTCCAGACACAGATGTCGTCTGCGTATATTGAAATTTTAATAGTAGTTGGCAGGTATTCAGCAAGCCCAATAAGCGCGAGGTTGAATAGCGTCGGACTGAGAACTCCGCCTTGAGGAACGCCCTTGCAAGTAAAGCGTCGCGTAGTCGGGCCATCGTCGGTTAATACAAAGAATGACCTTGCAGCCAGGTAACTTTCAACCCACAGAAATAATCGACCACCTAGGCCAACCGTCTCAAGAGCATCGAGTATGGCCTCATGTAATACGTTGTCGTATGCGCCTTTCACATCTAAGAACAATGCTGCGGACAATCGCTTTCGGGACTTTTCGTGCTGAACGTAAGAAACGAGGTCCACTACATTATCGATGGAAGAGCGGTCACGTCGGAAACCAGCCATGGAGTTCGGATAAATCTTGTAGTGTTCAAGGTACCACTCCAGGCGGCCAAGGATCATCCGTTCCATTAGCTTTCCTACACAGCTGGCCAGCGCTATTGGGCGGAACGATGCAAGATCAAGTGGAGATTTGCCCTGCTTCAGTAGGGGAACTAAACGGCTTGTCTTCCATTCATCAGGAACATTGCCCTCTTGCTAAGACGTGTTGTAGAGGCTCAACAATTCTCCCCTTGCGGCTTCTCCTAGATTGCATAAGGCTCGGTAGGATATGCCATCTGGCCCCGGAGAAGAAGACCGCCTGCAGAACTGTATCAGAAAACGCATAATGGTATACAGAGTGGAGAGTTTCGCTCAACAGTACGATTGATTGTACAAGCATGTCTAGCATTTGTATTTCTGTATGCACACGCAAGAACACAAGATGTCATTCTCATCACAGTCCGAACGGAATTCGCGCAAAAGGAAATTTATTATGTAACTGCAACTATAAAATTAACTGGACTGAACTGAAAGCTTATGTATTCAGGTGTCGCTCCGGTGGACAAACACAAAATCAAAGTCATAGCACCCATTGAAGCACAATTTTAACGAGAAGCGAAGAACAAAGAATCCCGAGAAAGCGTCTTCAAGTACTTCTGTAAAGGAACATGACATACGTATATTAATACTGTGGACCGACGAAGGGGAAAAACTTGTCATTAACGCTGTAAGTGAAAGTTCCAAGTTGCCTGCCTCAAAGACGGCCATGCTTAGTTCAAACTTCCTCAGCTGCACCTGTGCTCTTCCACGGCCGCTACTGGCTCTTTGATCCGTCGGCCATGGCCACGACAGTGCAGCAATATTTGACCGATGTCCACAGGAGCTTCCACAATTGATGGGCAGCGTTTTCTTGCTACGACATTTAAAATCACTCTGGTGTTTATTATAAATTTGTGTTGGGACAGTCAGAATGTTTGAATGGAGCTTTCACGTCTGGTCCTTATGTAGCTGTCTTTAGGTGAACGTGTTCTTGTCCAATTTGCTCATCAAGGACGAAACAGTACCGGCGGTTCTAAGACATGCATCAAGTTCGTTCAAACACTGTTCCCTTGAAAGGCGCCGTGTACTTCGAGGACTTCACCATCCGCGCGAGAGGTACATCCCCCTTCTGACACACAGCATTATTCACGGCTGGAGTCACTGAATAAAAATTTCCGGTGACTCTATAGTCACTGCAACGCCGTTGCTGCGATACGTGCAATTCATCTTACCAGTGTCGCTCTTGTCGGCAGAAAGTGAGCGTCAGTGCGGCCTTGTCTGCTGTTGTGTGGGAGCATTGCTATAAAAATGCATGCAGCGAAGCACTTCTCGGACAGTTACTTAACGTAAAGCGGCGCGCACATCTATATGCCACGCACGTCCCTTACGCGTCTCGCCTATTGGGAATGCACACAACGTGTACGCCAGACAGACGACAAGAATTTTCCTCGCGCACTAAAGGACTGCGTGAACCCGTCCGCAGGCACGCATGACTCAGGCGTAAACCTTGGAGGAGGAGGGAGGAATAAACGTTTAGTTTCGAAACGGCGCTCCGAGCGATGCCCGGTGCCACCCGAAGGTGGGAGGACTCCTTAGTCCAGGAACCCTCTGGCTTCAACTGCCCTCCTGGCCCTGGCGACGAGTTGTCGCTGGTCATCCAGGCCCATGAGCGCGAGCTCGGCCTCCCACGTTTCGAATAAGTGGTCTTCTCGTGCTTGGTCCGCGTGTGTCTCCGGTCGCATTTCGCAGTCAACATGGCAACCTTGTTGGAGATTGTACATTTACCTGCGTTTTGACTGTCGCCAAATGCCGGAGCTGCCACGTGGTGTAGCAATGTGGGCCTCACTCGCACAGTGACGATCGTCACAACGGGCCACCGTGCGGGCAAAACGTGGGTGTGTTGCTGAGTATTTCGATATACAAAAAAATAAATAAAAAAGGACTGCCACGCCATGACCCCAGAGCAATTACTCAAGGAGAAATGTTTTAGAAGGACAGCAGTTCGATGGAGGCGAAGTGCTGAGGCCCGTGTACTGTGCGATGTCTGTGTAAAGTTAAGGAACCCCAGGTAGACGCAATCTCCGCCCCCCCCCCCCCCTCCCACCACTACGGCGTCTCTCGTAACCTAACGTGGTTTTAGGAGCTAAAACCCGAGACATTAATATTATCGCAAAATACGTCCGAAAATCTTGTAAGCATAAGAAACCAGCCATTTGGGCATTTCTTGCGGGAATTGTTCATAAGGGCACGCACAGTAAAATAGGCTGCAGTGAAGCGTTGAGCATTAATTATCGAAATTAAACCAATCCAGCTTTAACGCAGGACAGCCTAGCGTTCAAACGCAATGAAAGAAGAAAGTTATTCATAAAACGAATCCATCTCTGTTGTAAGATTCGCAAAAGCGCGACGCTGATAATTCCTATACTGATCGATGAAATCCGGCCAATTTCAAGCAAGAAATTGAAACAGTATTTCCAAAGAGCGCAGTTGCCGCATTATACGGTACAATATACCCAGTGTGACATGGTGGCTTCCCCTCGCTTTGTCGAGATCCGTAGGTCGCGGGATCGAATCCCGGCCGCGGCGGCTGCATTTCGATGGAGGCGAAACGTTTAGGCCCGTGTACTGTGCGACGTCAGTGCACGTTAAAGAACCCCAGGTGGCCGAAACTTCCGGAGACTTCCACTACGGCGTCTCTCACAATAACAACTGGTTTTGGGACGTAAAACCCCAGAAATCAATCAATCAATCTCTTTGTCGACAAACCACGAGCACAGGTCTTTATCAAGCGGCTGTTCCAGCAAGTTCGGAGAGGCGCAGCAGCGAAACCAGAAAAACCGCAGTCACACATGTTCCTAGTATTTCGCAAGCTCGCGAGCGCGTTCTCTCAGGCGTTGGGTACTCACATTGTACACTTACGTCACAGCGAGAGCTTTCCAACTTCGTTTGAATCCTCTCCGGGAGGTATTGCGAGTCTTCGGTTCCGGAAGACAGCGGAAAGAAACAAAGAACGCGACTCCAAACAGTGCGTTTCATTCAAACATGTAATATTTTATTATTCTCCTATTCGCGTAGTTTCAGCCTTGTCACAGCACAAGAATAATAACAAGACTAAAAAAAAAGAATCTTCCCATGCAGCCGCCGCGAAGTGTCTGGTATACAAAATACAAAAGGTCCAAGGCCTTTCATTCTCTTTTGTCGTCCCGTTATATGTACACCAATACAAAAAAAAAGTACAACTTGCGACACACTCCAACAATCCTCGACCGGACGACGAGGAGCCGTGCCCCAAATAATTGCAAAACTAGACTATGTACACGCATATTTACACAATACTATCCAGTCCGTAGAATAAGACGAGAAAAACACGTTACAGCAGCATGCAGTGCATCTCTAAAAATATCGCCTTGAGCATTGCCACAGTGAGATGCGACTTTACAGTAAAAATCTATTTGATGCTGCATTCAAGTGAGCCGGAATATATCATGCTAATAGTGCATCAACTGTACCGACACAAACTGCGTCAATGACCGGCGAAAAGAACGTATTATCCCGAAAGACGTATCGGGTGGGTTCGTACAAACGAGGTTTCACCGTGCGGGCGACAATCCACACAGATGAAAGGGGGGCTAACAGGCACTGGTTCCGAGAACGGCCCTAAAGGAATTGTAGGCAAAAATAACTTCTCGGTCACGTGAGAGGCACACCACCATTGCACAAGGACGACTGCACCCGATTAAGAAGCGTAATGCAGCCGTCAAAATTTTCCACGTGGTCGATTGCGGCATCACTCAGAAAATCCCATCGCGACAGGAGATAGTACTGAAGCATTCAACATACGATAGTGGCAAAAAGTTCAATACACGAGTGTAAATTGAGAGAAAGAGAGTGATTAATTTTTGTGAAGCTCGATGTTCTTCGCAACTTTGTGCGATGTTGGCGCAACCCTCCCCAGCCTTATCGCGAAGGGTGTTTGAGCACACTCCTATAGTACGGAATATACGGCTTGGCTATCCACAACCTTGGTCAGGATTAAGACACGCCCGACTTCATTTGTCAGCATCTTCCGAAAGACCGCGGAAAGTGACCGCAGATGTTATCCTCCGAATAAAACAAAAAAAATATTAAGCTCGTCCCACCGCGTAGGCAATTACACACATCTTATCCTCGAAAGAACATCAGGTGGAGTCCCAAAATGCCTCAGTCGTCCGGCGATACATCGCCAGCCTGATGTCTTTAGACGACGCGGTCAGCGGCGCCAAATGCACATGCTCGTTCATTTTTTTTCTTTTTTATTTTTGCCAGCACCGGGAGCTATCGACTTTGAAATTGGTCGGCGCAAAACAGGCTCGCGGCTAGTTTGCGTGCGGCTCGTCTCGGCTACCGACCCTTCGCATGAAGCGGCGGCATTCCGGGCCTGTCCGGTGAACGAGGAGTAAGAAAAAAAGACAAATGACTTAAAGAAGCGAAAGAAACAACGGCCTCGTCAATTAAACGCGGACGACGGGGACGCAATTACAGGTCGTTGCTTCCGCACCGGCGCGCGACAGCCGAGGTATTAGACGTGACCGCCGGCTAGACTACTGCAGTTACGCGTGTGTGCCTGTGCTATAGCTCGCCTCCTGGAAACTCCATAGGAGAGAAGGAAAGAAAAAAAAGTGGTGTGGCAGGGTGGTGGTTGTTCTTTTTTTTTCTAAATTCTGTTTGTAATTTGGGCCTTCGAAAGCAGCCCGCAGGCGACCATGGGCAAAGGGAGGGTCCATGGGCCATGGACCTATGTCCTGGACCTTGGTCCACGGACCAAGGACCAACGTCTATGGTCCATGGACCACGGGTCGCAGATGACCATGGGCGGCGTTTTTGGGACAAAAACGCTCCAGGGCTAATTTTTTTATGCCTCCAAAAATAAAAGCGGC
This sequence comes from Hyalomma asiaticum, assembly GCA_013339685.2. Classification (NCBI taxonomy): domain Eukaryota; kingdom Metazoa; phylum Arthropoda; class Arachnida; order Ixodida; family Ixodidae; genus Hyalomma; species Hyalomma asiaticum. The sequence goes on along the minus strand of CM023490.1, from coordinate 60,847,411 downwards.
GGAGCAAATAACGGACACCATTTAAGTTAACGCGACTGGACTCACGCTGTTGTTTTCGAAGATGCTAATTTATGAGTAGCATGCTAAAACTTCTTCTTCGACTTAATTTTTCTATATGATTCTTCATCTCGTGCACCGAGATGGCTACCGGGCGATATGACGAAGCGTAGAAACAGCATTAAGTAGCATATAGATGACGAAGCATAAGTGGACATCATAAGTGCGTCGGAGTTTCCCATGAAGAGCTGGAAGAGTTGTCAACAAGTCGAAAGATTTACATGAGCGGCGTTCGAAGTAACGATGTTCAAGTGAACAGTATAAACGTTAGGGAATTTTGGCGTGCCCGGTATTTCGCTGTGAGCAAAGGCGTAGCAGAATACTGGATAGCGTATAAGCGTTGCTTGTCCCTGGTGATAAATAGAGCAAAGAAGCTCCTAATCTATGTCCTCCGAGATTCTGGCAGCCACTCGTTAAGCCTACAGTATCACGAGAAGTGCAGCCCAATAAAGACAAAAACGACACACATTCCGCCGTACGGAAAGTGGATTACTTATAGCGTTTCACCAGACGCACTAAATTTGCCTATTTACGTGAAAGGACTTCAGCGACTGCTGGAGTCCCGACTTGCACGAAATGCTGAGCGATGCGCCCATACACTCACGAGGGACATTAACGTCTAAAAGCGTACGCTTTCCTTAAAGACGGCCTGATGGAAAATATGACGAACCGTGTTCCTCGACAGACACGTGGCTGAAGTGGAGAAAACTTTACGTATACTCAAGACAACGAGAATTTTGGGACCCAACATATGTGACTACGTGGTCTACAATATTAGACAGTGGGCATTCTGAACTGTTCAAGACAAAATAGTTCGAGTTCTTTGCGAGAAGGAAAACCAGAATCTACTGCCAACGAATATAAGCTTAGATAATGAATTGCCGCAAAGCCTATACAGAGAGAAATAGCACTTCATGAGGGTGATAAAGTGGCTCTTGTCACGTTGCCGTGGCAACTAGCAGATTGCATGCGAAACGCCACAGTACCCGCCAGCGCAAATGAAAGTGCATGACGCTCATTAACACAAATAACGAAAATCGTGACTACATTTATGAGTGAGCTCCTCCTACGGTCCGTGCACATCTTCTGACTCGTGTACATCACTGCATCACTGAACATACAGTCCTCAATTGAACACGCTGAGTACACATATTCCATACTGGTGGTGTAAAATAGTCATACCGCGAGAAAAAGAAACGGTTTCCTAAAATAACATATATACTGTACAAAAGGTGCGGTGTCAGGACTGTTGAGGGTGCGACCAACATCGAACACATGTCGTGAATTCATTGCTATATCGTGGTTCCATTACACTCTCGGAAGTCACTGTAATCATTTCGTGACTCTTCTACATACCACAGACTGCAAAAACACCGTCACATTTGTACACCGTTTGTGTGAGCTGCGGTAACGTGCGTGGTCTGGTGAAAACAACGCGAACACTACGTCGTGCTGTCTACGGTGACAGTCACACACCTCGCTTTATTCGAGGTATGTGGTAGAATTGAGGCGTTACGCGTATGCCTCTAATCCAAATCGTGAGCAATTAGTCTTCGATTATCTGTGTCGAACAAAGTTCCCATCGAAAAAGGAACCCGTCGATCACGTCGAACAATTTCGCCCTCACGTGCACTTATAGCTACGCTTGCGATATAAATTGTGAACCAGATAGCTGGGAACCCACTACGACGACTCCCTACGAATGACCACCTTCTCTCATATCTGCCAAAGTAAAGAATTTTTGATCTGCCGCTCACAAATTCGCAGACAACGTGCAGGGTCATTTACATGAGTACGTTGCTGCCAGCCCCAGTTTTTTGTTTTTTTTTCAGGCTGCAACCAGCTGCCCTAATACGCTACCGAGTCTTGCTATCTGGGCAATCAGACTTGGCCGCGAATGCTGCACTTGTCTGACGAGCGTCTACCCTGTTCGCTGACGCAGCACAAAAGCCACGCATCCCGACGAAATACTGTCGTAGTAACCGATGTAACAGAGAACCCAATGGGAGATCCTCCAGTTTTGTATCCTGGTTCACGAGGCAAAGAAACTGAGACCACGTCTCCCAAGAGAAGGGATCTAGAAATTAAACATTAGCTTGTATAACCTTCTTACTACTGAAGAGTCAGCACAAATCAAGGCATTGAGATTGTGTTCTCTAGAGCAGGACAGTCGCTACAGCAACGGTCACTCTGTCACACCGACCAAAGTTCGCACTGCCAACGTCCAGACACCATGTCCCAGCTGCCGCCGTAACGAATCGAGAAGTTCACCATCACTCGGTGCTACAAGCTTCGCTGGACGATGTCCCTCACCACAGTTCCACACTCTACAGAAGTCTCCTTGCAACCGTTTCGATGATGTGAAGCACGTGATGTCCTCACAGATTGTGTCACTACAGACGCACGCACTGTTCACTGCTGCTTGAGGGTGTTGCTTTCCCAGGTGCTTGGCAGGCATCGTGGTTGTTGGCACATTCCGCGCTGCACTCGGTGTGTGGCACACACGTGGAGCGAGCGCGTCAGGCGTGTCGCTACCTCGGGCAGAAACTGAAGTTCGGGAACAGCTGGCAGTGTAGGGAGAGGAACCTGGGAGAAAGAAAAGACAAACGTGAGCTGCAAGAATGAGGACAACATGATCCAAGAGGAACTCGCTAACAAACGAAAACTATACATGCAGTTGACCTATGGTACTGGTACGGGCCACGTTGGTGGTATTGCGTCGTTTCGCGCACGACGAGGACGTCGAATAGCAGAGGGTCAATAAAATGAAGGAAGGAAAAAAGAAGCCAGGACAGGACGTCACTGACAAATGGACACGGAGAGAGCAAAAGACACACAGGACATCCCCGTCTTTTCTTCTTGCGCTATTTTTTCTTTCTTTATTTTTTCGTCTCAAGTATGAAGCAACTCTTCCAAAACATGTTTTACTAAAACGATTGCATAAGTTAACAAGCACTTCCTAAGACACAGATACCACCGTTCCAAAGGCTGCGCCAGTACGACCACGTGCTCAGTTTTACTGCATCTTTTGCCCGACTTGACTGATTGATTGATTTGTGGGGTTTAACGTCCCAAAACCAGCTATAGTTATGATCGAGGCCGTAGTGGAGGTCTCCGGAAATTTCGACCACCTGGGGTTCTCTAACGTGCACTGACATCGCACAGCACACGGGCCTCAACATTTCGCCTCCATCGAAATGCAGCCGCCGCGGCCGGGATTCGATCCAGCCGAGTACCATAGCCACTAGACCACCGTGGCGGGGCCCGACACGACTTGGGAAAGCTTTAATATACGTCGAACACTGCGGACAACATGATGGACCAAACTCGATGTTTGATGCGATGCAGTTCGTACGCGGCGTGAAAACTGCCGGGAACTGCTGCAGGACTGTAGAGTGAGTTTCTGTACGCGGCCCATCACCCCCCGCCTTTCCACTTGCTACCGCATTTGACAAATCGCATTCCAGGCACACAGCCGCTGAGCACGCGAAAAGCTACCGAACAAACGACCAAGAAAGTTCACTCCAGAATGCAAACTGGCCGTCCTATAGGCGAGAAAACAAAGAAATGGAGCAGTTCAAGGCGGCGCCCACTTAAACACTGGTTATTAGCCTGGTCTCGCAATGATCGCGCGGTTGCGCAAGGGCCAATTCATACAAGACGACGTCCAGTCCACCGGTCAGGCCGATCGGGACAGTAAAATGAGCAGGAAAAAAAGATCGACGTCGGGTAGGGTGAAAAAAGGAGAGGGGGGTTCTAAACACGCTCCAGATGAAAAACGGGTCGCGATCAAGCTGTAGTCACCGAGGGGTCCAGGACATGTAATTACGGAGCGCAACGTAGTCCCTCCGATCCATCGGGAAGACCGCAGTACAAGACACCGCGCGTACGAACGAAAAAAAAAAGGAAAAAAAAAAGACACCAGAAAGCGCCCTCGGCTGACAAGTGTCCAGACCGGGAGGCGCCACGCCGGAGGACAAAGCTGTTACGTGCTGCGATCGACGCGACTGAGGGTGCGTTCGAGAGACCTCGGCAGGGGATGGTGGCGAGTTCCTCTTTAATCGCGGTTGTTGCGACACTACCGCTCCTGCAGCAGTGAAGTGTGTGCACGAGTCACGTGACTGAACCGTGCAAGATCTTCCGTGCATTCACGAAGAGATGCCGGCGCTAAGCTAGTACTACTATAACTTTCAATGTTCCACAGGTTCTGGTTTGCTTTAAAAGCGACCATGCACTACGGGAAGCGAAGAGCCGTACGTGGAAACTGCATCGTCCAGCCCAACAGATCCCGGTGATGTCAAAGGCCAGTTATAGACGCCACGACAGCGCTCACCACGGGGCAACCACGCACGGTATTAGTACGTACACTATGGTCTGTTTCAGAAGTTGCGTGCAGCACTGTGGAAGCTACAGGCCAAATGTGTCCTTCACTACAGGTCAAACGTGTCCTGCTAAACGTCAAACGCTACAGGTCAAACGTGTCCTGCTAAACGTGTCCTTCAGCGGTTAGTCCTCTGCCAATGGCGGGCGCTGCAGTGGCATCTGCAGCCTTGGAAGGAGGAAGATGAAGCGGGGTGTGCGTGTCCGAACAATGGCATTTCGTCTGGCTTCGGAATAATTCTGCGCTCGATGGCCTCGTAGCCTTGGCTCTGCTGCACGGAACTACTGAAACAGACTATACAGTCCCCGTGGCGAATTGGGTCACATTTAAAACACTGTTGTTTGTTACGTCCCGCTTCTGCCATTTTGAGGCCCATTTGTGCAACACGTTACGACGACATTTGCCCTTGCAAACAATTTTAGCGTTCTATCTTTCTTTATTTCTTTCGTTTTTATGGGCATCACTGTATTGGGGCCACAGTTGAGATGTTTACGAATTGTTTGGTGGGGCACTCAAGGGAAAAAAAGGATAAGTAAAACGAGCTCGATGTCACTCATGATTGACGTCGAAGTGGAACGCCACTGACGTGACTTCTCTCTCCCCTTATGCATCTCTTTTACGCCGAAATAACACATCTCCAAGCGCCACAAGTCCCCCCGAATGGCCGATGCTCACGCTTCATGACCACGTGTTCGAAGGGGGCATACACGATCAAAAAGGACACCACGATATCATATATACGAAGGTTCAGCAACGACCGTCATCATATGTATGGCCGCGCCATCGGCGATCTGCGGGCGCAGCCAAATAACAGGGGGTGCGGCTCGGATCCACCGGCGTGTTCTTTTCTTCGAGGCACTCATGGCGCCACTGACACCATCCCCCCCCCCCCCCCCTTCCTTTTTTTTTTATCTCCTATGTTTCAATCCTTGCAGTGGCGACAAACGGGGCGTTTGCCAGGAGACCTTTGGCGACCTCTTAGTGCGAAGGACGCTTGTATTTATGACACGGCCCCCCGAAAATAAGGACCAGGAAGCGTCCGGCGGCACGATTTCGGGTCGCGGGCGGCGGGCCACGCGATTCGATGAACCGTGGAACGTTCGTCTCACGCCCCTATTGCTATTTCGTGCGAAGTACGGGTTGTATGTCTATGTCATACACGCGAAAATATAGGACCCGCGGGTGTGCCAAGTGGAAGGCCGAAAAGGTCGCGTAATCGTCGTGAGGATGGCCATATCATGGCTCAAGAGTACGCCTCAAGAATATGCCTACAGTGTGTCCCGGGATGCTCAAGATCAAAGATGAGGAAAGTTAAACGGTAGTACCAGGCAGGACGTCAAACGGCCGACCGATTCAATATTTGGCCTTGCTGAATGTGACATGTCAAAGAGGGAACTATATAGTGGGGGAGATAATAAGGTAGTGCGCTGTTTCTAACACGTATCTCCATACAAAGAAAAGCTACTTGCATATGTCTTTTTTTTCATGTTTGTTATTTATCGTGTAGGCCAACGTTTCAGTATATACGTTCAGACCTGGAGACTATTTCAACGCCTAGGAGGAAAGTAAAGTCCGAGTTTTGCAGTTAGTTTTTCAAGGTACCCTCACGCGCGTTTTACAAGATTCTGTCTCTCTCTTTCACACACACACACACACACACACACACACACACACACACACACACACACACACACCTTACTTTTCGCTTTCACCTGGTGCCTCTGCAATTCATTTTATGTACAAGAATGCGTGGGACGAAACAATGCATCAATGTAAGATTCAGCGGCTCAAGAATAGTGAAAACATTTCAGCAAACAACCTGCTTGCATGAAGGCACAACCGCTTAAGAAAAGGCGTGTGCACATGCGCGTATGCATCAATGTGACAACTGCGGTGCCTCGACTGCCGATCGTCACTGGGCCTTCCTGGGAAAAACGCATGGACACAAACACTGCGCCTACAAGCACAGCCCCTGCATAATTCAGGCAATGGAATTGTGTCTCCCTACAAGAGTAAGGTTGGCTCGTTTTCTGGTTTTATATTTCACAAAATGCGGGGAGCAGAAATCGGGTGCCATTCTCCAAGGTGCTAATATGAGGGAATTCGGGTGTTTTGCGGCATTACAAAGAAATTCTTTCTTTTCTTTTAGGGGCGAAGCTCCTCTTAGTCTAACCTTGTCCTGCGTCAGGCGTAACCGGCGTGCCGGGAGGCACGCGCTCGCCCTCGGCGCGTGCCTCTCTCTCTCTCACTTTTTCATCTGCTGTCTTGTGAGAGAGAGAGCGAAAGGCGCGCATTTACGGAAACGCTCTTTCTTAGATGAACGCTCTACCGGCTCGCAAAGAAGGAGAACGCGCTCTCACCCGCGAGAGACAACGTTGGCGCAGGCAGCGTCTCCTAGCGAGTTTCTTGATTGAGAAATACCGACTGCTCGCGTTGGAGAACTGTTCACTGGCCACCCACATATATATATATATATATATATATATATATATAGGCACTGGATCTTGACTTGCAATGAAGTGCCGGTGGGAGATTTCACTTGTGCATAGTCCAACCATAAGGATTCGCAGCGTGCGCGTTAACTAAATTAATCCGGAACAAGGCACGATCTACGATGAACCTCCCGAGCTTCGCCCAGCTCATCATCATTCACTCCGTGGATATGCTGCAATTTTTTTTATTTTGTTTGTTGGTCGGGTTAAACTTATAAATGTACTTTAACACATTGCGCACCGGTACGGAGGTATAGTGACTATGGTACTCGGCTGCTGATCCGAAGGTCGCGGGATCGAATCCCGGCCGCGGCGCCCGGATTTCGATGGAGGCGAAATGTTGAGAGGCCCGTGCACCGTTCGACGACGGTGCAGGCTGAACAACTCCAGGGGCTCGAAATTTCCGGAGCCCTCAACTACGGCATCACTCGTAATGATATCGTGGGGTTTGGGGACGTAAAAACCCCCCAGGAATTATCGTTAATTATTATTAAGGTTACAGAAACAACCCCCGTTCAACCGCGTTCGAGACAAATCTCTACGCACAGATTTCTTTGATCACTCAAAGACGTCAGCGATCCCATTCTCATAGCGACAGCTGGGCCTCCCGACAGGGCCGTGAAAATGGCATCGCGATAACAGAGCAGACTGTCGCGTTTCTTCAAGCACCACTTAACAGAGGGAAAGGAGGCAGTTTTCACTGCGCCCCATGTGTGGATCTCCAGACGGGGCCGGCGAGTGGCTTTTTCCAACTATTCGTGCCCCAGGGTGCCTCTTTTGTTTTTTTCCTTGCTTCAAGTAGGCGGGCGCCTTCTACCAAAGCTCTCGCTTTCGTCGCAGCCGGCGCGCAGAAGGCCAAAACGAAGAACTGCTGCTGCTCTTTTGACCCCCACTGCGCCTTGTCGTGCATTGCAAGTCCACGCCTCCCCGAGGTCTGCAGTTTGCTAAGACGCGTGCCCCAGGACGGGGCCATTCCCTCGGCTACCAGATGTTGCGGCGCGTCTGCGACCTGTCTGGGGGCGGCGGCGGCGACGACGCGCCGAACGCGTAATAAGACCCGGGCCTGGTGGCCCGGTAGTACGTAAGGCCGCCGCTCTGGAATGACAGCAGGTGGCGCCAAGGTCGCCATCACTATGCGTGCACCCGCGTGTCGCCCGTGCTTTGCACTTAGGGCTTGGTGCTCGGAAATACGGGGCTACCACACATAAACGAAAAAAAGGAAAAAGAAAGTATTACGGGAAAGCGGCGTCGAGTTTCGGTTGTTACAGCGCGTTATAATTTGAGGCGGTGCTCCACTGTGAAGGTTACGCATCTATAATCAACATACAAATTGACTGTCGTTCTAGAAGATGCCTCTTGTTATGTAATGTGCGCACCTCCACAAAGGCGGAACGACGGTGCTTTTGAGGAAGTGGATCGACTTAGCTCACCTAATGGTTATGCCTCAAGGATAAACGAACAAACAAAAATTATGGCATTGAACAGGGTACTCGTAGGGCGGTCGTACCCGTCAGTTCGATCGGCGATAACCCGCCGCATTTTCAGTGCTATGAGCGGCGCGAGAAATCTCGTTAAACTGGGGACAATGCCAACATAATCGCTACGCTTTGGTCCGCGTGAACACGAAGCTTTTCGTATACATAGCGAACACCGACTTCCATAGGTATAATCGTGAACGGCATTCGCGTGAACAGAACAGTACCTACTGACACGAACTCGAAACATCTTGCTAAAGTATGCGGGGTCGAAAGGGCAAGACCGCATTGAAAAGTTGTCCCGTCGCTCCAACGTTTACTGTTCAACGCAACCGGACACCTGGGAAGCAACGATTTTTTCTGTTCTTTCCGTTCTGGCTCGAAAAAAAAAAAAAAAAAAACTTTGCTCCGTCTTCTTGTCCTTTTAATACTCTTACGAAACTGTCAGTCGACGCGAAATCCTGCACGCGGCTACGTAAACGCAGCGAAGGCAAGTGCATGCTCTCCACTCCGTGTCATCCGACATCGCTCCCACCGACGTTCGTCGGTAAACAGTCCTGCAAGAGCACGCGGATTCCTCCACTTCAAGGGCCTGCAGACAGTGAACACCGCCTCTTATACGAGTCTATATGCTGTACACATGGTTGAACTGCCAATTGGCCAGCTAGCGACGAAAACAAGAGGTAACTCTCCTCCCTCTGTCATCTCTCCATAAGCGAAAGACAGGTAGCTGCTGCTGCTATCTCCAACTCAGCGGGACGCATTGTTTCACCGAGGTAGACAGAAGAGCATAAACGAGACAGGCCGAAATTTACTTGCAGACAATGGCTTGTTTTGCTAGTAGCCTGGCCATATAATATTTGGATTCGGGCGGTTGCTGCTAGCTGTTATATACACATCGCTAGCCTGCCTGCCTGTTTCAGCGCAATCGATCACAAGAAGACAGACGTCCCAGGACGCTTTGCTCTGTCTGCCCTCGACCTTGTACAGCTTCGTCCCCGTGCTATAGAACCCTCAATCATAATGCAGTACGAAGTTGCCCAGTCCCCCGCCGCTGTCCTATGTAAATGGAGTTGCGTATGCGAGAAGTTATGCACACCTATACGGCCTGACAAGTGCAGAGGATGAGCGCGCGCACTTCGCGAGTGTACGTGAGGGTATTGTTAGCGAAAGCAGCGCAATGAATGTGTATATGTATAACGTGAAAGCCCGAGCATGCGAGTACGAACAGTGTGTTTGTTGACCAGCTCTGACTTCGCTCTTGACCTATACAGTCGCTCCCGAGTTCAAACATCACGAACTAGATTGTACGGCGCCTGTACATTGCCAATGGAATTAGTTTTGCAATACGAGTACGAGACTTGACACGGTCCCAAGAACTAACACTGCAGAGGATTCCTAGACAAGAGGTTAAGAAATAGTTTTCCGTTGAAAGTACAATATTTATAATACGATCACAAGAAGTGGCACTGTAGAGGATTCCTAGACTAGAGGTTAAGAAATTAGTTTTCCAATCAGAGCACAATTAAGCCATTGCTAGGGTTACAACAGCCGGCACTGCAGCGGCAAGCAAACGTTGTGATTCCGGAGAAAAGCTTTAACAAAACGACCCAAAGTAACGCCCTACCTACACAAAAGACAAAAACAAAAGAATCGAAAGAATGGAGCTGTCAGCAAGTAACGCGGCACTCTTCGACCATTGGCTTCCCGGTGGAAGCCGGACATCTCGGCGGCGAGGCGGCAGCAACAGCAACATCCCGAATGTTGCACTGCTGCGTCGAAGCTCCCGGACGTTGCCGTCACGAGAACAAGGGGGGACACTCATTCGCGCACCGGCCGTAGCGCCGCCCAGCGGGGAACGTTTTCTCGCCTGCCTCGGCATGACGAGCGGCCGTCATCAACGAACAGACAATGGCTTTGCCAGTACGTGGCCACGAGTAGCGTTCGAGGCACGATGGTCTACTGACTGTATACTCCCTCCTTGGAAACATCCCCGCCGTGAAGTTCTTTCGGACGTTTGCCTTTGTTATTGTTATATCGTGCTACCAACATCTCATCTTGCGCAGCGGGAGGGCCCAGTGACGGGAGGTCCGGCTGTCCGGACCGATAATTCGATCCGCGAGTTACGATCGACCACGGAGGAGTCCGAAGCCCATGGCCTGTCTTCTGGATGTTGCGAGAGTGCATAAATAAAACCACAAACGGCGTTACAGACGTGAAGAGCTATGAAGCGTTAGCGTCAATGGAAGACGTAGTGCTGGAACTGCGTGAACCTTCAGGAGCCTCTTCTTCTTGGACAATTTGGGTGCTTATTCATCAAAGGAATACTAAAGTGAAAGGTGAAGTGATTTAGAGTGATAACGTACATTTCGAAAACTCGATTATCGTTAATTTCGATATTTTATGTTCAATATTAAGAGAGATAATGCATGTCAAAGTATCAGTTTTGGAATTCGCGCCGGAAATTCGGAACCTAATGACGTGAGAAGGCCGATTTCCTTTTTTCATATTCTCGCTAAATTCACTCCATCAAATGTTCTAGAACTTCCCGCGTTAAGTCTTTGGCGTCTTTAGAACAAAGTTAATGTCTTTCTTATCGATAAGCAGTTATTTAGGCCTTCAGACGCTGTCAAAGATCTGTGACGTCACACGTCCTATAGTGCTGGAACTTCAAAGCGGCGTCGCCTTCCGTATTCTTCCTTTTTTTTTTTTGCGCATTTCCTAGCTTACCGAGGGTCTTCTCCTGGCAAGACTGGCGCCTTTGGTATGGTGAAGAGCTAACCTACTAATGCTAGAGAAGATTGTTTTTCGCTTTAGCATCCCTTTGTTAAAGGATGTTTAGTCTGAAGCTTGAAGTCTGCGCACATCACCGGGAGCAGAGCTTACTAAATCACCCGCTGCTGCCGTTCGTGGTATATTCTCCACGTATACGTATCTGCTGCAGAGCCATCGTGTTCCGGAATTGATGTTGCTTTCGAGCAAGCGCATGTAATGCGCCTGATTAGGGAGTCAGGAGGAAGTTAATTGTGACGAAACACACGCGGCATACATAAAGCCACCGATGACCCCAGGCTGATGAATTGCTGACGGCCAACGTAAAATATGTGGCGGGATGCAATTACGCCGATGCGGCCCATCTGTTTGGTGCGTATTGCCGGTCGCCCTCCGGCTGTGCCAGTTCGCCATTCGACATTCATGCAAACCCCGTCGGGCTCTGAGAGGATGGCACGTTATACGTCGTCGGCTATAAATTGTTGTTCTGGAAATAAATTCGCGTACACTCGCAGGATTGGCGAATTCGCATTGCAGAGCTAACCCAGTACCGGTGACGAACATGGGAGCACTTTCGTAAACGCTACGAATTTTCTGTATTACTCTTGTTCAGCTATCTTGATTCAGGGTCCTTAGACAACACAGCTGGGTTGCGAAAGACATTTACATGGACGGAGCACGCAAGCCGAAAGTGAAAATAAACTGGAAAATCTTGAAGTATTAACGTAACGGCCTAAGTGTACGCTCGCGGCGACACCTCGTGGTGCGATGTTCAAGGATAACGCACTACAACAGCGCCAAAGAATACAAGAACGTGAAATTGGGGCGCCCCATGTTCATGATTCTTTTCACGTCACTGTTTTCCTTGTTGCAGATTTAGTGGGATTATGAACCAACTGCTCTAACAATGCGTCTTGATCAATGAGAGCGTTTGACGCATGGCCTCCGAGATTTCGCGTGCCGGCGCGCCAAATCTCGGACGCCATGCTTGAGTGAAACACGTTTTGCTATGCCGGTCTATAGACCCTTTTCATAAACTCTAAGCTAGCTTCCCTGCAATGCAGCTTGCCCTACTAATGGCGGCATTGGCAATCCGGCAAACAGCATGTAGAATGTCGACGCAGCCCTTCTGATACAAACATTCCCAAAAAACGGGCCGCAGCATGTGCAACTTGAATTTTGACAGCATTTAAATAATGACAGCTGCCGCCATTAGTAGGGCATGTTGCATTGCAGGGAAGCTAGCTTTACAGCTTATGAAAAGGGTCTATTGTAGAAAACGAGACAGACAGACAGACAGACAGACAGACAGATAGATAGATAGATAGATAGATAGATAGATAGATAGATAGATAGATAGATAGATAGATAGATAGATAAACAGCCAACGCAGATTCGACATTATGTCTCAGCTACCGATGACTCTACCACCAGCATGTCAGCACGAAATATGGAGACTCCGATAGAGCCAACGACTACAGGACGTCCTTCTGTAACGCCGTGTGTACCAATTCCATCGATTTAATAAAACTCTGAATCACAATTTCATAGATGAGCGTACTCGAGTTGAACTCAAGCGAAGTTGCCGTTAGCGGTGCTTCCAAGTGAAGTCGACGTATCCGTCTCGGCACTTCGCAAAAGAAAATGCGTTGTGACGACATTCCAAAGCTCCTTTTCTGTTTTCTTATGCCAACAACACAGGCGCCATGACTGCAAAGACAAGCGGGCTGAGTCCTTGCCTCTACATGATATAGGCTGCGCACGTGACAGTGATTGTGACAACACGGCACTTCTTTCGAGACCGCGAATAAAAGTAAAATGCTTTCAAATGGGTTAAGAGAGGTTGCATCTCACCTAGTGGGGTCAACCCTGAGCGGGAAGCCGTCAATGTTGAGCACGTTCAGCTCCTTGCCGAACTTTGAGTAGCTGAAGGTCACCTGCAAAACACCAGCGAAACGAGTTTCCACGTCAGTCCACCTCCTGAACGATCCAATTAAACACCGTACATGTGCGGCTGAGCACTTCGCTAACGACAAGTTGAGCAGAAAGAGGACGCTAGAGAAATTTGGTTGGTTCTCAAACCAGTACCACTGGCCCGCCAGATGATCTTTCTTTTTTTTTCTTTGTTTAACGCCTACGGACACCGCATTACTAGAGAGGTATGTGTGATCAGCAACGCTGGCAGCAGAGCGACGATGCGTTGCCTGAATGCAGAGGCACGTACACGAAGCTAATAATACTGCGACTTGCACGTTTTACTTGGCTGGTCCATGGTGCAAAGCATTGGCAATGGCATACTCACGAAATCTCATGTACATTCATTATTTTCTTGCGGCGAGAACAATGACACGTCCGAAAAATTTTGTTCAAATGCATTGTAGTTCAGCAAATCACCTCAAGATGTCGCTACCAATTATACTTCAGCCGTTAACGGCTCCGGTAAACCGCTATCTGTAAACGTAAGGAAGTGTACAGTCACTAGCAAAAGTTTACGGTATCCGAATCTTCATGAAAATCTATATTACCGCTCAGTCTCGCAACATATCTTCGAATTTAATATTACAGCCTGTACATCGCAAGAACATCTACCCACTCAAACTTTGATTCGAGGCAATATTTAGTTCAGTTCAGTTTATTATTACTTCAAAATAAGCTTTAATATTGGTTTTGACGAAGATTCGGATCCCTCAAACTTTTGTTGTTGGGTGTACATACGGTGCAAGCATCCCCTTTGAGCTCCGCCACGGTGATAGTAGCTATGGCACTCGTCTGCTGATCCGAAGGTCGCGGGACTGAATGCCGACCGCGGAGGCTGCGTTTCTATTGACACGAAATGCCAGAGGCCCGTGCGCTGTGCGTTGTCAGTGCACGTTAAGGAAACCGAGTTGGTCGAAATTTCCGGAGACCTCCACTACGGCATTTCTCATAATTATGTCGTGCTTTTGGGACGTATATGAAAGTCTACAAATCATTATTACTTCTCGGAAAGTTCCTTTGCCGTTCGAGAAAAGAAACCACAGCAAAGAAAATGCATGCATACACCAACTCATACAGCTATAGTCAATCTCGGCGTGCACGCACTTTCATGCGCTTTCTTCCTACGAGGCAGTCTGTGGACGTGCGCACGCTTTATCGTCACGTCAGGATACGGTTAAGCTCCCTGACTCTCTCTCTCTCGGGCAACCTCCCATTAACGACGCGAGCCAACGGAAGCCAGGCTATAATCCAAACACACCGAACGAGCCGTTGCGAACGTGCAAACAAACCAACCGGCCAGTGGCAATGCGTGCGCGCAGAACGAGCTCGGCTTCCTCCATCGTTTAGGCCATTTGCGGGCCTGCCGTACATAGCGCCGCTTCGTGATCCGAAAGTATAGCCGCGAGATTATTCGTCAATCCATCAGGTACTGCACGACTCATCGCTTGGTGCGAGGTCGTGTCTTTGCTCCTTTTGTTATAAACGGCGCACAGATTATGTACACACACCAAGGTCCAGCGTATATACGTGGCGACTGGAAAGGCGTTAGACTAAACGCCGCACATGAAAGAACGCCGCCGATCAAAGGCTATATAAGAGACCAGTCATTGCTATCGGCAGTCTCAAGCATCTGCAGAGGTGCGACGCTCTGTTCCAATCTGCCCCGGTCCTTTTGTGCAGTCGATGAAATTGCTTGGTGTTCGAACCAGAGAGCATTTGGCATGGAGTTTGCGAGAGCGATGAACGTGCCCGCGTTACTGAGTCCGCGCGCAGTGGGCATTGAAAGTTGCGTGTTTGGATATTGACGGAGGGAATGCAATCACTCAGTCGCCGTGGGGAATAATTACCGGGTGGCGCAAATCACAGCGCTCGCGGTACAACAACTGCCTGTCCAGGACGGGACCCTCACGCGCATGGCCATCGGTATCTATCGATCGAAGGAGATTGCGGACTGCTCCATGGGGGATTATTTTAGGTTACACGTATTCCGAACATTCGATTGGAAAAAAAAATTCTGCGGCAGGAATAAATGTGCCACCCGCGGAAGGTTAATAATTAAGCTTCGAATGTTCCTCTGTAGGCTGCGAGTGCCGTCACGTGTAATCGGGGATCCGCGGAGATTACCTGGACCTCGAAAAATTCAAACTTTGCACCGTGGGAACCGTTGCAAAGTTGTTTTCGTGCCGTTACTAGCGATGTAACTGGACAGGGTGTCGAATGACTTCATGACCTATCGGTTATCGTAGTCGTACGTTCGTACCGCGCCAAAACGTTATTTCCATTATCAACTGGAGCTGTCTGGATATTTTACCCTTCATTATCTGCTGTCCGCACCTGCTCCTTCCATTGCAAATCTTTTCATTTGCGCTAGAGAAATGCCTCCTGCGGTTTCAGGAATCGAACTCGCAACTTCGTGCTAAACCTCTTCTACACTTTTATGGCACGTTGGGCTTCGCGCAGCCATTTAGCAGAAGGCTGAGGGCAGCTCTTCCCTACAGCGTGGCACCAAGAGGCTTGACAACGCCGGTTCAGGTTCGACCAAGGACAGCTTCGCTGTCAAAACAGTCTATCATGTCTAAGCCATGGCCGTCACTGTTTTAGTATACACATACACGAAGCGTCTCATAAATACTGGGCTCGCAGTCGCACACCATGTGCGCAACTACCGACATCGGCAGTGAATGTGCCCATGCATCTGGGTGGTCGTCCTGTTAACGACGGGCACAACAACCTTGCACGGAAATAAAGAAACACGTCCCGCGGCGACACCGCCGGCTAAAACAACGCTGTATATGCGGCAAACGCGGTGTACAAGCACACCCATATGCTACTCCCAGTGCGAGCTTCCAAGAAGAGGTCGAGCAGGACTGCAAACGCATCCATATAATATACAGCGACGGCAGCAACAGCCGCAACTTGTTTGTCGCGGCACCACGGTAGCCGCGCCAAGACGGGTCAACCGGTGGCAAAGACGCCTACAGAGAAGCCTGCCTGCACGCCTTCCTGGACGGCGGCCTGCGGCACTGCGCGTCATCCACCGGATCCACTCTAAACCTCCCCCCCCCCCCTTCTTCTGCAGCACACGATACACACAGAGAGCATCGGCGCTCTCTTTGGCGTGGACTACAGGAAAAGAAGAAGCACCTTGTGCCCACAAGTTCAAAGCCGTATCAAGAAAGAAGAACACACCGGAGGCAAGAAAGCTGTTGCACTGCCGGCAGGCGAGCACGTCGGTCTAGCTTTCAGAGACGGAGGACGGACAAAAAAAAGGAAACCGTGTTTATGCATGCCGTGACCCCCGTGGCAAGCACGCACTGGGCCTTCATCTTCCTCTTCTTCACGACGGTCCGACGGGTCCTCTTCTTTTTCACTCTCTCGCTCTAACTACCAACGAGTGTTTGCCCGCGGGGTTCAGAGGAGAGAGAGAAGAACAAGTGCGGCCAGCAACGAGATGGGCCTTGGAGTACAGCAACACATGTAAGTGCCGTCGCCAGATGACCTTATAAAAAAGTACGGAATGAAGATCCAGAGAGACACACGTCGAGACGGTCGCTGCTTCTGGAAGAACACAGCGGTGGGTGGGCTGCTGTTGGCCCCCTAAGCTATGTGCGCGGCTCGGCTGAATCTTGGTACATTATATGTACATATGAGCGCGCACTACAGGATAGCAGGACACGGAGGCAAGGAGCGCCGGTCGACAAGGCGGCGCGGCAATTGAGGATTCGGGAAGGGACAGGGCACATTTATGCTGTAGCCGAAGAGCCACTGATACCGGTTGGCTCTCTCGTAGATTGTCATATAATCCACCATTTTGTTGAATACGCCACATCTTGTCAGCTTGTGTAGAGTCGCCAAGGCCTCTCTCGTCGCCTATGCCACCGGCACAAAATGTGACAATACGGCCGGATCAGACCACGTCCAGAATACCCCCTATATATACGTAAAAGACTAACTGAAAAACGAACCCGAAACCGGAGCGCACAGAATGGGTCCTATGATACCACGTACAGAATGCGATAAGAAATTGCCGGCCAATGAATTCCAGGGGCGTAATAAGAACTTTCAGCGAAACACGTTAAGGAAGGGGCCAAAGCCAGAGAAAGGACGCTGCAACAAGCTTCATTTTATGCACTTGTTTCCCTCCTTTAATCGTTTCTTCGCTTAGCAATTGTATAATGCACCAACTACCTGAACTACCAGCTTTGAAAGAAGAGAGAAAGGCGCCGTATAGATCCAAGTCCCCCGTGCTGATATGGAAATAGTGGAGGCAGCGTAATCCCTCGTTCTACGACTTTTGATCACTGCACGCCTCCACCTAACCTAACCTAACCTAACCTAACCTTCAGCTTCAGTAGTCTGTAGATATTCGGATCGCACTTCCTTAAAACGGGCAACAGCTCTGATCATGCGTTATAGAGGCGCACCCGTCTGCAATGGATATCGACATAGTGGGTTCCGATCGAAGCTGCTGGGTGCTACTCTTCGCGACAAAGAGCAAACCCGATCACCCGGAAGAGGTTTTACGATACTACACACACACACACACCCATGCACTTTATAACGCTCTCGATCGGAAGCATGCAACGCGGAAGCAGGAACGACGACGGGACGTCCCACCAGGGTGGCCGTTCATCAGCAGCGTCGCTATCAGAGAGTGCCCATCTTCTTATTCTTGCTGTTTCGGGTTCGGCGGCGGCGGCAGTAGCCCGAAGGCAATCCGAGCCAAAGCCGGTAGCCGCTAATGACCGCAATAGCCGCCTTTGGCAGCATCGCCGGGCCGCTCTTTAAGAGGGAGGCACGAAGCAAAACAGTGAAGAACAGCGGCAGCCGAAAAGGACAGGCCGTCACCGCCGCCGGCGTGGACCCAGCCCCGGCGAAAATTTTCCCACGCACGCGGTTCTGCGTGCAGCGCTGCCGAATGCCCTCCTCGTCCGCGCCGCCGCTGTTATCATCACTTCTCTAAAGGTGTAATTTCGTCCCTCGCGTCGTGCAGGTTTTTAAGGCGAATGAGTGCGCGTTCCGCTCGTCGCCACCGGTCCCCGGCTTCGCAACGTACCACCGGTTTAATCGAAGGCACGTGCGTTGAATACTGTTTTTTCTTTCTTTCTCTCTTTCTTTCTTTCTTTCTTTATGCCTCGAATGTGTCGTTGAGGACGTACGTGACCCCGAGAAAGGACTCCGTGGGTGATATATGCTGGGCACTGTAAAGTTCCGCAATCTTGTCAAATTATCTAATGGCGCAATTTTTGAGCCAATAGGGGAGCCCGCGGTAGCTGGCTTCTGAGCTAACCAAAGTTGCCAAAGTGGCAGAATCTGACAATGCCCAGGACAGCATCCAGTGTCTGTCGCGAGAGCTTTAGCTTGTACAAGGTTTGCGCCTCGTCCCGCTGGATTCAGCAGAGTTAGCTCAACGATAGAACGAAGTTGTAATAATAATAATAATAATAATAATTACTAAGGTTTTATGACCGAGAACCACGATATGGTTATGGGGAACGTCGCAGCGAAGGTCTCCTGACGTACTGACCACCCGGGACAACGTGCAGTGATCATGTGCCACCGTTACGGTAGCGATCGGACCCCCCCCTTTCTTTTTTTTTTCGGGTGAACCGCCGAACACCATAACCACTGTGAGCCACCACGGCGGCCTCGGGACGAAACTAGACGTAAAGTGTCAAACGCGACAATGGTGGAAATACGTACTATGACATCTTGCTCACAAGTTCGCTGCACAACGCGGTCGTCTATACCCTTCATTACTCGACTTAAACCAGGCGCGGCCACTATTGTGCCAGTGATGCCGTATTGGCTAACGATGCAGCTAATACGAAAATAAGGAAAGAAGATGAGAACGCCACGTGCAGACATCGCGCCCAAGATTACGTTACACGGTTTGGCAGATTTTTTTCCTTTCGCCACAGTCTTCTGCGATCAGCTATTCCCAAATCAAGGTATGTCCTCATCATCAGCCTGTCCGACGCCCACTACAGGGCAAAGGCCTCTCCCATGGATCTCCAATCGCCCCTGTCCTGTGCTAATTGGGCACAATTTATCCCGCGCAAACTTCCTGATCTCATCTGCCCACCTAACTTTCTGCCGCCCCCTGTCACGCTTGCATTCTCTAGGAATCCACTCTGTTACCCTTAATGACAAACGGTTGTCTTGTCTTCGCATGACATGGCCCGCCGACGCCCATTTCTTCTTCATTTATTCAAGGTATGTATTCGCTGGTATATTGGGAGCGAGGACATACCGTGGCGCCGCCACGCGGGAGAACCGGTGTGACGCGCAAAGTTGGATTGCTCCGACAGCACTGCCTTGCTCAGCGCGGAGCTGCTTTGCGCGTCGCCCTCTTATTGTTGTTGCCGTTTATTTCAGCTAGACGTTATCTGTAAAATACTGTTGTGGCTACGTTATTGATTCTTCAACAAGGTAATTAACTCTTCCGGAAAAAGAATATAGGTTCATTACAATGCAGTTTAGACATCGCGTCGACTGCTGTTGTCGTCTGCTATGGTCACCGGCGAGGATACCGCGCGTGCGCAGTCCGCTGGTTTTTTTCGGTGAGATAGCATTTTGATGAATGAAAATGAATGAAAAGTAAGCATCAAGATGGTTTTAGCGCGCGGTTGCGGTAAATACACATAGCTTTTGGCCGCAAGAAAGGCGTGCGACGTGTTTCTCGTGCAATTCATTCATTGTATGTTTGCATCAACAAAGGGGCCGCCGTTGACAAGAAGAAATCGAATTAGCAAATTTGTATTCATGCTGAACACGCATACCTCTATGCAGCGCGATGCGAGTGGTTCCTTCATTTTGCGGAAAGCAGCAGGCATAGAGCTGCATTCAATCGCGACCTTTCTTACATGATTTAAGGTGTACACACGACATACGCACATGCGCGCCTCATTAAACCTTGTTATTTTTGAACGGTTCACCTTAGGACGCTGTGGCTTGATCACAATTTAAATTCTCGCCAGTATGACCCCAAGGACACTAGCCGGGAGCACAGTTGTTCGTTGCTTCTCTTTCTGTTGCTTATTTTTCCCGCGTATTCAAGACGGTCGTCACACGGCGATTTTCGATCGCGGTCGAGCCAGTTCATGGCTGCATTTTTCGACGAAGGGGCCAATAGCGATCGAAAATACAGCGTAAGACCGGACGTATTAGTTTACTCATTTGAATGCACTAGCAGAGACTCCGGAACGGGGGGGGGGGGGGGGCGGTTACCCCCCCCCCCCGCCCCTACCATTTTTCTAGAGGGGGCTCGGCCCCCCCCCCTCCCACTTTCCAACCGTTTACGCTGAAATCAAAATTTTTTGAGAAGAATTTTCAAGCTGGTGGTAGTTAAAAAAAAACCCCAGGTGGTCGAAATTTCCCGAGTCCTCCACCACGGCGTCTCTCATAATCAAAGCTGGTTTTGGGACGTACGTTAAACGCCACAAATCAGTCAATCAATCAAGGTGGTGGTTCTGTGGTGCAGTGCTTTCCAAAACACTGGACCACACAACCACGTGGGTTGGGCGGTGTGCCGCAGGTTTTCAGTACTTCCGAAAGTTCCAAACATTTTGAAGTGTATACCAATGTGAAATAAGCGATGATGCAAATTTGTAAAATATTAAACGGCTAAAATGAATTAAAACAATAATTGATTTCATTAATATTATAGTAAATAATAATACATAATATGCATTTTAAATAAATTAGAATCGACAAATACTGAGAACAAAAATATTCAACGCAACATGCAAAGACGACAATAAGTGCCCCCCCCCCACACACACACTCCGTAAAACGTTCCGGAGTCCCTTTGCACTAGTACGCTGCAAGGTGTAACTTATTGTGGTCTAAATGATTCAGTGAAACTATCAGTGTCCAGCATCTGCACCTTCATCGATAAACCGTATGCTCCGCGACTGCTGATAGAAGGAGAATCTGTGTTTGAAGCTGGCCACGCCGTCGTCTGCAGTGTAAAAGGGGAGAGAGAGAGAGAGAGAGAGAGAGAGAGAGAACATTTTATTGATGAAGCCGGAGATGTTAGCCTGGTTAATGGCCTGGGTGTAAAAGGGGAAGAAGTGATACTGGCTGGGTTCATTTTGCAGACGACGTCTTTTAGAAAATAACAAGTTTCCAATAACTCAGAGCGCGCTTTTCAGCTTTTGTGGTCGCTAGGTGTCCGCGAACGTGAAATAAACGCGAAGCGACGATGTTTGTAGATAAAAACGCTGGCGAATGGCCCTTGAAAGCGCGCGTGAACTGCGTGAACCGTCCGCTTCGGCGGAGGCTCGGCGCGAGGTGGGATCGTGGGGTCACGTGATCCAACTTTGCACGTCAGAACGACCGCAGCGCCAACCTCTCCAGTGGTGGCCCTCGCGCCCAATACCTTTCTCGAAGTGGCGTGTAAGAGCAAGCTCGAGCCCAACCTGATGTAAATACGGCATCACCGTTAGTCACAAAGAGCGGCCAGCTGTTCCGTGTTTCCGTGACCGTACATCAGCCACTCTCATCATCTAATGCCGTTACCGTAATCACCGAGCAACTCGTCCAGGTCCTTCCGACTAAAATATCCATGTGCATTATCGTGCTTCCCTTACGGCAAGCCGGCGCTGCTAAAGCTCTCCACTGTGATCGCAAAAACACATATGCGCAGCTACGGCTGGAACAGCGGCCATGCCTCGCACCAGATGTCGTTGCGCCTGCCGGAGTCGTCGGACTGCACGTATACAGACTTGTCGGTCGACAAGCACAGGCTTAACGAATGCCATCCTGCAAGGAACGAACTGCGCGAAGGCAGCGCATACGGAAAACTGCGAAGACGTGCGCTGAAAGAAGATGCAGCGATAAACGGCGTCCGCGATAGGAACTGTCCACCGAGCGGGGACGCACGAGGAGGACGTTGACACCGGTTTCGGGTAGCAACGTCGCGCATTTGTCAAGAAAAGAGAAAAAAGCGGAATAAAACTTGTCAAGAACAGGAATTGATATCGACAAATGCATCTGCCTTTGCGAGTAGCGCAAATGGAGAGATGGCATTCGTGGACAAAGTGCTACCACCTGATTTCGCGCATTGCCGGGTACGGCAGTTGTGCGCTATTTCGTGGGCGCCTTTACGACGTCGGAGAACGCGAGGCGACGAATGGCGTCAGCGCGACTCGCAGGGAGCGTGATCTCTGTGGGCAGCCGCAGAACGGCATACTTAAATATGTACACAAAAGTATCAAAGTTCACTTTCAATGCGGCCTCCTCGACGAAGGTGTCCAAAACGGACGTTCCTCAAGTTAGCCTCACTGCCATTCTTGTCTTTGCTTTCTCTCCCTCATCTTCACACATTCGTTAGCTTCACCATCTCCCTCATCTTCCCACATTCGTTAGCTTCGCCATCTTTACTTTCATTGTTTGTTTCCAGTACATTTGCTCGTGTACGTTATTTCAGTGTGTCACTCCACTTCTGTTTACCCGCAACGAAGCTGTCCCACGTGAATGAGGCGGCCAGGTTTCTCCTCTGGCTGCTCTTACTGCCCTGTCATCCTCGCAACCCGGTTGCAAAATATAAACTCAATTCAGTTAATTCACTTCCCGCAGCCCATCACAGCGAAATGACGTAGACAACGCACTCCTTCAATCTACGCACTACAGTTTGCGTACAACACAACAAAAGACTTCGAGTACAGCTGCGTTCATTCGGATTGAGTAGTTGCTGTGCGGACAGATAACATGCATCTGTGGTGCAACCGCTGGCGAACACAGCTGGGACTACTCGCACATGCTTGCCTCGTCTTCTCTCTAACCCTGCGGCTCGAGACAACGCGAACAAAGTCGAGAACACGCGCAGGCTTGTTTAAAAAGGACAGAAAAGAAGCGAGGTTTTTCCGAGATGACAATCGTTGGAAGAAAGCCGTTCGGTCGCTTCCGAGCGAGCGCCCTACATAAATAAATACGCGAAGGCTCGACGACAGAGACGTACGGCAAACGACGGAGCCGGTTCTTGTTGCTCAGCGAGACGAGCTAGAGAGAGCGATAGGGTTTTTCTTCTCCACTTTCCTCTTTTTTTTTCCCTGCTGTTATTCTTTGTACGCGGTACAGGTAAATAAAGAGAGCGCGCGGATACGAATCCGTTGAGAAGGCGGTGGCACAGACGAAGGTATCAGCCCCAAGATCTCGGGCAGCGCCATTGACTCACGCCGTAGCATCTTTGTGTTCGCGGGAATCCTTGAGCATCTTTATAAAAATCGAGGATTAGAAGGAGGTGCGCTTCGAAGCGGCTTCGATTCCATTGAGTCGATTAGATTACTGCATTCCTTGTAGATTTAGATCCTTGAACGTGACAACTTCAGCAGCCGCGCTTCTCGGCGTAGAAGGCCCAAGCATACGCAGAAGAGACAAAATTAACAGAGACAGAAAAGTGGCGACACCGTCCCGCAGGCTCGCGAACCATGAAGTGCACGTTACGGACTTCGACGTCAAGAGTGTATGCGACTGTGATTACGTATTTACTACGAGTACTGTAAGGGTCATTGTTATCGTGTATAACTATGAGCCTAACTTTTCACCATGTGCAATATATTAGACGGCAATAAAACGAAACACATATATAAAAGGAAAGAGAAAAGGAAAAAAAACGGCGCCGATTAAGTCATCAGGCTCCTATGAACGTGTGAGCGAAATGCGATTGCGCTGCAAGAACCACGAAATTGGCCAATGGGTTTCAAATGACGTCACGAGCAGAAGAAACACGTCGCTTGAGGAAGAACTGCCATTGGCTGATTTGGTGGTCGCGGAAACATTGTGCTTGTATTTTTCCACGCAACAACTACTTCGCTCTGTAATGCCCTTTTGCATTCAACAAATAGATAGGTAGACGCGACGTGACATAGCTGATCCTGGCCACAGACACACACACAACTGACTTTGCAGGAATTTTGTGCCTAACTGTTGGTGTACACTATCGGTTGTGAGGCAATGTAAAGCTGAGAATATGTATTTCATTCAGGCAATAACGCCTACAAACCAAAAACGAAAATCTCATAAGCTCTGTAGTGAGCCAAAATGGCGCATCATGTCACCACAAGTATATCAGCATACAGTCGTGAACGCGTTTTCTGTAACCCAGTGTCAACCAAGGAGGTTCTAAAATAATGCTGGAGTGGCAGCGGCCGCTGAACCTTACCGCGACAAGTGAAGCCGGCGTTTGCCCTTAGTTCAGCCCTAAAACCTTGCCTAAGTGTCCAGAAACCGGTATCACTTCAAGCGTTCTTGACCTGCTAATGTAAACCCTAGACTAATTGTAATGTAAAAGCGCGTTGTTTTGATTTAAAAGACCGCTATTGAACAACTATCAATGCCGTGATATTGCACACAAATTTTCTCGATGTTCATGTTTCATTCAAAAACCCGTGGCACAAACGGGCACAAAAAGGATTGTCTGCCTAGCAAAGTTGACCGCTTTAAAGGTGTTAGAAGCGTGAGGAAAACGCTTTTACTTTTGTGCTACTTGAATGCTGTTAATCGATGCCCTGAGTAAGATGGCGGCCGCCGGCTTCACCTTTAGCACAAAATCGCCACTCCAAAATTTTTTTTTTTAAACCTCCTTGGTGTCAACAAACGGCAATAAATTTACAAACAGGCTAAAACTCTCTCCATCTGAAAATTTTCTGAGCGGAAAGAGGAGCAGGAGGGCCGGGGAACATACCTGGTCGCTGAGGCCCTCCTTCTTGAGGAACTTCATTGGTTCGAGGTGCGAGTGGAAGTTCTCCACAACGGTCAGGTTCTTCTTCAGAAGATGCTCTGCGGAGAAAACAAGGGAACGAGAGCGTCGCTCAGTGCGGGAGAACGCTACGAGCGCAAGCCAAGCGGCAAACGAGGCAACGGTTAATGCCGAAGCGCCAGAAAGCCAACCGTCCGTGAGGTTCACTTAAAAGCTGTGTCAACTACGTGAAGGCAAAACGCCATGAAGGCAGCACGCCACTGCCCGCGTGTTAACGTCTTCTCGCCACACCCGAGTTAAATTATGCTGAAAACGCGCGTTGTTGCGTATCGACGCAGCCCGCCGAAAGGCGTGCCCACATGCAGCACCACGCAACTACTATACAGGCGATTGAGACCTGAGAAAACGTATGTAAGCCCCGTCCACAGCCATGGCCGGCCCACGCAGTCAGTATTTGCATACGCGAGGTTGAGCACGAAGTTCTCTCATGAGGAAAATTGGGCGTGTCCGGTATTCCGCAGTAGGCAAAGGTGTAGCAGAATAGCGAAATTTAGCGTGTCCGATAAACCGCTGTACGCTACACGCAAAACACTTTTGCGTGTAGCGGAATACCCGGTGTGGACATCGCATGCGCAAACGCCGCAAACATGGCCGACCACCCGAAGCGTACGCCGCTCGCTTGGAGTCATTCAAGCGGTCGTCGTGCGCGCTCTAGTCCCCGGGTTACTGACGGTTGTATTCGCCTTAGCTTTGTATCATCGAGCTTCGATAGCAAAGTGTCCGTGACAGTACACGACACCTTTTCTGTGAGCCACACTTAAATGATTGATGTTGATTAGGTTTAGAGTGTGTGGCTGTCAGAATCTCGGAGGACATAGATTACGAGTTTTGTTTCTTGAGTTTATTACCTACAGCTGGCGTCACTTGACGGCGACAAACAATGCTATGCCTGCTATACGACATCTGGTATTACGCTGAGCCTTCGCGTATAGCGGTTTACCGGACATGCTAAATTTCCCTATAGTACGAGACATAAGCGGGTTAGGCACGCCCTCTGCAGGGCGCGCCTAACACACATGATGAAATGACGTTTCTAGAATGGCGCCGAGTATTCTACAAAGCGTACATTTGAGCTCCTTCCAGCTTACACACGAACATCAGTGATAATACCAGAACGCACTGTAACGTGCATGTATGAAAGCCGACGCTTCTCACCACTGCTCAGTTCTTGTTATCGACGACCGACGACCACGTTAGCCCAATAAAATAGTTTTATCCTTACACCATATCGGATTCTACGTCACGGCCACGTGACACCTGGCATGCAAGATAAGCGAGGCATGCGCTGCGCGTCAGCAAGAAAGTGACAAAGGCGATCCCCATGGGCATGACAAAAGAAGTGCGCGTGTGAATACGAAAAATAATGGACAAACAAACACAAAAAAAAAACAGAAAGGAAGCGGTTGCCGGACAGAAAAATGCACGAATCAGAGACAATGCGGTTACTCACCGACAATGTAGCCCATGGTGACGTCATCGGGCAACCTGATGTGCTCCCCGATGCTGATGAATTTGCCGCCCCTGCGAAAGCAAAGAGAAAAAAAAAAGCATTTCTTTAAATATTGATCTTTTCAGTAAATCAGTGAGAGAGAGAGAGAAAGAGAGCTCTTTACTGAAAGGCAGAGAATTTAGCCGGCGTTGAAATATCGCTGACATGCTACTCTGCGTGGGGAGGGAGTTTGGGGAGAGAAAGAAGCACAAGATACAGTGAAAAAGAAATCAGTGTGTTCTTTGCTTCCAAGTTCCATGCTTACGTTAGTATATTAAGCGGCGATCAAAAAGCAAACTGGAAAGAAAAGAACGGGTAGGTTGAATAACATGTCACATTCTTTTTGGACACCTATACTGACGTAATCGATGGCCTGCTGCACAAACACTTACGTATCCTGTCATCCGCTCCGCCGGTAAGCTTATCCTAAACCGCATAATCGGTGCGGCGTATGCACACTACAAAGCCCAGACGATAGGGTATTTTAGCAGCGATACGCGGTTTATCGCAATTTCTACACGGTAATACCGTGCCGCCGTGGTTGGCACATGGCTATTTTAGAAGGCAACAGGTGCGCTAAGCATAGCTCTAGTAATGCGACGAAATGTTCTTAATAGGCCGTTCACTCTGTCTTTCAGACTAAAATAGCTTGTGTCCACAGCGAGGCGACGGTATTAGCATTATTGCCGTACAGTAATCCACCACTGCTAAAACATCCTAACATTTCCTAAAGATGCGGCACGTCGCGAATTAACGAAGGGTGCATTACGCTGATGCTGATCGCTTCTCTGTTATTCGCGACTCCGCACAGCCCCCCCCCCCCCCCCTCCTCAAGAAATGAAGGAAACGACAACAAAACACACGCATAGAAGCAAGCATAAGTGTCGTTCATGGGCGTGCTTCAACAACGAAGAGTCAACGGTAACCGATATACGGCCAGTACAGGCCCACATTAGACAGCGGTAGTAACATTCGAGTAAACCCGTTACAGTCTCACGCAAACCTGCATCTATTAAAGAACCCCAGGTGGTCGAAATTTCCGGAGCCCTCCACTACGGCGTCTCTCATAGTCAGAACTGGTTTTGGGACGTTAAACCACAGGGACCAAACAAACATGCATCTATGTAGATGTCGTAGCGTAAACTACGTCTTCATAACAGTCTTAGGGATAGAACGCTCACTGTTAGCGCTGTCCTTCGTGTTCTGATAGTTGCTGCAGTTTCTAGACGGCTGTACCTCATTTGCACTTGCGTAGTGTAGCGCACTTGCGAATTCACACGCGAACACCACACGAACGACACACGACGAGGAAAACAAACAGGCAGGGAGCGCGTGCGTTTGCTAGCAGACTAACCGGAAGTCGACGTTCTCCTTCGACCAATAAGCGGAGCTCGGACTTCTTTGACGTCACCAAAAACCACAATGTCGTCACGGCTAACTTTGGCGTGCCGAAACTGGCCGGAGAGGCGCACGGGATTGTTTTTCGAGTTTGTGGCGCGGCCGCGGCGCGTAGCGCTGCCGCGTTTGACATCGTTCATCGTGACGGCATTTTCAACTTGATGCGCGTGCTAACTTGAAATGTTCAAAAAAAATGTCGGGGGTGGTTTAGGGGCCCTTTAAGGGACAGCTTGTAACATCATTAATATTTATTTGTCAAGAGTTCAGCTCGGAAATGAGTGAGTGAATAAACATTTTACTTGTAGAAACAGCATCATCACGAGGCAGGTTCTATCCTAGGTGAAACATTAGCTCGAGAAAAAAGAAAAATCGTCACTTAATGCTGACCGAAAAACGGCCCATAAAAGTGATTCTGAAACACGTGGTTTACTTTGCTTGTATTAAAAAAAAATGAATAAAGCCAGTGCCGTTTAGTCTGGAACGGTTAGGAAAAATAACGCAAGCACGGCAATCAACTTCTATTTCCACCCCGTAGGCGTGTCCGTTCCCGAGCTTAACAAGGTGTCGTCGGGCGTCAACGACGGATCCAATCAAGGGCGCGTCCTCTCCCATGCGTCACACCCCGCCTTTGCCAGAGCCGAAGCCGAGTCTCTCCCTTCCCCCTCTCCGCTCGAGGAGGAAATCAAATTGACCTTCCGACACGTGATTCAGCGTGCGCTCGCGTGTTCGCACCCGGGTTGGGCCGCGGTCGAACTACCCGGATGCGCGTATATACACACACCGGCGCCCGCGCATTACCGCATTTACTCGACTACAAGCATCAGCTCTGCACGAGAGATTGCCGGCAGCACCGGTGGAGGGAATCGTCCGCAGCAACAGGCAAACATCGTCTTACAGGAGTACTGACACGATTTTGCGGCGGCGCAAAATATAGATTTCTCGTTTTCTAGTCACGTATTGTTAACGTCCTCTGCACACAGAAGGTAGGAAACACGCACAAAATATTTTAGTTAGGTTTTAAAGTTTTCGTCCAACAGCACTGTAAGCCAGCCCCAGCGCGATGGACACTACGATGACGTATGAGCACAGTCTATTAAAGATCGCCGAAATCGCTGTCACAGTCACTGGACGACCGTGAAATTGTCGTTGTTTGCGTGCCGCACGTGTAACTGACCACAGACGACAGAGTTGCAGCGACGCTATCACGAACTGCTGTCCCCACGTGACTCAGACGTACGTCCGACTATGTTGACACGTCACTAGGAAACCGCCCCCTCGAAATCGAAACCGAAAGTGGGCTTTTAAGGAAGCCGTATTAAAAATATATCAATTTCCTTGCGAGGCACCATGACACTTTTTCTGGGGTTCTCCACGCCAGTGATTTCATTTACAGGAATAATAAGAGAATGTCAAAAATTCGTGTCA
Organism: Hyalomma asiaticum; assembly: GCA_013339685.2. NCBI lineage: Eukaryota > Metazoa > Arthropoda > Arachnida > Ixodida > Ixodidae > Hyalomma > Hyalomma asiaticum. Next base: position 60,818,181 of record CM023490.1, on the reverse strand, counting down.
GTACTCCTTTAAAAGATTTCTTAGTGGAAACAGCACTAGACAAGCGTTTGTGACGAACAGCGCAGTGTTTATACGATGAACAGCCAGTGAAGCGACGTTCTTGCACATTATCCTGTATTCTGTGGTTATAACCTGGGCGTAACAGAGTGTATGACCATTCACCTTGGAAGAATCATCAGTGAACATGGATCTAGAGTGTCTGTGAAAATCGGTTAAGGACAGCGATGCACATGAATACATGTATACACGTATACATGTATGCATGATACATGTATTCCGGAGCCCTCACAAATACAAATTTCCGGAGCCCTCCACTACGGCGTCTCTCATAATCAAAGCTGGTTTTGGGATGTTAAACCCCACAAAACACATCACTCAACATGAGTGTGCATTACTCTTTACCATGCACATGCATGTTTGTATGTGCTCAGAGCGTTGTGCGTGCTTGTGTTAAGGCGAGAAAGAGCAACGCTGCTTACACGCGGCTCAATACGGTAGTTCATCGCCAACAATTTATACAATACCCCGGCGTGAGCGAAAACAAATCGCTCGCGCTGCGTGTTTTCCTTTCTGAGTCATTTATCCAGTTAGACGCGCTTCACGGCGGCGGTTTGTTGCGGTCATTCATCCAGCGGGGTTTATTTGGCTGCCAGACGTTTTAGCCGCGTCCTGTCTAGTGCCTGTATATACAAAACATGCCGTCACTTCCGCTATTCCTCAATGGAATGCAAAAGTGAAAACGGATGTTGTGTCCGAGGAGTTCGGGTAATGCATACACTCCCTTTTACGGGGCTGTAGCTCATGCACCTTAAAAGGAGTCACTGGGGAGTAAATGCAGAGATAAAAAGGAGTACGAGTGGCACTATCAAGTATTGATTGATTTGTGGAGTTTAACGTCCCAAAACCAGCTCTGATTATGAGAGACGCCGTAGTGGAGGTCTCCGGAAATTTCGACCACCTGGGGTTCTTTAACGTGCACTGACATCGCACAGCACACGGGCCTCAACATTTCGCCTCCATCGAAATGCAGCGACCGCGGCCGGGATTCGACCCCGCGACCCTCGGATCAGCAGCCGGGTACCATCCATGGACTATAGACCACAGCGGCGGGGCTGGCACTATCAAGTAAGCCACAGCATACTTTATTTTATATGTATGCTAAATAATAATTGCTGGATTCATAGGTACAAAAAGCATGACATGACTATGTGAGGCGCCTCAGTGGAGGGCTCTGGAAATTTCGACCACCTGAGGTTCTTCGACGTGAGCTGACATCGCACGGAACATGGGCCTCCATGGCGTTTCGCCTCCACCGAAATACGGCCGCCGATGCCGGGATTCGATCCCGCGACCTTCGGATCTGCAGTCAAGTGCAATAGCCACTAGACCTACAGCGGCGCGTTTACGCATGCTAAAGAGAACCATACTATTATCGATGAACGCATCGCTAAAAGCGGTGTAGAACACGGAATGTCGCTGAAGCCGACGTTTCGGCAAGTGGTCAGGACAAGTCCACTTGTCGAAACGTCAGCTCCGGCGATATCTTGTTACAGCGATATCTTGTTCCGAGGCAACCCACCAACGTCAGGTCAAGCAATCAATTTTTGTACACGGTTCCAAAATCCTATCTTGATGTGTACGCGTACCCCTTTTTTCCCCGAACGATAAATAGTGGAACGGTTTGCCAGTATCTTTACCGAGTTCAACGATCATTGGAAGTTTTGAAGAGCGCATTAAAAATATATTATAAAATTGATTATTGCTAGTGTTGCATGTACGCTCTCAAGATGTTCGAAAGTTCATGCTGTAGTTACTCATATTGCATATTATAGCACCGTAAAAATGTCTGTATGTATGTTGTTTTTTTCTCTTCTTCTACAGCTTCGTATTTTGTCTTTGAAAATATGTATTTTTTGCTGTTTTGTTTTCACTATATTGTACGTTATTTTTATGTCATGTGTAAGTTCACTGTACCCGCCCTGTTACGGCCATGACGGCCAACAGTATTTGGAAATAAATAAACAAATAAGTTCCCTGTTCTATGCCGTCTTCAGCGATCTGTTCATCGATTCAAGTCTCCATCTTCCCCTGAGATTCTCTCCTAGCTTGGATTTCATACTATTATGGAGTTACTTACAGCACACGTTACGTATCATAGTAAAGTACACCAGTTAAACGTTTACTGTGATCCGGGACCCTCTGCTAGCGCGTCTATACCACAGGTCGCTGCTTATATGCGCCGGTATACGAACCCCATAAAACGAGGTTTACACGACTGCGATGCGCCACAAAGATCGCGCGCAACGCGCCAAAGTATAACTTCGCGTTCGTGTAAACGCGCATCTGAACACAATCGCGAAATGCAGATCAGGCGCTTCGCCATCTGCGTTCACCCAGTTCGATTCCGTAACCAGAAAGCCACAAAACGTCAATCCTTCCGCAATTTTCTTCTTTTCATCCTAAATACGCAGATCTTGGCAGAACAAAAGAAAAAAATAATAGAAAATAAAGCGCGGGCGAGACGCGCTATCACATTTAAATGTGGGTCACAGCGCGATCGGCTGGCGCGCGGGCGCGCGCGCTAGCGATTACGCATTTGTTTTTGTTTTTTTCTACCGTTTTCGCTATGCAACGGCCCTCACACAAATGTGCGCTCAGTCCATGCACGGGCCCGCCCTCGTGTAGGACGAGAGATTCGAGCAGCGATGTTTCGCAACAGAAACCACGAGTGCGGTTGTGTGCACTTTGTCGTCTTGTATGTTCGTATCTCACGCCACTTTGTACCAGTTGTCCTGGCACTGGCATACACGAATATGCAGGTGTACATGAAGGAGAGACGAGCGTGTACAGAGACACGCACGCGCACACACACACACACACACACACACACACACCACATATGCTCAAGAGTCGAGGCGTGGCCAGCGCAACTGGTCAACTACTTTAAATAAAAAATAACACTACAAACATAAATTTATCGAAGCACATGTGCAGCGCCATGCGCACTGCATCACTGCTTCTCGAAGCAACGTCAAAAAAGAAAAAAAAATTGGCCGCGTGTCTGCGTGCTTCGCTGCAAATGTCGTCGAAAGACGACAGTCTTTTGCCGGCCGGTACTACGCTGCATGAGATATGGACGTCATCTGGCAGCGCCGTCGGGAAACATGAGCTTGTGCAGAATCCCCGGGCAACTGCCAGGTGGCAGCACCAAATCGTCGGCAGAGGCCTTTTTCCTGCATAGCGTCGTATTTTTATCGCAGCCTAAGAAACACTAGGGTCTTTAGAATGAGGTATCTACGTATTTTCTAGTAAAGGAGCCACCTAATACTTACGTACTGATACTTACGTAACTAATACCTAATACTTACGCACCACCTAACACTTACGTACTGATGTTGCGCCTCAGAAATGCGTAATATTTGCTTTTTGATCGACAATTTTCACAAGTATGGGCGCAGCTACCAGTTCAAGATAGCTGGGCGTTAGGCAAATGCATATACTTTGGCCAGGTGGCTGAATCGTGTGACAGACTAACAAACAGAAAGACAGACCAAAATTTCTGCGTTCAAGTATCCCAAGAAAGACTATCGTCTTTAAAAAGAAAGAACATTATAATAATCACCAGCTGCCAGCAAAACAGCTGCTTCACCAAGATCTTATAGGTACAGCCAGACAGAGAGACGTCCTTCGGATACAACGTCACGGTCCATTGGACCGCGCGACCACGGAGGCCTGGAAAGCGATGTAGCGTGTAGAAAGAGGGGGGAAGGAGCACCGTTACCCACAACACGTGAAACGCTATATGTAGGGTGCCCCCAAGTATAAGCGGATTCCGATCACACAGATCACACACACACAGCGGCGGCGAGCGTTCGGTTGTTTTTTGTTCGATAATCGTCCAGCAAGAAGGAGCAGCTGCTAGACCGGAACAAATCTCCGCGCCCATGCACCTCGCCCTACGCTATGGACAGTTTCTTCGAATGGAAGAAGAAGGAGAAGAAGAAGAAGAAGAAGAAGAAGAAGAAGAAGAAGAAGAAGAAAATTTCTCGAAGACTCGTTGCCGCTACACGAGGACTAGGTCTGCCAGCGTCGGCCGAAGCCCGCGAGGACGCATGTGTCCAGCGCGGTCCGGTTGATAAGCCGCGCAGATAAAGAAGGGAGTGGTCGCAAGCTTATGAGAAAAATGAAAAAAAGAAACACACGAGGGAACTGGAGCAATCAATCGACAGGTGAAGAAAGAAAAGAAAGAAACAGCGGGATCGAAAGATAGCAGTCGATAAATTTAATGAGCACAGAAAAACACAGCCCCCACAACCAGGAGAGGTCAATTAGGCAAGACACTGCAAGCCCGGTGCGACCGAAAACAAAAACAAGGAAAAACACATTAAACGAAGCAACAAGACGCCGTATGCTGCCCGTATGCAACCTCACAGGACCAATTCTTTTGTTTCTTTTTTGACTCGCCCCCCAGCTGCGCGGTCATTAAAACCGTCGAACGGAGCGCCGGTTCGGGACTGGACGTCCGCACGGCCTTCGTTGTGAGGAAAGCATGCAAAAGAAGCCGGTGCAGAGATAAGTTACACACATGGCCAACGCCCAAGCTTGGAAAGGATCGAGGCGTGCGTATCCATTCCTCCTCCACGGTGGTGGAGGACCGTTCAAGCGACCACCACTCCCCTCAGACTGTATATATCTATAATATATAGATATATATTATAGATATATAGGCGTTAGCAGGCAGCGCCACCGCTTCCGTTCGCTTTAATCGTTCGCTCTAGTCGGCGCGCACCCGATGATCCTGAGTTAAAAAAAATAAAAAAATAAAGGTATACTCGAGGGAGCGGGCACACGGAATGAAATTTATTAGACGCCAGAGGCAGCGGCGTGTAACGAGCCGTTCATTATCCTTATGCTAAGTAATTACGAAAGGGGACGTATAGTGCCTAGAGTCGGGATGTTTCAGGTAGCAGCTATCCTTTTTTTTTATCAGTCGGTACAAAGAAACAAAAACGACGAAAAATTCGAGTGTGACATGGTGTCAAGGGAGGATAGGGGACTTCAGTATGGTATTCCACGTTAACTATATATAGTTAACGTGGAATACCACACACAAGTATCACGCTCACCAGTGAGTCAAGATACTTACATATGGAACATTCGAGGTAAATTCAATGAAATTCAATTCAGCGCCATCGAAGAAACGGAATGAGAAAAGTGGCAGTTCATAAAACGAGTACGCTGACTGAATGAGAGCAATTTTTAGGACAAATTCAACGCACGACGAAGTCAGATCGTCACGCAACAAAACAACTGTCGCCAAGAACTACCGCTGCGATTCCCCCCTCAGCCGCCGACGTTCGCTAATTAGCGCTTAAGAAAAGCGGAAACGTAGAGCCCACGGAAAGACCACATCACGGGAGCAGTATACCCAAATGGTGAAACGCGAAAGCAGAACAATTACTGCACGTTCAACAGCTGGGCAACTGTCAGCGTGAGTTCTTGCGTGGCTTATCCGGTGTCACTGACTCGGTGGCAATGCTCTGACGGGCAGTTCTCTCCCTGACAGAGGAGTCGCGTCCAATATGCGGAGAGGGAGAGACTCCGCGAGGCAACCGTCAGCGCAAACGAACGTTCGAGTTCGACATATCCCCGTGCCGCGTATCTCGGGAACGAGCTCAGTGTTTTTTTTTTTTCTTTTTTCCCACGTCGTGACGAGAGAGACAGAACGTGCTTAGCACGCACGGTCACTTCAGTGCCTTTTGTTCACTGGGGTCTCCGATCACGAATCTTCACGCCGGCCACGACGATGTGGCCGGACGTTTGATGGACGCCCGTCGTGTTGTGTCTGTGAACCGGCTCCCCCCCCCCCCCCCATCTCATCCGCCATCCTGCAGTCGTGGCATCCGCAGCATGCATGCATACCGATGTCGCTTTTGGAGCCGCGCCGTGGTTACGAGCATAACAAGCGCACCGCACAGACGGGAAGTTTACGACGTCACGCAGCGGCGGCGCAACACTTTTACTGCTCTCGTAACTCGTGCGCCAGCAACACGAGAGAACCCCTCTCTCTTCCCGCCTTCTCCTCCACAACTGTCTCTCGCCCGCCCTTGAAACTGAAGCCGCGATGTAAGGGACAGTGCTGCGCGCGGCAGCCGAATCTGAAAGTCAAATGACCACGCACCGCGCTGCTCACTGCACGACCGTCGTCTGCCACCCTTCTCCGCCAGGAGCCGCACGGCGCAGTAGTAGTGCTACACGAGATGCAGACAACGTAGCGATGGTGGTATTCTAGTCCTCACTTTCGTGTGTGTGCGTGTGTGTGTGTGTGTGGTGTGTGTGTGTGTGTGTGTGTGTGTGTGTGTGTGTGTGTGTGTGTTGTCTGCTTCTACAGCGCGGTCTGCGCACGGTTCGGAAACAGCGTGCGGGCCGCAGCCGACTGTCGCGGTGGGTACGATCAGATGCTACTGCACGTTTCGTTCTATGCGGCTAGTTCTCGTTCGATCGCCAGCCTTGCGTCCCCCCAAAATCGCCGGCTCGATCTTCAGAAAGCGCCGCCACCGCCAAAGCGCCCGTCACTCTTTCGACAGGAGGAGACGCCCGCGAGGGGCCGCCACCGCGGTAACCTCCTCCGGGGCAGCCATCTTTGTGTCAAACGCCCCGCCGCCGCTACCGCTCTGACGAGCTCTGAAAAAGAACATCGCGTGTCGGCTTGTCTTTTCTTGTGGCGGACAGTGAGCGGTCGTTCCGGCTGACTTCAGTCCTATCTTGTCGTCTTCCTTAGGTCCTCATTTTTCCATTCCTTTTCTCCATCTCGCTTTTTTCGTCCGCTTAATAAAAACGCAACTGCAACTTCACTACCAACCGCACACACGCCTTCAGTCGTTCTATAGATCTTGCGTTGATTCACTTTCACTGGCAGTCGGCCTGCTTTCTTCTCCCGCCCGATCAGCGCCTGCCGTCTCTATCAACTCCCGCAATCTAAGCTTTTGCGCCTCGACGCCAGGGCGCGTCCTTCAACGCGGCGTGACGAATGGACGTGCCGCCGATGCGACGTCACCTTGAATTCGTTTGCGTACCTCTGTGTATGATAGCATCGTGGGCGGAGCGTTTATTTCGAGCAACAAGCGGCTACTGAAGATATTGTGGCGCAAGCACTGATGCTCCGTTTTAAGTATTGGCAGTGCCCACGAACTATAGGTCGCGCACTGAGCGATCCAAGATGGCGGTCCGGAGGAAGGTCGACCCGTTTGTAGAGCGTCTGCTAGCACAGAGAAAAACAGAACGCGCGGACTTGCGTCCCGTGCCGCTTTCACCGGATGAAGTTACTAGCTGCACTGAAATGTATATCATGCCAATAACATGCCCTCAAATCACAGAAAGTGCTAAATGCTTCATACGTCTTTATTGCCCGGAAAAACGTACCCAAATCGTATCCACACACTTTCGGTGGCACAGGGGGGCAGCCGATGCAGCTGTGCATTAGAGAACTGTACGCAAAACATATGGCTGTTGCTATATGTAGCTAATATAATTAGGCTTCACTTTAGCATTATATACTGCAAGCCTATATCTAACTTAATAAAACAACAGACATTGAAGCCTAGGAAAGCATAGGGGGAGTTATTGCAATTCGTGATTATGATTAGGGTAATTTTAGGGTAGGTAGAAAGGAGTTAAAGTGGACGAAAAGACAAACCTGCCTTCGGTGGGAACCGAACCCCCTTCCCTGTAGTTATTTCATAGTCTATATATAGAATTAATTCGGCCTAATTTTATATAGGTAAACAGAAGCACATGGGGTGTGAGGAGACTTGTCGCTATGCCTACACCAGTTTGGTGTGATGAACGTTGCACTTCCCACGTCGCTCCCTTCCTGACACTGACGCCTCTGTCCGGGTGCATACGTTACGCGATCACTTCTACAGTTCATCAGGAAAACCAACAGAGGCATTGCGACTTAATATTGCCGGCGGGGCACACAGACATTACAGATTCAGAGGCATTTGCTGGCAAACTTAGGGCGTACTTGCGCAGTGTTATTGGGTAATGGTGGGCTGCGTCCCTGCCGGTGGTGACACGTGCCGTAAAGCTGGCTTACAGCGGTAGGCAAAACGTGCGTAACGCGGCGGAGTCGGGACAGGGTGAGCTCGATTCCACCGCGGCTCAATAGACCCTGTCGAGTGACAGGCTGACCAGACCCAGCCAGTACTCCGCGAACTTACGCACTTACTCGAACGTGTCTCTTAGAAAGTCGAACATATGTAACCGTCACCCCCCTCCTCCCCCCCCCCCCAAAAAAAATGCACCGTTTATGACATGTCACGTGGACAGAGCCTTGAGCATCGGGCAAGGGTAACGTCCAAGTGTCGTGAAGTCTACGGCGACCTGCAACAGGCGTCTCTCTGTAAAGCCTCCAGTATAGTGCATCGCACGATACGGAAGCGTGAGACCCTACTTTCAAGCTGTCTCGAAAGAAGCCGCCCCTAGGGATTACACGGCGACACGTATATTATTAAGTCGAGCCACAGTCGAGAGCACCAGCTGGTGCGCCGGTTGGGTGCCTCTTCTTCGGCGCCGGAGCAACCAAACAAAACCCATGGGGGCTTTGCAGCATATTGCGCACATGGGTGCAAGTTACAGGGCTGAACCACAAGGGGCATCGAAGAAGTCACGACACGGCGTCCCACACTGCGCAAGAGGCGAACAACTATCCACGTGCAGCTGAAAATCGGACGCAAGCTTTGTCAGCAGTTCCGCGAGGACAAACCACGAGAAGACCTGCACCACGAAGCAAGCCATGAGAGGACCTGCACCACGAAGGCTCAATGTGTGTGCTCTCCGTACCTCACTTACAGCGACGGGGCTTCGATGATGAAGACATCTTGTCAAAGGAGAAAGAAATAATGGAATCTCCGGCTCCTCCTGGCTTTTTTTCTTTTTCCATCGTCGTGACAGTGGCGAAAATGAAGGCCTCTGCAGACCAGCCCTGTAGGTAGCGGGGGCAGCCGGCGGGCCTGCTGTCCTCGCGGTTGAGATGAGCAATTTTCTTTCCAGCAGCGTGGGAAATGCGCACGGGGGCGTCGTCGTCGCACGTGGGGCCACTTGTGTTCGGAGGTGTCAGTTTCCTAGAGATTGGATCGTGCCGCTCCTGTGTAAACCGTGACGGCGGAGGAGACTGCCACCTTTGTTCGACGGCCCCTCTTCCGCCCCGCTTTGCACGTCCCGCGCCTGCCTGCCAATGACGAGTTTCGCGAAGACACGTTCACCAGGACCGTGCAGAAGTAGTATTGGAGAAGGAAGGGGAGGGAGTCTCCTGACGCCCGCGGAGACGTGTCATTATTGGAGGCCCAGATGAGATCGATAGCGGTTTTGACGGCTCTTTCTTCAGGCGCATCTCAAAAAATAAAGCAAAGAAAGAAGAACGAGACTCAACACACGTTTCTCTCGTTTGTTCCCTTTCCCTTTAGGCTTTCGCTCTTTTCTCGTCTTTCACGTGAAGAACACCTCACACAGCGTAGCTATTCCGAAACTCTGCAGGAACTCCACTTCTTCCTTTCTCTGGTGTCATGTTCTTGAGCTAGACATTTACTCTGTCTCCAATAATAAGCCTCCTTTTCTTCATCCCTTCTGTGCATATATTTCAAAATAACCACTAACTACACCTCTCTCTCTCTCTGTCTCTTTGTAGAGAGCTAGTGACCTTGTAGCGAAGAGTCGCTGTGTTCCTGCCCCAATCCCTGCCTTTTTGCTTCAAACCACCGAATCGAAGCCAGCAGAATAACCCCAGAGGTTGAACCTGCGCACGTATGTTGGCCTGAACGGAAACGATTCTACGTCATCGCAAATATACTTCCCAAAAAGGAACGGAAACCACAATCCGTACTAGGTGTTCTCGCGAACTGCCACACCCGGAGCAGAGACAGCCCGTCCCCCCCTTTAACTGGACGACACCATGCAGCCTCTCAGACGTATGATGACACAGGCCGTCAGCAAAGACACGGACGAAGCGCTCCGTGCGACATGTTTGTGACGCGAGCTACATTGTCCGTAGCAGTATAGTACAGTTGGTTGTAGCGCTCGGCTGCCGTTAGATTTTTCGATGGAGGCGAAGATGTTACAGACCCGTGTACTGTTCGGTGTCGGTGCACTGGTCCCAAGTGTTCGAAGTTTCCAGGCGCACCTAATTATATCGTGGCTTTGGTACGTAAAAACCCCAGCGATTATTACTGCGAGCTACATTGTACTGCACCCCGCTGAATCTACACGAGATGGAACACAGTATTTTCTGTCGTGCTTTAAGGCCTGCAAGTCATCGCTCCAGGGCCATCTCGCGTGTAGAGACCACACCGAGGGGACCAACCGGACGCTAAACCGCATGCCAAACAACTCGCGCGCTCTCCTTTCGAGAAAGAAGCTTTTTCTTTTACGGCTCCGCAACCGAACCAGAGACCGCCGAAATCTCGAGCACGTAACGTTCCTTCACTCTTGGCCCTCATCGTAGCCGAACCTCGTGCACGCGACCAGTGCATGGCAGAGGCGGTGCCTACAGTTGCGTGCTCGACTGCTGCTGCTGCTTTCCTGCGTGCGCCTCAGCGCATCGCGGCCGAGAAACCATGGGCCCACCTGGATTCTGAGCGTCCACCCCCCCCCCCTCTCTCCCTCCACCCGCCCTTGCCTGCCATAGCCGAGCACGAGAAAGAGAGTGACGTGCTTGACTTTGCCCCGCTGGATGCGTTGTGCACGTGCTTCTCGGGAATGTTGCGGAGCGCATCGCGTGAGCGGCCAGCCGGAACGCAGTGGAGAAGCAGCGAAATGAAATGGACTAGTGCTCTGTGCACGCCACCCCCCCCGCCCTCCACCCTAACACTAACTCCCCTTCTACATGCCGCGAGCGTTTCTGGAAATGATGAGGTGAACGCCGTGGTTCACTGCGCGGAACGTCTACTGAGAACGTTCCTGATTTTTCGTTTCTTCTGCTCGGCGTTTGCGCCGCTCTACTGCCACTTTATGGCTGTGCCAGCGGTTCTGAAGACTAAACGAGACACTTTTCTTTCTCTTTTTATGTTTTTGTGGTTATCTTGTTCTTTTTCTGGATTCCTGGAGCACCGAAACAGAGTAAACAGGCCGATTTTCGTTGTGCACGTTGATAAAAAACAGGAAACGAAGTCTTGGTGTCGCAGCCGCGCGCAGTCACATAAGGCGAAGAAACGATGATGATTATTATTATGATATTAGGTGTTTTGTAGCGCAAGGGCCAAGTGTGGCCAAAGAGTGCCAGGACAGTATAAGCCGAAGAAACTAAAAAGACAATAATAGTTTCAGGTGCTGTCATTTCTAAGTGTTAACTCGTATCTGTAATAACCTGCCGAACGGCACTGCAGTATAGCTTATGCACTTGAAACTGCTGAACGAATGCATTCGGGATCTCATTATCGGCTTTTCTTTTCCTGCAATAGCTGAAACGCGCCATGGTGCCACACTGGTTACGATGCACGGCTGCTGACTATAAAAAGAAATGCGGTTTCGATCCGGCGGTCACATTTCCTTAAAAACTAGTCCCTCCCTAAAGTGCGATGTGAGGGCACGTTAAAAGGGCCCTGCGACGCCTTCTGCACAAAGTATCGCAAATATCAGTGCACCTCACGCACCAGCGGATTCGCAATGTGGTTACAAACACAGCTGAAAAGCACTCGTTCTCCTTCGAGCAAATGACGTCACTGGGGGCAGCGACTAAGTCGCTTGACGTAGAATATAGCAGTCGCTGACTTCGTGATCAGAGGAAAATCATCTGCTACGCCTTATTCGTCCGTTCTGAATTTAGCAAATAAAGAAAATGCGCGTATCTCTCTCAAAGAGCAACGACATAATCGAAGCGACATAGTCGGTGGCCTTAGTGACCTCATTCGTTGAAAGAAGAGCGGGCGTTTTGCAGCTGTGTTTGAAACCACATTGCGAATTCCTTAGTGCGAGCAGTGCAGTAACATTTGATTCACATGTTCACGGGAGCCTTCATGACTAATCGGCACCGTTTTCTGACCTTGTTAAGAAAGTGCCCTGGGCTCCATCTAAGATCCTCATGTATACATAGTCGAAATTTCCGAAGACCTTTGCTACGGCGTGCCTCATTACGCTACCGTGCTTTTGTCAAATAAAACCCCACCAATTAATATAAGAAGCCCAAGATTTGATTTGATTTACTGATTTCCATTTACACGCACACACTTACAGAGGAGTGGTAAATGAAGGTGGACGAGGAAAAAAGCGGCGCAATTCATCTGCACGGCCGTTTTCAAGGCTCTGTGGAAGCGTGCGTTTAGTTTTAAAGACAGACCGGTAATGTTAATGGCGTAAAGCCTAAATTGACAAGCAGTTTGCGGTCAAGACAGTGTTGCGGCTAAAACAGCGGCGTGCTGTCAGAAAAAAAAAATAAATAAATAAGAAACAAGCCATCGTTACTGCTGGTCCTCGGAGCGCCGTTGATCGTGTCCGCTGCGCCGCTTCAAGCACGCCAATGCTTGTAAAGGGCGGTGCACGGAGTTGGGCAACGCGATACCACCACGCCGAGTGGTGCGTTCTGCAATTACGGCGATTTAGGCCAATGAAGGTCGTCTCGGCGGTCGAAGCTCGCGGCATTAAATCGCAGAGGCCATCGCGCACACGCAACGCGCTCTCGCTGTACACGAAAGAGGGTGTACGTACATACACGAGAAGGGCGGGGCAGCGAGGGCGCACCGTACACAAGCGGCCGAGCCCAGAGAGCCCCGCCATGCCACCGCGCGCGTGTACAATGTGAGCGGACTAGATTCGAAAGAGATTGCGTGCCTTACAAAAAGAAGGGAAGTAAAATAGAAAAGAATAATAATATAATCCTCGCGTCACTAAACCAAGAACGCTTCGCTCTTTATTAACATCGTTATATACTTTTTTCTTTCTTTATGTCATGCTTGTGAGACGAAACGTGGATAGAGAAAACGGTGGTTGCGTTCCGGGGATTCCCCTTCAACTTACCGCTACATTCTAGATTAATGTGTGTGTGTGTGTGTGTAGCTTCTTCCTTTGTACACGAGGAGTGAATGTACAAGAGAAGTGTAGTAGCGGGAGAGGGGGGGAGGGGTTGCGAAAGTGGGGTCCTGAGCCCAGAGCTAGGGGAGCAGAAGCATCTCCTCCCCGGGTTAACCCCCCTGACCATCGAAAAGAACTGCGATTCCCCGGAGGGAGCCGGCAGGTGGCGCTAATGGCAAAAGCAGCTTCCCCTACAAACCTGCAAACCAGGGGGGCGCTTTCGGTGCATTCCGACACCGTTGTTCGTGCCGACTTCACCCCCGATAGTGCTGCCCCCCCGCTCCTGCACCCCTCATCCCTGCTGTTGCATCGTTTGTGCCACAATATTTGGCACTAGACAAGAGGGGGCCAGGCCACCTTTCTATGGCGCTTGCTTCTGTGCGTCCGTATTATTTTGTCTGGCCATTCTGATACACTTTTTGGTACTTTAATTTTTTTTCACCGCCCCGTGCCGCCAGAGTGCTCAGGGGGCGTGCTACAAGCGCAGCTGCTTCGAGGTCACCGACTTCCCCCTTCGCGATGGAGGTTTCGTCGCTTTATAGCAAGAGTGCTTTCCTTCCTCTGCTTCTACAGTGGTACGATTGCGCAGCGCCGTTAGAACAACATAGCGATAGTGAAATACTATTGGTGGGTGCACCCAGCGACTGGAGACAGGTGGGCATTGCAGGAGGAAATCGCAAATTACGGCGGAGTGGGTGGTTGAGATTGTTCAAAGCAAGAACAACACGGCAAGACCGTTCCCTTAGTAGAATTCAGTGAACGGTTATCTTCCTCCGGTGATGATGACCTTTGACTCTGACCCACCACGGTGGCTTAGTGACTATACGGTGCTGGACTGCGAAGCTCGAGAACAATGGTTCGATTCCTGGTTACGGCAGTCACGTGTACACGAGGCTAAATGCTTAACACCACCCCTGCACCCATATTAAGGCGCAAGCCAAGAACGATTGTGGTTCGGTTAAGGAAAGGACGTTAATTTCTGCAGCCCATGTCGGGAGGATGGCTAAGCGTCTTTGTGGGTAGGGGAAAGGGACTGAAAGAGATAGAAAGGAGAGAAAATCCGTAGTGGAGGGCTCCGGAAAATTTTGACCACCTGGGGATCTTTAACGTGCACTGACAACGCACAGCACACGGTCCTCTGGCATTTTCGCCTCCATCTAAAAATGTGACCGCGCGGGCGGGATCGAACCCGCGTTTTTTGGGTGGCAGCCGAGCACCATAAGCACTACACCACCGCGGCGGACACATCAAGAACATCCGTCGCAAATGAGCGCTACACGGAGGAAAGGAGGTCCGAATGCTGAGAGACTGAGGAGGCCACGGCTCACGCCCGAAGTGTGCCGAGGAATTTCTCAAGAACTTGCAAACTACGGCAGTGCCTGCCGTTTCCAAAACCATAGGTACGAGGATGCACCATCCCCGGCAAAGACACTAGTACGCAAAAGCATGCACACGCCGACATCGGATAGCTCCAGATGCCTGCCGCACGGAACTCTCCACGGGACCAGAGAGAAGCAAAGATAGGCAGTCTACACGGCCTGTTTGCGCGCTGTTCAGACATGCAAGAGAGTGCTGCCGTCGGCATAAACATACACGAAAGGAAAGTGACAGACGTCCGCCATCGACCACCTGCTACCCCCGCAACACAGCAGCGCCAACCTACTCCTCCCTCCAGCGGGACTTCTCACGACAAGCCGCATCGGGGCGACCACGGGGGGCAACGGCCCCGTTTCCAAGGGTACGGCGTGTTGGTATGGCGCGCTTGCGGAATGGCTACTGTTGTTTGGAGCCAAACAGTCGAGTCGGTGCGCACTTCCCCCGGCTCGGCTGCCGTCTTCTTTACTGGGATGTTTGTTGCCTTTTATATCCCCCCTCTCTCTCTCTCTCTTCTTTCGCTTTACGAGTACGTTTAGGAAGGGGAAACAATAGACCAAACCAATACAACCACGATGAAACACCAGTAGACTACCTCTTGTGCAACCCAATGCACGAGGAAGCTGGCTGTCAAGAAGGAGGCAAAACAAGGTTGTTATGAACAGGCCGGTGTGCTTTCCGTCACATTTGTCGCAAATATGACAGTGCGTGCGACACTCCCTCTCTTACCCTCCTCTCTCTGTGAGAAGGAGGTAGTTCATCCATTGGCCATCGGATTCACTGCTAGCATAGCTGCATACTTCTCCATCCTTCAGACAAGAAGAGAAAGCATATAGACCTCCATGAACCCTATATACGCATCCAGGGCCGTGACCGAGCGACTCGAAGCACTCTGTCACACCCTGGTAGGCGGGTGGGTTGGAATCCTGGCGGGAGTTGCCAGCACCTGGAGGAAACGTGCCGAGCGTGTTCTCCAGGTTCTTGCCGGGGTTTCGAATTTCACTGGCCGGTGGGATCACGGCACACTATACCTTGGCCAACTCGGCGGCCGAGCTGTGAGTGTGCTGTAATGAGCCGGTTGTGTCTCTCTCCAACTGGGAGCACGGGATGGCCGCAGCCCAGCCCGACTTATAGACCGAAAGTTGGGTCGTCTCGGCGACCAAAAGTAGAAGTTGCCGACGGGGTTGCTATCCCACTACGATTTTTTTTTCTTGGTTGCGTTTATTGTGCGTCGTTGTTTTTCAGCGAATCGGTCGGAAAACTCCACGTGGCACCCTTTGGATTCAACTTGGACCCAACAACCGCGAGAGCTGTGTATCATAGGCGTTTAGTGTGCTACATTTTGACAATTTTAGTTTGTCCGCATAGGTCATCGAATTTACAGCTATCGTTCCACGGGAGCCAACCGGAACCGTTGACGGCGGCAACGGAACTGGTAGCGACATCCTGCGACCTGTGGCCTAACTATAACTCATTTGAATCTTCCTTTCTTTTCCTCCCTTGCAGGAATGAAACCAATGAAAGTCGTGTAAATCAATCATTATCTCTCTGCCAGTGATTTACATCAGCAGTTAACTAAAGCTTCCGAGATGTTGCAATATTAGCTTGTGTGTTTGCCTGCGGTTACACTCTGTATTGCCAGAAGGCGCTACCATCGTTGACGATCATGCATTCTTTTCCAGTAACCAGTAATCCATAAACATAAAGAAGTTTACGGAGAAACTAACATCCTCCAACACACTGCCTCCGTATGCGTTTATACGTATTCTCCAAGGTATATCGCTTTGTTCGGACCTTGGCGCACTTTCGCTTTCGCAACAACTATAACCTACCACTACTGCGAAGCCCTGGCTACGCGACTGGCGCTGTATCGTCAAAATATACAATGCATTCGCATCAAAACGGCGTTAGTTTGCACGCTACATGCTCGTTTGAGTGTTCCAGAGAAATGACTCACCCGGCGAGCGGTAGCATCTTGAGCGCCAAGGAACGGCTGATGCAGAAGCCAGCGCCACCCGTGGCGAACCAGAAAGAGATCTTCCTCTGCGAGGGGAAAAAGAGAAACATTCTATGCTTTGGTCCAAACGTAGTAGGATCTCGATACAGTATCGATGCAACGGGGTGTGCAAGACCGCGGTGCAGTTCATTTAATTCGTTTTCTGAGCAATTTTTTTACGCATGAAACTTCACTGCAAATCGAATTGAGAAACTCAGTCGGCGGCACTTGCAACGCACGTAAGATTTTATTTTTTTTTTTGGGGGGGGGGGGGGGGGGGGGGGGGGTTGCAACTACAGTCGCAACAGTTTCATTTCAGCTCCACAAAGAATTAGGCCTTCACGTTCCACTCTAATATACGAATGGAAAACATAAATTTACACACTTAACCTTTATTTTTGTAACTGTCGCTTTTATTTTAGTATTAGTTGACACGTTAGAAATAACGATTTGCAGCCTCACGGAGGAACAGTGGCTGGCGTTTACCAGGACGTGCGAAAGGCTTCACTGCACGCATTCTGAGCTGCATCCGACTGTATAGCACTTTGGCATATGACTCACGTTATAAAGCCGCTCCAATACACAGTGCCAGAAGGAATGACGTTGACGAAACTAAAGTCGCCTAAAGGTATCGCTCTTACATACAATACCAAGAAGGGGAGCACCTCCACGAAAACAAAGAAAAAGAATGCCACAGCGCAGCCCAATCAGCCTGTATTATTTGATTAGTAATGCACTCTGCAAACACTGTAAGGTTACACTGCAGGGCACTCTAAGACTTGTTAAGGTGTGCCACTATATGAGTTACAGGACACACCCGCAACGGGCTGTCCAGTATGTGCTGCATACTGAAACAGGCGCACATGTGTAGCATCATACCTGCGGCTTGCTGCTGTCCCTGGCGAGTATCTCTAGCGGCTGCCGGATGGACGGCTTGCCCAGGTACCAGTCCTCCCGGGGGTCGTAGTCCTGCAGAAGCTTCACGAGCCGCGGCACGTTCACGTAGTTGTCGTCGTCGAAGTGGCACATCCACCTGCGAACACGCGCGCACGCGCAATTCATTCAATCTATGGAAAGACATTAGGGAATCAATGGCGAAATTACTGCGGAAGCGTATGTCCCGGATACCATCTCGGCGTGCATGTCAGAGACTACTGAGGTCACAAAAAGCAAAGGCCACAAGAAAGGATTTTGATAATATTATTTCACTCATTATGTGCAGAAATGTTCATTGCGGGAACGCTAACCGGGTCAACGGATATACAAAGCGCGCGCAAAATAAAGAGCAACCTTGTAAGCGGGAAATGTGAGCGATCGTACACCACAGTTTCGATGGACAAAGCGCACGCTAGCGGCGACTACTCCTGGAACACGCAGCAAAACCTAGTTATCGGCAGAGAAAAATTATTTGGCTGAGCAAGCTCGCTTAAATGCTGACTGCTTTTTCAGACCAGCAAGAAAAAAAAAGCAATACATTAGGAGCCTTCCCTTATCGGCAAAGTGCAGGCAAGCGAAGCTTGACGTGTGGGTGCCCTTGTCTTTTTTTCTCTACGTTTTGTTTTTTCTCTTTGTTTCTGTACGTCTTGTTTGTTTTTGTTTTTGTTTTTTTCAGTACGCAGAACCACGAATTGGACACCGGCGTGACAAGAGACTGGGAGGAACACCGACTGTCATCGTTTTCATCTTTCAGCCGCGGAGGACTATAAACCGATGACGTCACCGATTCTCCCCACATCGAGAAGAAGCTAACAAAAGAACAACACCGCGCGCCGGTTTGTTAAAACAGCGAGTGTGGGGACGCACGAGTCAGCAGGCTGCCAATTAATTAGGCAGCAAGCGCGACGACTGCACTCCGTGGGAGCGGCCGCGCCGCAGGCGCCGCGCAGCTGCTGGATGTATCCGTAACAAGTCGTCCAGAGGCATCTGCCCTTCTGTTGTCACCCTCTCTCCCTCACTCGGTAATCTATCTAGCCATCTTCTTCGTAGAAACGAAAAAAAAGGAGACCCTCCGGCAGTTCGCTAAACAAGAAGGTTCAAACTATCTACGCGTTCGGTTCTTCTCGCAGACCAAGTGATAAACGAGGCAGATGCCAGAGGACATGCAGGTCTGCTTTCTAAGCCCAAAACTCATCATGGGGGCCGCTTCTGCTGCTTTTTCTGGGCGCTGCCCCGTTGTCATTTAGTATTCGTCTCTGCGTGGACTGTCTAATTTCAGACAGTGTTGCATATTTTTTTCTCCTTTGCGCTCACCTTAACGAGCGCGCGAGCAAAGGCAATGGTTTGCTATGATACAGTTATTAATTGAACAGCTCGCTTATCGTAAAGACCCGACGCGCACGCTTTCGGTGTATAGCAACAAGAGTCGCAGAATGGGTGCGGCCTGTCTCGCCGCGGCCTGCTGCCCAACGATCAAAAAGTTAGATTGGCTATTTCCGAAAGCGTTTAAAAAAATGAAAAATGAAGAAGGGAAAATGGCGAGTCGACGGCACACCTCTGAAAGGAAGACCGCGACGGCGTGCGCTCAGTTTCATTTTTTTTCTCTCTTTAATCATCCGAATAAAGAAGAACGAGGCATCGTAGTTTCTCGGACGGGTGGCCATCAATTATTGGACCAATTTCAGCTCCAGCAAAATGAGAAGGCGAGGGAGAGACAAAAAAGAAAAAAAAAACGAATTTTATCTACGACCACTAGGAAATGAGTGTGACGACGCATGATTGCTGACCCACGAATAGATATTTAAAACGAAGTGTGGGCACTTGTCCTCTTGTCGTACCAAGTAGCCCAGGAGTGCGTTTTAATCAGCCAGCATTTTCTTCCACAGTCGGTAAGATAAGACAGGCTTTTCTGCTTAGAGTGGGGAGTACGAAAGTGCAATGATATTTAGGGCAACGTGTCTGTCCGCGAGCAGACGAGAAGAAGAGAGATTCTTTCATGAAATGCCGCAGATGTTAGCACAACGAGCTAGAGATGCGGTTGTTGATGTGCGGGTACCACTATATATCATAACCCCGCATCTGGTACCCCGATAGCCTCCCCAGACAACACGTACACCTCGGAAATGATAAATGTCAGGTATATATCTTACAGACACAGGTTTGTTTGCACAAATATAACTAACTGTAAGAACACCAAACATGACCAAGACGGCGAGTGGCAACGATTGTTTTCGATGCAGTACGCAGCAACCTTGTTTTCGATGCAATCACACAGGTGGCCAGTGATTTCCCTACAGACCCCCTAGGGAAAGGTGTCCCCCTCCCGCCCCCTTATTATTCGAAAGGCACTTCCTTCATTTATAAAAAAAGTATGAAATTCAAAATATCCGTTGCCTCAAATCACCACGTGACATTAGACACCCCCCCTTCCAAATTTCAATTCCTGAGGGAACACCTGGATCCATGGCTGCTCCGCATCACTACCTCCGGCGGTGCAAGCAGCGTTCCGGTGATTAAGTTTAGATCTCGCTAGTCTAAAAAGTGTGGTAGGAGTTAGGCTTAGCTATGTAAACGACGTAACATGACGCTGACTACGCCATGGGCTCGACGGGAATTGTCTCACATATGTGACATGGATGAATAGATCGCTACAAACGATTGCAAACAGGGATTGTCTCAAGAGCCAACGTTTCGACAAGTGGACTTGTCTTCGTCAGGACAGCTACTCAGGACAAGTGGACTTGTCTTCGCCAGGGCAGCAATTGAGTCGCTGGATTGACGAAGACAAGTCCACTTGTCGAAACGTTGGCTCCTGCGACATTCCGCGTTCTAAATCGTATTTTGCGATCTGTTCATCGATTCAAGCCTCCATCTTCCCCTGGGCTTCTCTTCTAGTTTGGATGTGACATCGAGTCACTTGTCGGTATGACGCGGTTTGGACAGCAACTCTTCAAAAAAGTCACACACACACGGAAGGTGCTGTGGTGAAACGACGTGAACAGACACACACAAAGAAAATCAGCACACAGACATTCATGCTCCCCAAAACATGCTCTCTGAATATGATAGCTCAAGTATATACACATGCACGAGTTATGCGTATAGGTACTTACTTTTTATTGCTGTCGAGGAAGAAGTCAAGCTCGACGGACATCTTGCAGCACAGCGCTTTCCTGCAAGCATACGAGAGAGAAAAGGCGCGAAAGATGAAGTTACGATGGGATGACACTTTGGAATAGGAAAAACAACAACAAAAACAACAACAACAAAACCTAAAGGAAAGTATGCTTTCAGGCAGTGCGTCACATCGTGACCGCCTATACACGCCACTGCATTTGAAGTCTGCGGCTAGTACACCATCTCCAAGAACTATCTGCTTTGCCGGTAGTCATTTTATGTTTGCCTCTGTACTCTCGATTACAGGAGAACTAGCCTTTGCTTACGCAAAGGATTACATGGGGCGTGGAAAAAAACACTAGTCGAGAATGAACAATAGAAAGTGAAATTGAAAACGAAGGAGTCGACATGTATCCGCATGTAATAAACAAATGCGTAACGTCATGCATTCACGCAGTTCGCGCCAGAACGATGCACAAAACACACACGTAATCAACGTAAATATAAAAAGTAGCAGCCCTGCCCTTGTCGACGACATGGGGACAAGGGAATCTCCATGTGCGCATGCATGTTCCATCCTTTCATTCGTGCGGTCATCCCTTCGCTCTTTCATTCTCTATCCTCCCTTTGGTAGAAAATTTTATCCTAGGGATTCGTGCGGCACTACAGCGCCCACATCTTCTTGGTTTGCCGTTCGAGCGTGCAATGAAGGGATTTGATTGATTACTGGGGTTTAACGTCCCAAAAGCACGATATGATCATGAGAGACGCCGTAGTGGACGTCTCCGGAAATTTCGACCACCTGGGGTTCTTTAACGTGCACTGACATCGCACAGCACACGGGCTTCGACATGTCGCCTCCATCGAAATGCAGCCGCCGCCGCCGGGATTCGATTCCGCGACATTCGGATCAGCAGCCGAATGCCATAGCCACTAGACCCGCGTGGCGGGGCGTGGTCTCCTTGTTCCTCGCGCTTTCCAATGGAAACCACTGAATTCTTAAATTTTTTTCATGTCGACGTAGGTCTAAAATCCAGTCGCTATGTGACCCGCCTTACAGCGCACAGTGTTGGCAACAGAAAGAACGGTCCCGCCCACACTTACGCAGCACGCGGTCCAATCCTCGAGCCCCCCCCCCCCCCTTTTCACGCATGCGCACAGCAGCGCTCAGCTCTGCTTCATTAGCGAGCCCGCGCCTCATTTTACTCGTAGATTCGACCGGAGGCCAGCATTCGAAAAAGCGGAGAGTGCCTATTTTCGACGGGACGAAAACAAAGCGCCACGCCGTGTACAACGACCAGCGGGGGTTGACTATATGCGCGGGCGAGCCGAACCACTCGAAGAAAAGACAAGGCCGCGACTTCGGATGGCTTTGTGCTGTAGTGTACTAAGGATAGGGAAAAAATATAAACTGAAGAAAGAAATAAAGGTTCGGTGAAAAACGAGGTCCCTTTCATTTTCTCTCCGCTCGGCTGTTCGCCGGGCCCCTCTCTATTCTTCTCCTCAGCTCTGTTGTGTGCGTGCGCAGCGGGAATCCAATCTCGACCTGCCATCGCGGCCTGCAAAGACATCCGGTTGTGTCGCAGAGCGCCGCCAAACTCAACAGGCACTGGTTTCCCCCCCCCTCGTTTCCTTCTTTGCAACTCAAGACACCGCTCCCTCCGACCCGCTTTCACTGTCAATTATTTTTTTTCTGTCTCGTGTCTCTTTATTTTTCGGACTCGTAGTGCCACGCAAACAAGGCAGAAATGCCGCCTCACCGAAGAACACGCACACATGCTGTCGCACGCACTACCCAAGTACTTGAAAGAGTGCACGAAATGCACGCGGATCAAGTAGGAAGGCAAGACGGAGCACATCTCGCACACGCTGCCTCGGGCAAATAAAAAAAAAAAAGTTAGGGAGTTCAAGTAAAGCTCTCTATTAGGGAGTTTCAGCAGCTCCAGCTTACCGTACGGTAGTGACGATAATGCCGTACCGTCATGGTCGGCACGCGGCTATTTTACTCGGAGAGACCTGCACTAGTTGCTCGGTGAACACGGAAACGTCATCAGAGGATAAAACTTGCTGGTGAAGTTCTCACAAGCTAAATTTTCTACATGCCGACCCGGCGGTACCGCATTACCGTACTCACCGCACGGTAAGCTGCTGCTGCTAAAACTCCCTAATGAAAGCGCGCAAGGATATAGGAGAAGCAATCGGTGGCGGCTGCCAGCCAGCGCGAGTGCTTGGCACAGGAGGACGAAAAGCGGGCTGACGACCGTGCGCGTTCGTCGTAGAGAAGCGACGTCAATGGTTGCGGCGGCACACGAACAAAAGCGGCGATGGCTCGTTGCCGTAGAAACTGAAGGTCACGTAGCAGACACAAAGAGGAGCCTGCCCGTCCTAACACGTTGTGTGTGTGTGTGTGTGTGTGTGTGTGTGTGTGTGTGTGTGTGTGTGTGTGTGTGTGTGTGTGTGTGTGTGTGTGTGTGCGCGCTCAGCACCCATCAGCTAGAGAGCAGTGGGAGCTGCCGGCGGCAGCTGGACGCCCGAAGTCCAGGACCATGTGGATCCTGGACTGAGCCACATGGCTTCTCCGCTTCCTCCCACCGCCGTTCTTCTGGGACATAGTTCTCTGTTCCGCCCTAAAAGCGCTGCACAAAATAGTGTCCTTCCGTTCGCCACGTCCACAAGACAGTGCCTGTTATTCCAGAGATCCTCGTTACATATGCGGTCGCTGTATTGCAGTATTCCAGTCCAGGGGGTTTATCCAGAATTTCGAGTTTGTGGGGTGTAACCCATGGTGTAACCAGTGTTACACCATGGGTTACAGGGGTGTTACGGGGGTGTCAGGGGGAGGGGTGTATAAATCCCTGTTCCAGTTTATTGCGATGAACTTCCGTTGGTAATACCTTTCTTCCTGCACTGGACCGCATTGGCCTTGCGGCCTCTCACTGGCTTAATATGAACTTCAACTTGGACCTTGTCTCGCAAGAGGTCAACTGTTCGCGAGGATTCCTGGCTGCTCTTTATATGACTTGAGCTCCTTTTTATATTATAGTGTACACGTATAGGGGCGAGGGAGTATAGCCCATGCCTCGACTAGGCACCAACATCTCATTACATACGTTTAACAACAACTATTAAAGAAAAGAATGGCTCAACGCCAGGCCACGTACCTGTTGTGCGACGACTGAGCAGTTGGTGTTGATGAGGTGACCATCTGAAACGGAACAGGACGTCGTCATCGTTGACGCAATGGCCGTCAGCTGTGGGAACGGGCGCTGCCGTTCCCACGCGACAGCGTGACAGTTCTACGAGGAAAAAGAGAGAACTCGATCGCTAATTTATAGAATTTCTCAGGACTCCTTGGGAACGTCTCTGAGGCTGACCGTGAAGGCTTTTCCTTCTCTTTGTGTCATATAGTATGGCCGCTCTCTGTAGGAGAAATGTATCGCTTTGACGGGTCAGAGCTATTTTTGCGGATACCGTCCTTCCACTTTCGAATGCCTATAGACAGTCGGCGCGACTAGTTTTCACAACGAACTGAAGCGTGATGTAACTCCGACGCGAAATCACCTCAGAATTTTCTGTCACACGTGTCACTGTTTTAAAAGTGGTGAGCTGTATAATGCTGCAAGCTAGGTTTCAGCAGACTCCGGGTGTGCATGAAATAATAATAATAATAATAATAATAATAATAATAATAATAATAATAATAATAATAATAAGAAGAAGAAGAAGAAGAAGAAGAAGAAGAAGAAGAAGAGCGATTTCTCGAGCCAGAACAGAGAAAAACCTTATAGTAAAGTACGTCATAACAACCCTGATATGACACAAAACAGCAATCAAGACGGAACGCAGAGTACGACGTTAATTTTTGAAAAAAATCACCAAGGAAGTCGTTACACACTTTCACAGGACACACAAAAACGGCATTGGGTATATTATAATGTCTGCTAGCGTTGAGTAATGTTTGAAAACTGTTGGCAATTTTTACTAGATAGTGTTTCTAGTGCACGCCACGACTCGGGCTATATTGCTTCGCGCACAGGAAGGTCGCGCTCAGAGCAACTTAGGGACTTTTTTTTTTCTTCTTAATAATATACCGCGGCTAGCAGTCACACGGGTGCTCCTTTACTAAAGATTAAAGCACTTTAACCTTTAGTAAAGGAGCATATTTTCACATTTTTCTGTACCTATAAAATAAAGGTTACCGTGCTAAGAGTGTTGGCTTGCTGAGTGTACGTGGCTCCAAGATATGTAACCAAGCAAAAAATTTCAATGGCAATAACAGGTCAATTTGCAGGGAAATAGCAATCACATTAGATCGTAGAACACCTTCTTGAAGCTCGTTAAATATTATGCGAAATTAGGAGAGAAAATGCACAAGGGCTCGGGCCATCGCGGAGGATCTTCATCTTCCGGTGCCGACCTGGGTGGAGCCACCGACTAGTTCGGGGGGGTCTTAGGACTTCCTTAAACTAATCCCTCTGGTCTTTCAATAAAGTTCTTTGTATGTATGTATATGACTGTTCTTCGGAAGCGTGCAAGGGCTCTCAGTTCCCGTATTCACGCTCTATACGAAGCGCCGCAAAACTGCAGCACTGCAAACGTAAAGGTTTCACAAAAGCTGACAGTATCTATCTATCTATCTATCTATCTATCTATCTATCTATCTATCTATCTATCTATCTATCTATCTATCTATCTATCTATCTATCTATCTATCTATGCATGCGCTGCACTTGGCCATTAAAGATTGTAAGCACGTACATTGAGCTTTTTTTAATAAATGTAATTATTAAAAAATTGCAAGTCTTCACAGAGACAATAAGGAACACATACATAAGGAGAGTGAAGAGCTGGGCTGGTTGGTTCATGATCACTTCGACGAAAAGCCAGCACTGCAGGACACGGACGAGAGAGAACACACGCATACACACCAACTCCGGCGTTGGTGCGTATGCGTGTGTTCTCTCTCGTCCGTGTCCTGCAGTGCTGGCTTTTCGTCGAAGTGACACACACACTTTCACACATCGTGGATTCCAAAACTCGGGCGTGCCTTTTATCCCGCAGAATGATTCTTCATGCACGGCGGGAACACGTTACATATTTTGATCCCCGCGGAATAATGTTAAGCTTAATACATTCATATTCTTTAATGCTACGTCAAGCAAAGGATGTTGTTGTCGTATCAACCTATCGATCCATCATGCGGTGAGTTTCTATTCCTCAGTGAACAATAAGCAGCTGTGTCACATGCAGAATGAATGTATACAGTATTACGTAGATTAAAGATGTAAGGTTATTCCGTGACTTTCTTTTTCTATTCTCAACTTCGCGTCACCAATGTAAAAGCATACATCGTTATAGTCTGTGTTTGTCTCGTGCGGTAACTTCAGATACACCCTCTTATTTATTCCGTAATTACTTCGCCATGGCTTTTCATACTCCTCTCCGAAGCGTGCCTAACCTTGTTTTTATTTTTTTCTACCAGATACTCACCTTCAAGAAAGAAAGTACGTCACTATACGCGTCATAAATGTCACGTTAACTAAAAGCAAGCAAAATATCACGTTTTGTTTCTGAATATAACGAGTGTTTGGGAATCATGATTCTTCATTTCATCGTCTGTATAGACGAAGAAATGAGCTATAGCGCACGGCACGCACAATAACGGGGTCTGCGTGTTTTCACCTTATACTTCTGTATGGTTTGCGCTTGTTTAAAAAAAAGGAAAATACAAGAACCAAGCACGACTCACTTGTTTTGAGCTGGTACAGCGGGTCCGCAGCATCCGTGAAGAAGTAAGTCTGGAAAAACCAAGAGAAAGATTGCACAGGTGAAAAACGGAAAGGATGCGTCTAAGGTTAGTGTTTCTGATAGTTTGCCAATAACAACAGACGATAAGTTTAACCAGCACACATCCTCCGAAATGTCCGAACACACACTGTAGCCAAAAGCAATAGGAAATCAACCTTCTGAATATAGTCCTTTGGAAGTGACGCTATGCATGCTGGCGAGGTCGCGAGAAATACATGTGCCAGGATGACGCAATTACGTCAATGGCGTCAACGTTTACAACATTTCATCGCCAAGGAGGAGGACAATTCCACGACTGCTGCGTAACTCAAGTGTTGTCGAGGTCACCCACAAGATGTCCCCATCATCTTCTGCATGGTAACCCTACATTACGCAAACGTCCATTCCCCACACCGGAATACATGGACATTTATACCCCGTCACGGTGGTCTAGTGGCTATACGGTACTCGGCTGCTGATCCGAGGGTCGCGGGATCGAATCCCGGCTGCGGCGGCTGCATTCTGATGGAGGCGAGATGTTGAGGCCCGTGTGCTGTGCGATGTCAGTGCACGTTAAAGAACCCCAGGTGGTCGAAATTTCCGGGGACCTCCACTACGGCGTCTCTCATAATCAGAGCTGGCTTTGGGACGTTAAACCCCACAAATCAATCAATCAATCAATCAATCAATCAATTATATGACGTGCGCGAAATCAAACAAAAAAGCATCTGTGTACACAGACGCACGTCAAGTAAACCTATTAAGGTGATCATAATCAACCCGGAGTCCCAAGCTACGGCATTAATCCTAACCACGCATGCGATTCCGCTGCGTAAATCACGAGAATTAGGCCACCTCTTAAGTGGCCTAAGTTTCGCCTCTACTAAAATGGTGACACCAGAAAAGACAGCTATATACGGCTGATACGCCGTGTGTCCAACTTAGGTTTCGTATAAAAGCGCAGCTGGTTTGGTATACCTATGAATGTATGAGAACAGAAACAATGACGATGTCCCAGCAGTGCAGCACCCCGTCGGCCTGCGGCAATCAGAGGCTTACAATGTCGTTATTTATTCCGCGTAAACTCCAACGGCAAGTCCGGTGTCCGCGGAGATCCAATTTTCCACGAAGGCTTCCCAACGTCAAAAAGGCAAAATGAAGGACAACTGAGACCGGCCGTCACGCGTCCGACGGACAAGCGAATTAACATTCAACACGACACAGCTTACCAATGCAAAAAAAAAAAAAAAAAGACACTACACTAAGGCGGATGTCGCTAGACAGTGACTAAGTATATGCATTCCCGATAAAACAGTGATCAAGATTTTTTTTTTTTAGACACCGGTTTACAGTGTACAGTCCCAACTCCTTCGTTTTACATTTTTCCTGCTCATCACAACGTTGTATGCAAAGACCAGAAGCGTACGAGACACGAATGAACGACGATCGTTTATAGGAAAGGAACTCGCAGCTCCTTTTTCGAGAAACAGATAGTCTTCTTTGCTTTCTATTTCTTTATCTTCCAGGCATTCGGCCGGCCAGTGCGGCTCTCACTCTTTCCAGAAGTCGCCGCCTGGTACGCGCCATGGAGGCAGGATTGAACAGGTTCTGGAAACGACGCCAGAGACTGGCTTCAACGATCCCTCACCGCATCTTGCAGGTATACAATGAGTTGGCAAAGCAGTGAGATCACCTCTCTCTCTTCGTTGAATTGAGGCGATATATATATATATATACATATATATATATATATATATATATATATATATATATATATATATATATATATATATATATATATATATATATACTTACAGACAGAGATACACGCACCAGAGACATCCATTACGCGACCCGGGAACGTGCTCAGGGGGGGCGCGAGCAACACGCGATGGGGAGCTGCGCGGCGGCTCTGCGACGTTTCGGATCACACGTGATACATCACCGAATCGTACACAACGAAAAAAAACAAAACGAGAGATAAATATTAAAGAGGAAAGAAGAAGGAGAAGTCAGGTAATGAAGGAAAGAGGCGGAGTATCGATAAGATCGGTGTGGGCATTCCGGCGGGATTGGAGAGGTGGACAACGTGGACACGGTTGGTCCGCCAGACCACCACGACGTCGGTGGTTCGGCGAGGAGTTGCACATAAGAAAACGGGCTTGCAAATTACGCAACGCGAGTGCTCGCAGTTTTGTCAGAGATCGAGTACTGCGTTCGGTATAAAGCGATTAACGATTAGCGTAACAGGTGTATACTACGTCAAAGGCGCGGTCAAAATCGTTTTAAAGTTGGCTCGACGGATTAAAATGCGAGTGGACCACTCGCCACACAACTGTGACTGTCCGTATCATGAACGTTATTATGATAATAATTTCTGGGGTTTTACGTCCTAAAATTACAATATAATTGATTGATTGATTGATTGATTTCTGGCGCTTTACGTCCCAAAACCGCGATTTTCATTATGAGAGAAGCCGTAGTGGAGGGCTCCAGAAATTTTCGGCCACGTGGGATCCCTTAACGTGCACTGACATTGCACAGTACACAGGAGTCAGCATTTCGCCTCCATCGAAATGCAACCACCGCGACCGGGATTCGATCCCTCGACCTTCGGGTTATCACCCAAGTGTCACAATCCAGCTATCTTAGCTGCTGATCCTAGGGTCGCAGGATCGAATCCCGGCCGCGATGGCTGCATTTCGATGGAAGCGAAATGCTGAGGCCCGTGTACTGTGCGATGTACTGTACTGTTTGTTGGATGTGAAACGCGTACGAACATTTGTAAATTGCTTCGCGTTAGCTTTGCACCCTGTTACAACGAACCAGCCTCTATAACGCATGTACACACGCGTGGCAACACCAGCAGCAACATTTGAGCATGCGTTACAACGAAAAACGGTCCCAGCGAGATAACATCAACGCATTCGGGCGCTGAGAGAGGAAGAGTACACGGTGATAAAACATGACGACGAATCCCGATTAACGGAGATTGCTATGAAAAAACTCAGGTGTTCGAACCAACTCCGATACGACCAGCCCTGCTACTACGAGGATGCGATGCAAATCTTAACGAAGTGCGTTTTTTTTTCTTTAGCTTTTTTTTTAATAACCCATTCCTTCAAGCCATCTTTCGCAGTAGAGGGCGCCGTGAAAAAATGAACGCTCGAAAAAATAATAGCGATTTCCTAAACTGACCAGTACCAAAACTGACACGAACGTATACGTAATATCAGGCAAGAAAGTATACCTAATAGCCGGTGCTTCCACATTACGCGCCTCGGCGCTCTCAACAACGAACGCTTACCAAGTCGAACGTTCCCGTTTGTGAACCAAAGCAACGACTAAAGAAAAAAAAAAAAAGAACAGCGACGCGAGCGCACCCTACATGAAGCCAGCCTGCGCGCTTCTTCGTATGAACCAAATTTCGGCTTCGATCGCTTTAAATACCGAAAAAAAAAAGAAAAGAAAACAGAGCCAGTTTCGAGCTTAACCCCGCGCGGCACGCAAGCGTTTCCCACCCACTTATACAAAGGCACGCATCACGACCATCTTCTACGGGGACGGAACCAAGAAATAAGACGAAATAAAGAAAACATAAAATAAAATAATGAGGATTAAGCACCTCTTGCACCTGCGAGACAGAGAGAGAGAGAGCGATAGAGAGATGAAGAGCTGGAGGGCATCGTATAGAGAGAGTACAGGTCCTAAGGACCGCAGCTTCCAGCTAACGAGCGCTAATGGCAGCCGATAGCTGCGGACATCCCAGCGCAGGGGAGGAGGAAGAAGAAATTAAACGATAACAACGGGTGGCGGTGGCAGTCAAAAGCCAGCGAAGAAGTTGAAGAAGAAGAAGGTAAAACAGGCCTTAGCAGGCGATAAGGGCGCGGTGTCCAGTGGCCATCGGTGTATAAATGATGAGACCAGTTTTGTTTTGTTCTTTTCCTTATTGCGGTCGATACGGCCGTTAGATGGCGCGGCTGTCGCCGCATTCCACCGGCGGTCAGCGGGAATGCACGCAGTATGTGCGTGAGAGGAGTGAGGTGAGTGCATGTGTGTGCGAGAGAGAGAGTGTGTGTGTGAGTGAGTGAGCGAGCTTACTTTTGCCGGCTTTCTTATCACTTTTCCCACCGGCCACAGAGGCCTGTCCGGTGCACATAGCGTTCCTGCCTTTGTACATTCAGTAACTTGTTTCAGTAGTTCCGCGCAACACTGTGGGAGATGCGGGCGTATTCGAAATGTCCTTGAACGTCCGGTCATGGGCGGCTGCAGGGGAAGCGGCAAAAGCATCTCTGAACGCTGCTCGCTTCGCAAGAATACGCGACTGGATGGTGGCGTAGCCTTAGATGTGCTGCACGGAACTTCCGAACTCTTCTTCAAGCTGCAGAGTTCTGCAGGGTTTCGAAGCGTTTGATGGTGCTTCTTGACTCCATACTGCGCCTCTCCAAAAATGCTGCGATAAACGTACTGGCACCGAACCTTCGCTCTCAGTGAGGCGATGTCATTAGATACGCGATACGGATTCATCACACGTCGTAGAGCAACCGCGCGATCTCTTCATCTATCCGAGTCCGCGCAATGGAATAATGAAATAAAAAGAGAAGATCACCATCCAGTGCAGGCAATGTAGCAAAATATAAAAGCCGTATCCCGCATAGCTTCTTATTTTTCTCAAACACACACGCCACACACACACACATGCACGCACAACTGATATATTAGAGATCATAAAACAGCAATTTCAGGTGCGACAGCATCGGATTTTGAATCACTACGCAGCCGATTGCGGATCGCGTATTTCTTCGCCGGTGTTGAAATACTCTGAGTGTTGGCACCAACAAACACTGTCTTCATTGTCAGTCGTTATCAAATGCAAGAAGATCTTCGACCGCTTACTGGCCTGTAGCAATCGAACACCAAACAAATTTGCTAATATTTTACCGGCCGTTTCTACTGCCTGCGATCTCGTTTGAGAGAGCGGCTAAGGAGGACGGATACGTTTATGGCGGAGTGAAGATTCCACTTTCGCCAGAGTCGTAATTTAAGCACGCCTATCAGCATCTTGGCCGGCACTTGGTTTCTGAAAACCGTCTTTCAATTGTGCGGAGCTTTGGGGCGAGCGCTGTCGACGACCGTCGTCTCCTCCTGTTGCGTGATCACGCTTTCCACCGAAACCCGCGACGCGCAACAGAGGGCGTCACCGCCTCTCCGAGAGCGCGATCTCTCCTTCCAACGGCGATTCCCCAGCGCACAACTGGAGTCGGTGGGTTGCATATCTTACGCAATGTCGTCGAAAGACGATAGTTTTCTGCCGGCCGTACCACACTGCGTGAGGTATGGACGCCATCTGGCTGCGCCGTCGGGAAACACGAGCTTGTGCAGAATCCCTGGGTAACTGCCAGGTGGCAGCACCAAATCGTCGGCAGAGGCCTTTTTCGTGCATAGCGTCGCATTTTTAGCGCAGCCTAAGAAACACTAGGGTCTGTAGAATTGCGTATCTATGTATTTTCTAGTAAAGGAACACACCACCTAATATTTACGTGTGTGTTTCACCTCAGGTATGCGTAATCTTTGCTTTTTGATCGACAATGTTCACAAGTATGAACGCAGCTACCAGTTCCAAGATGGCTGGGCGTTAGGCAAGTGCTTAAACTTTGGACGGGTGGCTGAATCGTGTGACAGACAGACAAACAGAAAGACCAAAATTTCTGCGTTCAAGTATCCGATTTCGTTGAACGTGTGCAGCGAGTCCTCGTGGAGCCACGCGCCCGCATCCGCGCCCGTGAGCGGCCTTTCCCCAGCGCGGTGGGTGAGTTCGCGCCAAGCACTATCAGCTCGGCAGGAGGGTCTATCCCCTGCCCCACGCCAAGCTCTCCAGACCTCAGTCTTCCACATTCCGCATGTTGCAGACCGGGTCCCTATCACAGCCTCGCCAGTGTCAGCATGCATGTACGCGGACTCATTCAAGCCCGATTGTCCGTAGTGCGGAGATTCCTTCTGCACTTTAGAACATATATGCTCTGGCGGTGTCCTTCGTTACAGGACGACGATCACCTCACCACGGAAGAGGAGTGGGAGCAGGCGCTTAAGAGCTCCGACCTCACCGCTCAGCTATGGGCCGTCCAGAGGGTCCTGACGTGGGAGCGGCCCGCGGCGGCTCCTCCCCTGTAAGGGGGCTTTCAGAGTCGCTCCTCGGGACCACAATAAAGTTCGTTGCCTGTCTATCAAGTATACGAAGAAAGACCTCGAGCGAGAGCAAAACCACACAACTCGAGCTCAGCGCGCACGCGCGCCATAAATGCGCGCGAAACAACCAGAAGCCCGAAGAGCTCGGATAACGGCGCCAGACTCACAAGCACGTGTCCCCCACATCGTATGACGATGGCTCATTCGAGACGATCACAAAATTGGCGCGCGCGCGTCAGTAAGCGTCGAGGAAAACCTTCTCGCTTTCCGTACAGGCCTATAGCCAACGAGCCTGATGGAAACG
Organism: Hyalomma asiaticum; assembly: GCA_013339685.2. Classification (NCBI taxonomy): domain Eukaryota; kingdom Metazoa; phylum Arthropoda; class Arachnida; order Ixodida; family Ixodidae; genus Hyalomma; species Hyalomma asiaticum. The sequence continues at coordinate 60,785,419 of CM023490.1, read as the reverse complement.
TGAGACTGCTGGGAAAAACGCTCGCGGCAATGCACGTCGCTGGATGTGGACACGCCGGCGCGACGAATCGGCGCTACCATGCTATATGCGACAGAGTGGGAAAGTTGATCTGCTGCCAGTCGCTCGAGCCAATGCCAGTGGCTGCATTCGTTGTGTCTACAACCTCGTACTTGTCACTCTCTCTTCAATCTCCCTTAAAGGAGTACTGACACGAATTTTTGACATTGTCGTATTGTTGCTGTAAATGAACGCACTAGCATGGACAACCCCGAAAAGAGTATCGTGGCGCCTCGCAACGCAATGAATATAGTTTTAATACGACTCTCTTAAAAGCCCACTTTCGGTTTCGATTTCGAGGGGGCGGTTTCCTAGTGACGTGTCAACACAGTCGGACGTACGTCTAAGTCACGTAGGGACAGCAATTCGCGTCGCTGCAACTCTGTCGCCTGTGGTTAGTTATACGTGGGGCACGCAAACACGACACTTTCACGGTCATCCAGCGACTCTGACAGCGATTTCGGCGATCTTCAAGAGACTGTGTTCATACGTCATCGTAGTGTCCATGGCGCTGGGGCTGGCTTGCAGTGCGGGATGACGAAAGCTTTAAAATCAAACTAAAATATTTTGTACGCGTTTCCTGGCTTCTGTGTGCGGAGGACATTAACTATGCATGACTAGAAAACGAAACATGTATATTTTGCGCCGAGAATCGTTCTACAAAATGATATGCGCTGACGTTAGCGCACGTCATTTTGTAGAACGATTATCATGTCCTGCTGTGCGCCTAGACGTCAAGAAAGATCTGTTTTTCGTTACGTCGGCTGTACAACAAAAACTGCAGCCTGGATGACGTCATTGCTCGTAGTGGACTCGACCCCCGTCTCACTGTCCAAGAGCAAATGAGCAATCGCCAGCATAAAGGCGTGCACTTGAGGCGTGTCATGCAAATGAAGCTGGAATCGCCGGAACCACCTGCCTGGCTTATTGAGCAGCTGCCTTCTATGTATACGGACGACCCTTTTTGCCATCGCACTCGCTTTAAAAGCAAACGTGCGTAACGTTGACCGCAGTATGCACCCGCCGGATCAGCCATGGACATGGACTGCGGGTTCGGTGACGTCAGAGCCGACGGTCGTGCGACCACTCGTGGCGACTGTGAGATAAGGACATGCCAAGAGTTATCGCGGTCGTTCGTTCCATCTAAACCACAGTGCCCAGCCTAAGATGGCTGCCCCCTAGATGTGATGAAAAGCTATTATTATGTAGCATACGGCCACCGGCGTCCAAGCATGATTATCACAATGTCATTATGATAGCAACCCGCGTCTTTGAAGAATCACAAAGTATTTAGCCTGCGAACTACTCAAGCACGAAAGCGATGCGCGATCAGTAACAGCGACGAGCAAGCAGGTGCTCGTTTTAACAGGCAGTGGCGGAATCAGCGATGCGCGGTGTATACCTGCGCAATAAGACAGGGAACGCACCTGGCCCTTTTCAAATGAGCACCACGCACCATCCGGTGTAAACCCACAGCTATACACCGTATGTACACCCCACAGCCTTCGGCGCTCATGCAGCAACAACACAATGGGTCATACAGGAGGGGGGAAGGACGGCCGCAAATCACCGCCGCTACGCGCCTTATCGGCGCGACGATCTGACGCCACGCGCCGCGCATGCGCATTAGCCTTTAGCCTTCGAACCCTGTGTATCTGTTTAACGGGCCCCAGTCGATGTGGCACGCGCCATCGGCCAAGCGCGAACAACCGGATTCCACGGATGGGGCCCTTGCACATACACTCCTCGACTGCGCAATCGCAGTCCGCACAAAGCGGCCGTGAAAGCCACCGCGCGGCACGTAATACCTTACAGCACCTGCATTCAAGCGACGCGAAAGCAGGCCACCCTTATAGTATAGGATACGACCTGTACGCTGCGCCTGTTCTTAAACAAACTATGAAACAAACCACAGAAATGCCAAGGAAGGCGTCGATGCCTATAGTCTGTTTCAGTAGTTCCGTGCAGCGCTGTGGAAGCTACAGCCTTCTTCGGCCAATCCGGAGGGCGAGCACATGTTAAACGTGTCCTTCCGCGACTTGTCATCCGCCAATGACGGGCGCTGCGGTTGCAGCTGCAGCCCCGAAAGGAGGACGATGAAGCGGGGTGTGCGTGTCCGAACTATGGCATTTCGCCTCGCTTCGGAAGGATTCTGCGCTCGATGGCCTCGTAGCCTTGGCTCTGCTGTACGGAACTACTGAAACAGACTATAGTTTTCGCACGAACGCTCAAGACCGCGAGGCCCTATTGTTTCTTTTTTTTTTTTGTTAATCCACGCCTAGCCAAGCGAAGCCGACCGCAGTGCCGTCCAATCGGGCGTGCACAAGGTACTCACGCGCAACGGAGAGCTCGAAAATTACGACGGCGTTCACGCAACAAGCGGCCGCCCCGTCGATCTTATACAATCTCCGTGAGAACTCGGGGGGAAACAGGCTTCCGCTACCGCGTTCTGGAGTGTGTACTTCGCAAGCCCCATTTGGCCAGAGAGATAAAAACTCATTCACGAAGTGGCCCGAACAACGACTTATAACTCTTCAGGCGCAACAAGCTTGGAACGAACAGTGGGCGCCATCAGACTGACGGGAAAGAAGTCGTTGAAGACTCGTTGGCTCGTTGGAAGCGATCAGCCGTTCGAATGGACTGGCTGCGGAAATTCGAAGTTGTCGTGTTGGCCGTAGGGACGAAAGCGTTTATTGATTTTGAATGGAGTTTCCATGGGGAGGGGGATGTGCTTGGAACAAGGGCGTACCTGAAGAGAGCGCGCGTGTTGTCCGTGCGACTCGCCACACGCAGATTGAATACAGGTGACGTACAGGCTCACAACCTAATGCAATGGAAAGTATCAGGACGGACAGCCCGAGACATTTGAGTAGCCATCAAGACAGATGCCAGTGTGTTTAGGGTCACGGAATGCTGCAGCGAACGCCGGATGGACTCGGTGACAAAGATATGTTTTCACGTGCTTCCCGTAGACGGCTGAATCGACGTCTAAGCCGTTGAAGCGACATTTTGATTGTCCTTCCGATCTGGCTGGGCCGCCAGAAAAAAAAATACCTTCCTGAAGACAGCATCGTTAGTCTCAAGATAATAGAAGATCTCATGCAGTCCTCTGTCATACAGGAATCAGTATAACGTCGAAGTGAAACGCGTCTTCGCTGAACCTGTTGAATGTACAAGCGGCAATGACATGGGTTGTGCTTGTGCACTCTGAACTTGCGAACCCACTGCAAGCAGACACCAGCGGCACCTTGACACATCCTCGACAACTAGCGCGCAAGCGAAAGTTGTCAAACGACTCGCATTTTTTTTTCTAGAGATCCAGAGACACTGCATACGCATGCGTCGGAGCCGTGCGCAAACCTGCCGTAAACAAGAGGCGTTCGCAAGCGGTGAAACCGCGCAAGCTGCCGGAACAAGATGGCGACGGGAACAAGACCAGAACAAGATGGCGGCGGAGCAGAAGGCGCCGGCGAAAGGCGCGGGAAATCGAGAGGAACACGGCCTGCCCACAGAAAAACGTAGTGGCCCGTTCTGGAGCGCTTGTAAGTAACGTAGAATTTTTCGTGGATTTGTAAAAGCAAAGATTTACGCGGCAATATTCGCCCTTTTTCAACGCTAAGTGAGATGTATATACCGTCACGACGCCGGCTCGTCGTCCAGGGACAATGGACCTTTTCCGGGTGGGTAGTCTGCGCATGCGCAGAGCCAATTACGAAACACGCGCCATGTTTTTTGGTGACATCTGCGCGGCGAAGCAAGTGGCACCTGGTGTTGCACGGTTGCAAATCTTCCCGAGAAAGCAAGTGCGAGGAGAAGCCTCCGTGATCGTCTACCGTTGCGTGAGAGACATTTGCGGAGGCTACGGGCCACCAGTTTCGATTTCGGCAATTCCCACCAGAGGCGCTTTTCGTACGCGGAAAAGGTCCATTCCAGATGCATTTCATTCGCTTGGTCACGAGGCTGTCGTAGACCGTACATAACCTACAGCCTGTCGTCCGCCTCTCAATGGCACGTGACCGCAACGGCATGCCGGGCCTAACCCATTGTTAACGACCGCGAGAAATACGAGAGCGCAGAACTAAAACAACCGAGAGAAAGCAGAGATGCCAATGAATAGCTAGGCTGTTTGCCAACGCACAACGAAGCGCCGGTTTGTGCCGAGTAGTAATGGTCAAAGAGATGCTGTCGCTCGACAGCCCGCGCAATAAGGCACACAGAAAACAAAACCCCGTGCAACTCTTGATTTAAAAAAAGAAAAAGCCAAAACAACATAGAAGTGATCGAAGCTCCCTCAGAAACCAGTGTCTCGAGACAACATGGTTTCCCCACCAGGACGTGTTGATCCGGCATAAACACGTGATATTATACTGCGCGTAAAACAAAGGAGTACTGATACAATCGTATACGGCGGCTTGGATGACAGGCACCTCCGAAACACCTCGTGAAACTGCTAACCTAGGCTGTACATATTTGCCATCGGTGTTTCGAAGATGATGTGTGTCCTCTTTCACATCTTTCAAGTTATGCGCGCTTTCAAAATCTTGTGTCAATACCCCCGTAACGGTAAAAGAAGGAAAACTGTGACACACATGGAGCGAAAAGTATACGTGTAAACTGTTCACGAAAACTGTAACGACCAGCATGCAGCGAAGAACTAAACACAGAAGCAAGAACGACGAATAAGCGATCGGCAGAAGGTGGCCCGAGCATAAAATTTCAGAACAAAGTTTTACGACCGTTGCCAGCGCGCACAAAGCTCCTTGTCAAAGCTGCGACCGTACACAAAGGAAACAGAAAAATGGGAGGGGGGGGGGGGGGGCACTGCTGCACGAATCGTCAAATGTAAACGCGCGGTGGTGTACAGTGCTACGAAGAAATGTTTATATGTACCGGCGTGTACGTAACACCACCCAATAAAACGTTTCAAACGCGGTAGACCTTTAGGGCACGATGCACAGGGCTTTCGCACTCACATCACTCGCGGATCGCATACACAGTGCGCCACGTTGTGAGAGCTGTATACGTTTCCTCAGACACCTGGAGGCGGTGTGCGTTTCTCGGACGGGCAGTAAACATTAAATTTCCCGGTCAACACGTTGCAAAATTACGACAGCGAAATAAAGCTTCCGACTCGCAGTCGCTACGCGTTTCACCCTCCGTTTCTGAGAATCTTGCATGCTGCGCAGTTTTGTTTTGTTTTTTCTTTCTTTTACACGCAGCGACCGTTCGGACAACACAGCACAAAGCGGGAACGGTGTAAAAAACGAGTCGTAGGATCGAAAGCGACTCCGCGACACCGTCATAAAATATCGGTGGAGAGTCAGAAGTCAAAGGGAGCTCAGCAGAAAGGCTACCGCGGGAGTCCTTGCCGTATATGCGAATGCGAAAGAACCCGCGAAAGGAACAAAACTTCTTTAGTGTTATTATTTTTTAAAAAAAATTTTTTCGGTTCTCTCGAACAAAGCTAACGCCGTGACGTCTTCTGAGAAATGCCGGCGTGCGTATGAAACGTCCAAGTGACATCCGCAACCATCTGTCCTGGGAATTCTTTGAAATATATGCTTTGAAGTAGAAACTGCGACGTTTATTTTCCAGCAAGTTCGCTTTGTTTTCTCCTGCATTTCTTTTCCTTTTTTTCCCCTGTACCGAAGTGTACCTTTCTGTACCTTTCAACGCCGAAAGGGTTAAATATATAGTCCACGTTCTGGGAAGGGGGGGGGGGGGTGCAACATGTTCTTTTTTTTGTTGTTGTTATATGGATGGGCACTGCACAAAGCCATAGCAATATATGTTGCGTAAAAGCAAGTTTCGCAGGAATTGAAGGAACAACGAAGTGCCAGCCGATGAAACTCGCCCACGTTTTACTTACACAGAATGACAAAAAAAAAAAAATTACTGCACTCCTCGGAAAGTCTTCAACAACTAATTAAGAGTCCTGAGGGCCGTCGCTCCATTCTCATGTAACAAGGCAACAATATAGCACAACGCCCACAGATGCGATATGCCGTACATCACGAAAGCAACAAAAAGAAACGATGACACTTCAGCCAACGCTTGTGCGAACTGCACATAACCCGATCAGAAATATTCCGCTGTCATCGCATTTCCTCCATCGCGCCTCGGTGTAACCTCCTATAAAGCACACTGACAGAAGCACCTTCCTGCCTGGCACTATGATGTGCACGCTACTCGTAAGCAGGGACAATTAATATAGCCTCGGGATTCCAGTTTGACGCAACATTACAAGCGGGACGTTTCGGAGGCCACGTCACAGCCTTACCGCAATTCCGAGTGGTTTGCGAGTGCAACCTACGATCTCGCAAACCACTGGAAAAATCGCTGTAACAGATAGCTTTAAAAGCACGTCTCAAATTTGGTGAGCAGAAAAACGTTGACCTTTGTAAGAGGAAGCAGCGGTTTAGATAGCAAGCTAGAGGTCTGCATAGCAGTTACTGGAACATACATCTTTCGACAAATGGGAGAGTGTATATACCGAAAGGGACCCACTCGCGCACTACCTCTAGCACGGATACATCATCTACTGCTGGTCCAGGTATGGAAACAACCAAAATCGAAATGAAGTTACTACGAGTCGAGTATATCAAACTAAAAAAAAAAAAACGTTGGAGAAAGAAAAGAAAACACGAGGGGAGGTGAGACGGTGGCGCTACGGGTGGTACGGAACTTGCAACTCGAACGGAGTACGCAAATCACGGGAAAAACGGTACTCGGGGAAGACAGCAGGGAGAGACGGCGGCCAAGAAGGATGGAAGTCGGAGACTCCGGAGCCCCCGCGGCGACGGTACAAGGCAGCCAGCCCGCGGAGGGTACTATATTACGGCAGGAGCCTGGAGACGCGTTCCAATAAAAAAAAAGAAAAAAGTGGGGGTAGCTACACTGCGGCCAGGTAAGCGTAGGATAGGCAAGTAAGCACTGCATGAAGAGAGAATTATTTCTCCCAGGGTCATTCAATGGCAAAAAAAGAAAAAAGAAAAAACAAAAGGCGACGTGAGGGAGCTCAGAAGCCCTCCCAGGCATACAAGAAAACCGCCTTCCACTTCACTGCTCTTTTTATAAGAAAGAAAGAAAGAAAGAAAGAAAGAAAGAAAGAAAGAAAGAAAGAAAGAAAGAAAGAAAGTACCTAAGACGTATTGAAGGCCAATCTCTCAAATGCCAGCTTCTTTCCCGGCTCACTACCATACATCTTAAAGAGGGGGGGGGGGGGGGCTCCTTTAGAAACAGCTTGCTTTTGGGGTTATATGTATACTTGCGGATTCAACCAGCACTTCTGTGCGTACAGAGTGTACGGAGGCACGTACAAGGTGCTTCCTAGGAAATCTCGAGAAGTCGTTCTTTCTTTTTCTCTTGTGTGTGTGTTTCTGAACTCGTAACCATTCTTTTTGGACTTACCCAACGTTGTGTTCAGAGACGACGACCGTTGCATATAGCGAACAAGGACGTATAAAACGAGTCTTTCTTTCTTTCTTTCTTTCTTTCTTTCTTTCTTTCTTTCTTTCTTTCTTTCTTTCTTTCTTTCTTTCTTTCTTTTCTTTCTTTCTTTCTTCTTTCTTTCTTTCGAAGCTTCGATCTCGTTTAGATCTCCTCCTAACCACCGTCTCCTATTCAAACGCGAATGAAAAGCAGGCGGAGAAAAGTGAGCGATTGAATGCAACGCGATCACAGAAGGAAAAGCCGAAGGGAGCTAGCGGTCCTATACACAGCGGGTCTTGAACAGAAGCACGTGCTCCCCTTCTGACGCTGCAGCGAGGCATCGGGCTGACAAAAGGAACTCCATCCCATGCACCCAAGGTCGTTCTTTCGTCAGTCGCACACGCGCATGTATACAGTCGCGCGGGTGACTCATGCGATTCTCCCGTTGCAAGAAAAAAGAAAATAGAAAGAGAAAAGAGCACGTTCGCATATTACTTTCGTTTCACGTCTTGGGAGGCGGTAATGCCGTCGCCGCACCGCTTCTGTCGCGCATTCGTCCGGAATGGTCCCGAGAAATTTGGTCCACGAGTTCGTCGTACACAATGGGGCACAGTTTTTCTATGCCTTGTCCGCGTCGAAGCGAAGTTGCGACAAATACCGAAGGCAGTGGTTCCGCGCTACCTTCCGCGACGATAATCGGCGGATATCTAGCAGATATGCGCACTTTGGCACAGGAAGAAAAGCGACAGCCTGAAAGGAAGAAAAGTTGGGGAGAGAGAGAGGAAAGATGACTGATCTTGCGCGATGCGGCTTACAATAATAATAATAATAATAATAATAATAATAATAATAATAATAATAATAATCTGGCATCAAAAGAAGCTGTTCCAAGAGCACAAGCATTTCAGCGTCGCTACTCGTGCCTACACTACACAGACGACCGCACGCGATGTGGACATTTCCGCGGCTTCGAGCAATTTGCCGTGCGGCGGCAATGCCTTCTGGCACGCCACTTCCCGTTCGCATGATCCGCTCTGCGATTTCGGCCGCGTGCTAGAAGACGAAGTCGTCGCGAACGAGCCAGTCCTTCCAGCGCGTGCTTCCGGGAATTCGGCTGATAAATAATACAGCCTGTATACGTCCAGAGCACTATAGCAGCAGCAGCAGCAGCGGCAACCAGTGCCAGCGGCTTTCCTGTACAGAGATCCACGGCGACAGTGCTCGGCGGAGAACCTGTTTAGCGTGCCCGCAAGACCCGTTAGTCGACGAGGAAGTAATTGATTGCCGCGCATGCGCGATCGGATTACTGGCGACCGTAGTCCTCTTTCTTTTCTTTTTTCTCTTAATAGTTTTTGTCTCGTTTGTATCGGAATGCAGGGAACCTCATTACACCTTCCTTAAGCTCATAGAGATGGATGCCGGCTTTTCCTTCTGGTCGCTGATGCGGTATAACATGCACTTGAATGCTACTTTTTCTTCCCCCTCTTTAATATGTATTTCGCATCTCCCAAGATGCCTCGAGGAAACGAATAACACTGGAGAACTGCGAGACGGTAATGCGCGGGGTGTTGCAAGTAATTCTGGATTCTGATAAGCACTGCTCGAAGAAGGAATTGAGGAAACGTGATTCTCAAGTGCACAGCAGCGGGACCGCGAAAGGCTCCACAAAGTGGACCGTACGATCCAGCGCACGTTTACGAGACCTATATGGTTCCACACCCGACAACCACGAGGCGGTCATCACCGCCGGTGCTGGAGGCGTAAAGACAAACCTCCGCTTTCCCTATACTACCGCCGATGCACTACACAGTTGGTACGCGGTATACACATTCAAATATGCTGATCATAGATGACTACGCTGATGATGATGATCATGTCCACGAAGGTTTCCACAACTTTCCTTTGCGGAGTTTGCAGGGATAAATTGGTCACGGTTAGCACAGAACCGGGATAATTCTAGATCGATGGGAGAAGCCTTTGCTCTGCAGTGGACGTATACATGATGATGATGATGATGATCTTTCCTTTGAGCCGTCGACCGTTTTCCTCAGGTTAAACATACACATGAGGTCACCCAACTCTTTCCATCAATGTGGTATATATATACTAACCAATTTCCAGGCTTTGCTATCGAAAAGCACGTGTTGCAGGTAAGGTGTGGCGCTGCTGAGCTCGAAAAGGCGGGTTCGATACCCGGCGACGACGGCCTCATTTCGATTTTAGGCGCACGCTAAAAAGAACCCCGTGTGGTCGAAATCAATTAGCTGTATCCCACCATACGGCGTGCCTCGCGCAATCATGCCGCGGTCTAGCCCGCACAACCCCAGCACTTAATAATACATCAATACGGTTTCGGCTGCATTTGCCCCGCCCCCGTCATCGTGCGCATGACCGAAACGCAATGGTGCGCGTACACGCTCCAGATCTAGGAGCGTGTACACTGAACGCACGCGAGACCTGCACCAATCTGAACATCGGTCGAAGGGTTCACAAAGCCACCGCTTGGCGGCGTGCGTGCCGGCACTCCATATCTGATTTCCTGCAGATGACTTAGTCGGGTGACGCATTTTGCCTGTCTATCACAGTTATTTTCTGTAGTAGTACTTATTTCTTTTTTTATGACTACACACGTTTGCGCACTTGCTCCGCATGTATAGAGAGCGATTTGACGCTGTGAATATACGAATGACGAAACGGATATAAGCTACGAAATTTTCACGCAAATTCAATATTGCTTGAGCATATACGGATTCGAGTTTGACGAAATACGCACACGTGACTCATAGCTGCATTGGGACATGCGGGTATTTGAACCATGTATATATGTTACCAGCCGTACCCGAGTGCATGTTAACCTTTACAGATCCTATGGCGGATTGCAATCACAGCTCTTCGACATGCCAAAGGTTCCAGAGTCAAACGCCGGCTCCTGGATTCGGCTGTCAAAGGCCCTTTCGCTTTCGCCCCTATATACGTCGATAACTATAGACAGAGAGAGAGACAGAATAAATAGTAGAGAGGGTAAGGCAGGGAGGTTAACCAGCTACGGACAACCGGTTTGCTACCCTGGGAACGGGATGTGGGAGACTGAAAGATGGCGAGGAAAGAGAAGGAACACATAATAGAGCACACACACACACACACACACACACACACACACACACACACACACATGCACAGGCCCCGCCACGGTGATTTAGTGGCTATGGCACTCGGCTGCTGATCCTAAGGTCGCGCGACCGAATCCCGGCCGCGGCGGCTGCGTTTCGATGGAGGAGAAATGTCGAGGCCCGTGTGCTGTGCGATGTCAGCGCACGTTAAAGAACCCCAGGTGGTCGAAATTTCCGGAGCCCTCCACTACGGCGTCTATCATAATCAGAGCTGGTTTTGGGACGTTAAATCCCACATAACAACAACAACACACACACACGCAGTCACAGTCCATCGCTCTTGCGTGGTACAGAGACGTCACCGTCACAGCCGCTTGTACAAGTCTGTTTCTATTAAAAAACTTCAGTAGTGATTTCTTCGCCGCCAGCTTCAATGTGTTCTGTCGACATGTAAGAATGGCTTCGGCAGACATTGGTCGATTGTCCAGCTGCGCTATAGGGCGGACGCCAGGTATTGTCTCTGAACATTATATATAGGACAGTCGCACAGAATATGTTGCAGCCTGTCCTTGCTCGATATCTATATATATATAAGGACGTCCGAAGAACGCAAGGTCGCGCCGCTGCATCTGCGACAACTGCCAGACACGAGATATACGCAAATCACACCTCCTGCGTGTGCAGACATCTGGTTGCGCGGTTAATTTTTGCACTGCACACGACCAACACGCGCTGCTGTAGGGAGAGTGAGAGAAAGGCACGGTGCTCGAACGTGCGAGAAATTCTATATATGCTTGTGCACGCGAACTGCGCGGCGCCCTAGAAAACCCTCGCAACGAATGCGTGATCACCGACACGGATATGATATGCAGCACCTGTCGAGGTCGACTAATGCGTTAATTAAACTCCGCTGCGAAGAACGCGCAGGCAGGCCATATAAGGGTGACCTTGCGATCGACAGCGAGCGCGCTCTATATCAGACAAGAGGTCCCTCCGTTCTTTACATGCATGTAGTGCAGCCCGCATGCAAGGAAGCACTCTTATCATCTATGTGCAACCACCACGGTAGTGCAGCGGGCAGTGTGGGGCTGATAAGCAAAAAAATAAATGAAATAAAAAAGAGAGATAGAGAGAGAAAGAAAGAAAAAAATGAAAATTTTGCCGGTTAGATACATAAAAGGTATTCACAAGTTGGCCACGTTAGCTATAATAAAAAGTCGATTAGGCATACTCTAAGGTATCGCGCGGAGACACGAATTGACAGGAATGTGGCGAGAAAAAGGAAAACACGATGCCGAGCGCCCGTCGTATATAGCCTTCCGTTCTCTAGCTTCGCAGAAGTCGCTTCACTGCTTCGCACAGCACCGTCAACACGCTGCCTACAAGGTGAGCACCCGGGTTCGATTTCCGCGCGCCCCTGTATTGGCCCAACAGTGAGTTGGTAACTATATATATATATATATATATATATATATATATATATATATATATATATATATATATATATATATATTCGCGTACATCGGAAACACAGAAACATCGTTTGTGAACATATGTATCAAAGGGATAGAGACGTCGGCGTTTGCGCTAATGATTCCATTGTTCATCACCACCACTATCATGATCATATTATTATTATTATTATTATTATTATTATTAAATGCGAAGCATTTCTTAGCGAACTTCGGCGAGTTTGAGCGTATCTATCTATCTATCTATCTATCTATCTATCTATCTATCTATCTATCTATCTATCTATCTATCTAGCCGCCTACGATTTTGTGCTCTCCTGGCCGTTTGGCTAATCGGATGTTTACGAAAATTGGCATGCCACATCATGACTATATGACGAACATAAATGACAGGTCATAACATGAAAATCATGATATGCATGTCATGAGCGGCATGATTTACATGCCGCGGTCCTAGGGCTCTCCTGGCCGTTTCGCTAATGGGATGTATGCGAAAATTGGTATGCCACAACATGACTGCCTGACGAACATAAATGACAGGTCATAACATGAAAATCATGACAAGCGTGTCATGAGCGGCATGATTTACATGTCACATTCTTGGTGCTCTCCTGGTCGTCTCTTTAATGGGATGGATACAAAAATTGGTATACCACAATATGACTGCATGGCGAACATAAATGACAGGTCATAACATGAAAATCATGACATGCATGTCATGAATGACATGATTTACATTCGACGGTCTTGGTGCTCTCCTGGCCGTTTCGTTAATGGGATGTACACGAAAATTGGTATGGCACGACATGACTGCATGGCGAACATGGCTGACAAGTCACAACATGAAAATCATGATATGCGTGTCATGGGCGACATGATTTACATGCCACGCGTTTCGTTAACGGGATGTACACCAATATCGGCGTGCCACAAGATGACTACATCATGAACGTAAATGACAGGTCATAACATGAAAATCATGACATGCATGTCATGAGCGACATGATTTACATGCCACGACCTTTGTGCTCTCTTGGCCGTTTCGTTATTGGGATGTGTAGGAAGATTGGTATGCAACGATATGACTGCATGACGAACATAAATGACAGGTCATAACATGAAAAGCATAACATGCATGTCATGGGCGGCGTGATTTACCTGCCAGGCGTTTCGTTAATGGGATGTATACCAAAATTGCTATGACACAACACGACAGCATGAAGAACGTAAATGACAGGTCATAACATTATAATCATGACACGGGTGTCATGACCGGCATGATTTACATGCCATGGTCCTGGCGCTATACTGACATTTCGTTAATGGAATGTATGGGCTCCGTCTACTGACCAGAGGGCGCTACGTAGCTCTCGTCGGATAAAGCCCCTTGACGTGCTTTACTCGTCGGACGGCTCTTATCGCTGACATTGGCCGCTTGGGTCGCACGTATGAGACGCGCGCGCACGGTGGAAACCGAGGCGACAGCGACGCGCGCGGTTTTTCGCTGCTTTCCGGGCGTGCTGCGAACCACACGAACGCACGCGGCGTCGCCCTTTGGAACAGTTTGCCGCAGGCATAGAGTTTCTTAGTAAGAAACTCTATGGCCGCAGGTTTGGAGCGCGCGTCTCAAAGGAAATAAAACTAAAGAAGGTGGGACGGGCGGTCGCTGCTGCTATAGAGTTGGCGACGCGCATCGCGTTCGCGTATTTCCCTGTCACAGTCTGCCCAATTTTGCTTCTTCTCTCCACCAGGCAGTGCATTCTGGCGCTGATGTCGCACATGGAAAACTCGACTGCACGGAGCCTATACGAAAATTGGTTTGGCACAACATTACTGCATGACGATCATAAATGACAGGTCATAACATGAAAATCGTGACATGCATGTCATTAGCGGCATGATCTACATGCCACTCGTTTCCTTAAAGGGATGTATACCAAAATTGATATGGCACAACAAGACTGCATGACGAACGTAAATGACAAGTCATAACGTTAGAATCATGACATGCGTGTATGAGCGGCATAATTTACATGCCACAGTCTTGGTGCTCTTGCGGCCGTTTCGTTAACTTCATATGTACCAAACTCGGTATAGCGAGACAACAATGCAAATCCATTTTACGTTCCTTATGCGTGCTTCGCATTTCCTTGATTCCCACTGCACGTGGGATCTGCCAAGTTTTTATAGCTGAAATCATGGACACATTTAGACGAGACGGCCTGCACAAACATCAAGAGGAAGGCTCCGAGACACTTCAAACATACATTTGATGACTAAAGGGGCACAAACCAAGCATTTATGCTGAACCGATCGTGTTGCCCACAGCATGAGACCTCACCCCATTCCGCCTAATGAACACGTGGTCTCCTAACGACCTGCATCACGAAAGCAGCACCTCCGGGCGAGTGCCGACACCCGTATACCGCCGGACAGGAAGAAGAAAAAGAAAAAAAAAACTAAGCAAAGTAGGTCTATATCTACGCCGCAATGGCGACCGGTACATAGCCACCAGGCGTGGTCCGGCATCAGCGGCGCAGCCGCGTGTAACGTCGGACAGGAAAAAATGCGCCGACCCAAATCAGCCCGGCAACAGCCGGAAGAGGTCGGTCAGTCGGGCCCCAAGCCACCAAGCGCTGACCGCTCTTGCGTCACACAGGCACACGTTTAAAAGACACTCGCCTCTATATTACCCTGCGGCCTCGGAACGCGAGAAAACGAGGCAACCAACCGCACAGGAGGAGGTCAACCGCGCCACGGGAGTCCAGTGTCGCGCCTGTGGGTCGTCACGTTTTTTCGCGCAGTTTCGTTATACGTTGCGTATGGCGCTGGACGTCGTAATGTAATAGCCCTGCGGACTTGCATGCACACGCCATAGACTCTGCACGACGGGACACAGCGTTGCTGAAGGAGACGCGCAATGCGTTGCGTAATGGAATGTCAGGGAATGCGCCCAGCAAGACATCTTGGGAAATGTGTCCCGCCTGTCAGGTGAGCCCGGTTTCAAAGAGGATGGAAGTTTTCAATACTCAGCCGCTGACAAGAGATGTAAGTGAGAAGAAGAAGAAGAGAGAGAGAGAGAGAGAGGGGGGGAGGGTCAGGGCAACAGAAAGTCAAAGTGAGAACAATAGGCTTGACAAGGTTGGAGTATACACCGAAACAATCGCTTAACCGTTCAAGTAAAATTAATTCCCAAAGGACAAAGATTTACACACAATCTGTATAGGCCATTGTATTTTCGATTCATGAGCGCCGCCATCTTGGGCTCTTAGGCGAGTGATTTCTTACTTTCGAATGTCGTGAGCCGTGACGTCAAACGAAACAACGTCGAGCAATGACGAATTCATCCGTACGTTCTTATTCAATCATACGAGTCTGTTGTAGTAGCGTTAACTTAATTATTAAAAAGACACAACAGCTGTTTATACGAGATTATGGTATTCAAATGCGCCTGTACGATTCCCTCATTCTCCAAGACTATATATGAGACTAACCCATACATTATATTATCAAATAGCCTAAAGCGTCAATCTTACCGGGCACAGAGGCTGAGAGAGCAGGTGTGATTACATGCGTAAATGGTGGGAGTGACGTCCATTGTGCTATAAAAAGTGAGAGGTCGGTCTGGATCAAACGCTCCGTTCTACTACTCAGCGTCGAAGAAGTGGCGTGAAGGAAGAGGTATGAGTTTTTAATTATCGAGATCAATATGGAGGCCAATACACATAAACTAACAGCCGATGACACTTAAAAACCCACGTTTGCTCAATAGTTTATTGTCGAGAATAGGAACATCGAAATGGAGTCTTGTGGAAGGAAAGAAAAAAAAAAAAAAGAAAGAGTTATATAGCTTCTCAAAAGCACAGTCTGTTTGTTAATTTACCGGAATGAAATCAAAGCGCTTTCTCTTGAAGACAAACTCTCCCGCAGAAGGAACAGCATACGTGATACAACATTGTGCATAGTTTTGTTAATTTGTTATACAGGGCACGTCAATGCCCTGTGCGTGAATATCGATATGCGGATACGTTATATACAGGCGCATTCGGGTGCCATCGCACTGGGCCGACACTTCGCCATTTTATCTTTGCGATAACTAAATTAACGGCACTATACTCCGCCCTAGCGTGAACGGATAGACTCACCGGTCATCTCGCATGTTTGTTCGCCGTCACGACATTAAAGACTGAGAAAACACTTGCGTAGAAGGCCAAGATGGCGGCGCCAAATATGGGAGACAGGGAGAGAGGGTGAGTTCCAATACTGCACGGTATATGGCTAAATAGACAGCTGCGCGGACAGCGGCCACCTTAAGTCCCATTCCATTTCTCGCGTAGACGGCAAAATAACTTCGCGAAGACGGCATCCGAGGGCAAAAACGATGCAGGCTACTTTGCTGTTCAAAAAAACGAGATGGCGGCCGAGTGGATCGCTTGGATGATGGACCTTCCCGGTATAGCCGTCTGCCCGCAAGTAAGCGCTCTCTTACGTGTTTAATGTGAGCTACATTGAGTTTTTTCGTATATAGATTAGAACATGCAATAATTAAAATAAACGACAATCGTTCGCGTTTTCCTCAGCTTTCTTTTGTGGACGCGAGGCGGCGTCACGTCACACAGGCGTCATCCAGACGCGCTCCATATTACTCGAACGACAAGGGCGCAAAGCTGTCTTCTGAGCTGCCAACATATATATACCATCTGCGACGTTGTCCAGAAGTGGAACGCAGCCAGAAAGAGTGCATTCTGTTTAAAGCGAGCCACGTCGACGCGCGCAAATAAAGAGAGATGGGGCTCAGTGTAAAGAAAAGTAAAGAACGTGCCCTTGTGCCTTGCGAGCCCATGAGTCGGCTGTGTAGAAACACGACGAGTGGAGACTTTGCTGGCAAGCTTCACTCAAAAATTCCAGACGCCATGTACGACTGCGGTCGTTGTTCCCGAAATAAACGCGAATATACTCCTGTCGTGAGGGTGAATGTCGCATTGCGGCGAGTGTATTTTTGTACTACAGCTGTCACGCGTGGCTGTTTGATGACGCGCGAGTACTTATACAGGGAACAAGTCGTAGGCATTTTTGTACATATAATCAGAAGTTGTTTAGGATGGCCTTCCCTTATCGGCAAAATGGGGATGCGTGCCTCCTTTCATTCCTTCTTTCATTCTTTCTTCGTTTACCGAGCGTGCACTGGAGAACTTGCACGTGTTACGGGGATCTAATTATTCACGCATATAAAACACCGCGCTTTAAAGGGCGCGTGCGATGAACCCACAGTGGCTGACGTCCACGAAGAAATGGAAATCCAGCCACACTTGCACCTGGTATGGGTAGGGTGTTTATCCTTACCACCATTCTAGTAGTACTTTAGGACAGCCCGTTCTGTAAGGTGCTCGATTCAGAGATGCGTGTGGACTGTACAGTGGTTTCTGTTTGAGAGACCGTTACTCTGTTAGAAACATGTTAGCTCTCTGTGTGCTTCGGATTCTTACAAGTGCGAATGTTATGTGCATAAATACCATGAAAGAAGAAAAACAAAAAGGAAAAATAGACAGTGGTTGAATCGATCACGTGATCTGTCTCGCAACCCGTTGAGCCGGTGATTCGAATCCGCACACGGGCGAGCAATTTCTATTTTCAGTACTTCCACTGTCAGGGCGGTGAGTAGTGGTGCTGGTTATCACTACCAAGTAGGGAGAGACACCATCCTTATCCAGGGTTAGTCTATAAGCGGCAGCACGTGAATACCTTACCAAGTGGACGGGAAAAATGACGCCGACGTATAGCTGAACGAGGAGCGTACCGCACACGTGTTCCTTTTGTCACGCACGTTCTGTATCACTTTTGTTTTTGTTAATTTCAATTAAGTACCCAGTTATGGCACTCGGCTGCTCATCCGAAGGTCGCGGGTCGAATCCCGGCCGTGGCGGCTGCATTTCGATGGAGGCGAAATGTTGAGGCCCGTGTGCTCTGCGATGTCAGTGCACGTTAAAGAACCCCACGTGGTCGAAATTTTCGGAGACCTCCACTACGGCGTCTCTCATAATCAGAGCTGGTTTTGTGACGTTGAACCCCACTAATCAATCAATCAATCAAATCAATTAAGTACCCAACCGCAACGCTCGCATGCAATGCTCCTAAGTACCGTGTCAGCGGTTGCCTCGTCGTGTCAAAAATGTCGCTAATAAAAAAAAAAACTAAAATCTCGACAAGCTGCTCTGTTTGGGCACGGATACGTTTTCAAAGTGTTCAACAGTGACTCTTTATTGAGTGGCACGGCCCGCCCCTGTTTAACTGCGAGTAATCGACAACGCCACGCGCGTTAAAACGCCAGCGACATTGCGACAGTTCCGAAGAAAAAAGAACAAGAAGAAGGTAGAGTAGAGCAAAGACAGGCCCTCCAAATTCCCACGGGACGACGCGTCCTTTCAGCGCGCATCGCCAAACACGAACTCGTAGTCCGAACCGCGACCTTAGCGCAGGGTGGCTCCTCCCCGTGTGACCAGCCTAAATTAGCCGTCGGTACCGCGGCGGCGGACCCCGGTACTGAGCGATAAATCGGTAACGGTGGTAGCGACGTGTGCGCGCAGACCGTAACGCCCCGGCAAATTCCCACCGCGCCAGACATATCCCACTCTGTATAATGTGGCCGAAAAAATGGACCTCCCCACTCCCTCTCGGCGCCGATACCAACCCGGCCCTCCCGATTCAAACGCGGGGCCACCAACCCCACGAAAGCATTTCTCATCGCCTATCCATCACTAACTACAGCCTGCCAACAATCCTTGTTGAAGTCCTAAGAAAGCGGATGCCCAACGAAGCTGTGGAAAATCATCGCTAAATATCAGGGGATTAAAAGGATAGAAAGCTGAGCGAGTTGGTAAGGATTCATTATTATTATTATTATTATTATTATTATTATTATTATTATTATTATTATTATTATTTGTGGCGACATGGAACACACAGGGACACAAAGGGAAGAGAGAAGGAGCAAGCTGGTAACTATACATAAAAAATCCGGGGTATTCTTCATAACTGCGAAAGTGTTTCTGGCCCATGCTGCTAGAAATCCTGCGCAAACGTCTCGTCGACTCCAGCGCAAGCTACGAAAGCGGTGACTAGGGGTGGAAAAATTGATGAACGATTAATCGATTAATCGATTAAATGTACACCGTTAATCGATTAACCGTCATCGATTTCCCACTTTCAATGAATCGAATTAATCGATTAAAGCTCTTCGATTAATCGATTACGCCCCCCAACCCCCTTCCCAGCACCGCCCCTTGGCCGGAGCGCATGATTGCGAGGCGCGCAACCCTGAGACGCAGATGTCGAGCGCATATTTCTACGCAAGTAGAAGGATCCCGGAGCCGCAGACGGCCATACCCCATAGAAATAGAAATGAACACGACCCGATCTCCGTCGCCTACACCGTTTTATTTAACCCCCAGAATTTACTTGCTTCTTGTGTAAGTGCCACATTGTAATATGCGCTGCTTATTTCTTGACTGGTTCAGTTCTTATAGCCGTTGTATTTTACTCCTTAGCGAATTAAAGATTATTTGTCACCAATGAAAGAAAGAGAGATATATTGGAAGGTATATAGAGAGGGTGGCCTGATCTAGTACGCCCCGGCCTTCTACTCTACTTTGGGGACAAAGCAATAGGGGAAAAGAGCCATGAGGCATGACGATGGGGATAAGAATGAATGATCCGTATATACATAGTAAGACATGACCGCTTGCCCCGCCACGGTGGTCTAGTGGCTAAGGTACTCGGCTGCTGATCCGAGGGTCGCGGGATCGAATCCCGGCCGCGGCGGCTGCATTTCGATGGAGGCGAAATGTTGAGGCCCGTGTGCTGTGCGATGTCAGTGCACGTTAAAGAACCCCAGGTGGTCGAAATTTCCGGAGACCTCCACTACGGCGTCTCTCATAATCAGAACTGGTTTTGGGACGTAAAACCCCACAAAACAACAACAAGACCTGACCGCTTGTGCAAAGGGGACATGGACGCTAGTAATCATATTTCATTACGCTGCCACCTAGCCCAACTGTCTGCGTTAACGCCTATATACCCTTTGATAACTGTAATGCTAGCTTCCCTGCAATGCAGTTAGCCCAAGTTATGGCAGCTATTCACTTCTGCAAAACAGTGTGCTATGACGCCGAAAATGTCGACTCAGCTCCTGTTTACATAAACACTCATAATAGTCAAACCCCAGCACGTGTAACTGGGACTTCGCCCCCACTTGAAACGTGATGGGGGCCGCCATTAGTTGGGCGAATATGCTGTGCAGGCAAACGAACTCGAGGATTACGAAAAAGGTCTAAGAGTCCCATAATAGAAAGAAACCAATTTAACTTAATTTAAGTTTAATAGTCGCTTTTCAAAAGCCGCAACTTTGCGCATTGGTATACCGAACGTCTAGAATCCCGTCCATTTCTATTGAAAAAATGACCTTGTAGCTTTTGGTAATTCTGTATGGTCGCCTATTTAGAGTGAAATACAGCTCTTATCTATTGCTTGTACCCCCATGTCAGCCAGCCTAGAGGCCGCCGTCTACTGCTGTGGCAAGAATGGAGCACAGTCGCGAAATACTATGTGTTCTAATCTCTGATATATTAGACAGCGTTCACAGTTCGAGCTGTACGCGCGAATAAGTAGCGTCGAGCTAAGTCGGCGATCACGTGAAACCTTTGCAGTATACTGGCACAGCCAAGGAGGTTTAAAAAGAAATTTTTTCAAACCTTCTTGGGCACAGCTGCCGTTTATTCTAGCCAGGAGGAAAAACGCGTGCCACTCTATTTCCCGCAGATGCCTGCACTGATAGCCTGTTTGAGACCAGTATGTTGCTGTGCAATCTCGCATGAGTGACCTCAAGCAAGAGATCACGTCAGTTCATAGTTATAGCATTACCGAAGGCTTCCACAGTACATAACGGACAAACCGAGAAATGTTGCCGTCCCTACAAGAGCGAGCGTCTTTAATACCCCTGACACACGGGCATGCTAAAGTACTTTAGGTAAGGGGACATCTACCGCAAAGGCGTTCATGCCCAGTGACACACGACAAAGGAGTATCTCCTTCCCGGCAAAGTTCCTTTGCAGAAAGGTAGATCGGCGATCTACTTTTCGAGCGTAAAGGCGTACTCTCGCCAACAGCGTACACGACCCGTAAACGGGAGAGAACTTTTCGCAAAATTACAACAACCCGCAACTATTTTCTTGCCTTGCGTATAAGCTTTAGCTTTTAGCCGTGTAATGAGATTTGTCGGGCCGCAAAAATTTATTTTTACCGCACTCTCGCACGCTCACATCGCCGCCATGCGGGATTCCGGCAGTCATTATCTTTTTCGTCGCGGCGTGAAAATAACCACCAACATTATTAGCCATCAGCAATAAAAACGATATTTTTACGATCCACAATCACTAAAGGTAATTAAATGCGGAACTTTTTAAAAATGTTCACTATCTTGCTGCTTTAACAAGGAGCGCCATTTTCTTGCGGCGTTCGTCTTCGGAACCACCTAAAGAAGTTCACGTGCTGCCGTGTGTCATCGGCGCAACTACTTTCTGCAGACGGTCCTTTAGAGTAGAAAAAGGGGTTCACTACAAAGGACTTTACTTTCGCCCGTCTGTCAGGGGTATAACTTTCCTTTCGTTCTCGTCTCTTTTTTTCTTTTTTACCTTTCTCGGAATTTTCTCACCCTCGGCCACACTTCATGTTTCCGGTGCGACTTTCCAACTAGTGTGGTTGCCGAAAGCGCCTCCGATTTCGGTTCGCTCTATAGGTAGACTTCGAGGAAATACGACCTACTGCCGAATTGTCCGTGGATCATGGCCACGCACGGAATTTGCGATCCTTGACATCATTCAAAGGCGACGGGCTCCCTGTATTCAATGGGCGAAAGTGCGAATTTTCACGCAGCCGCTAATGCGCACATGCGATCTCTAGCGCGTCGGATAAATACTTGTGTCGATTTCAAACACAAGGAACGCTTCTCAAACAACAAGGCATCATTTTTCAAGCGCTTATATAAAATGTCGATTAATCGATTAATCGATTAAAACATCACAGCGAAAGCGATTAATCGGTGAAAGGCTAAATCGACGAACGATTAACGATTAATCGATTAAAAAATTTAATCGACCATCCCTAGCGGTGACGTCGCTTTTCACAAGATGACGTCACCACGGCGTAATCGTCATGCGACGACATCCACCCCGATTACAACACACGATAATGTCACGTGATGCTTCCTGAGCAAGCAGGAGGCGAGTGCGTTCACACGGCACGGCACTGCGCATTGTGATTAGGCTGGCTTGCAGATGCTGGGCGAAAACGAAAACATTAGAATCAAATTGGAATGCTCTATGCGCGTTTCCTGGCTCTGGTTTGTAAAGAGCGTTAAAGGGATAGACGACCAACTCTTTAGGTAACCGCATTTTTATTGCAACGGAAAGCTTACCAGCCTGAGCGCCGCGTTGCCACGGCATGATTAGACCCTTTTCTAATCATGCAATGCCAACAAGGAAAACGCCGCAAAACATGTTTATGGCAGCTTGTTTACCGATGAAGTCCTACACGCAACAAGTGTTGCAAACAGTGGCTGACAGCCGTCGTGTGTGTTCGCGCCCTGATTTTCGAAGTCAATTTAAGTACCATACGATTACTACCAGCCGGGAAACCATAACCACTGCAGACCACCGCGACGGAGAGGCGGGCATCGACTTTCACACGGTGTCGCGTATCCAATCCTCGCACCGCACCAAGGGTTGGGCGACCACGCAAGCGCAACTTACGCACCTCTACCATCCTCTGCACTCCCTACAGTTTTTTTCTTTTTCTTTTAGAGATGTGCTAACAAACGTAATGAAGCGGTTAGGGGCAGGCGCGGTCACGCCAAGCACGCGCGAATCGTCGTTCCGCTGATATTAAAAAAAAAAATGTTTCACCGAACTATGCCGCGACAATGACAGCGTGCAAGTGTCTGATTAGTTAACATAACGAACGTATTCACAGCGAGAGAAACACGGGACGTACAAGCAAAGAACAGACACACAATGTGACACGTTTACAGGTTCCTCTTTCCTTCTTTCTTTCTTTTTCCTGCAGCGACTGCGTTCTAGCAGACCGAGATTTTAGCCGCAGTGGTTTTGATGCTGCGTATACCCGAAAGACGCTGGCTGGATCCCGACCGCGACGGTCACATTTTTGGGTTGAGCTGAATCAACGATTACTTTGAATTCGTTACAAATTTTTACATATTTAAGGAGTGCCTCTCGGAAAACAAGAGATATGGGAGGGGGGGAGTGCTCACCACTCCATAGGGTGTAGGGAAATCTCCGCAGACGCCATCCTGGGACTTGATGAGCTTCCTTCCGTTTTCTTGACTTCCCCCTGTCGTGTGACAAAATCTGTGTCGACTTGTTCCGAACTGGGCCGAAGCTTAATACGGCAGCGCTTGTCCGCCCCGCTCACTGCACTTTAGCCGTCTGTACGGCCAAGCAGATACATGTGCTTGGGCACCTGAATGATCACGAGACAAAAACCGTTCAGACATCCAATTATGTACCTCGGACGCACCTGCAGAACGCAGTCACTCAATCTGGCGGCACTTCGGAGTATGCCCTGTCCCTATGGCCGAGCAGATACATGTGCTTGGGCACCTGAATGGTCTCGAGACAAAAACCGTTCAGACATCCAATTATGTACCTCGGACGCGCCTGTAGAGAACAGTCACTCAACTCGGCGGCACTTCGGAGTATGCCCTGTCAGTACGGCCGGCTAGGTATGTACATGTACTTGGGCACCTGAATGGTATCACGACAAACCATTCAGGTACCCTATTATGCACCCCTGCGCGCCTACACAAGGCAGTCACCCAACCAGGCAGCACTTCGGAGTGTGCACACCATGCATACAGCTGTCCCCTCGTGCGGCTATAATATCGAGCGGGCGACCTCGATACACACAAGCGTCGGCCGACCGAAAGGCGGCTAACCGCCACCTACGCCAGCGCTGCCGCTACAGAAGCGAGCAATTGTCCGGCGGTGGTGGTATCCCTTCCGCCGAAGCGGGACACACAAACAAAGCGGTACTTAGGCAAAATGCAACCGCCCGAGCGGTGGCTACCGGGCGAGGACGGCCCTTTTCCCACGTCGTGGGAACCGCGTGGTCGCGAACGCGCTTGTATATGTGTGTGTTCACTGCTTCCATTTTGATATTTATTTCTTTTTTTTTATTGTTTCTTTTTCCCTGTACACCCGCAGCAGAGCTGGCCCCCTTCGAAAACTGCCACGCTGACCCGCGTTAAAAGGACGTTCGCGCGTGCGACCGCGAGCGCGGTCGAAGCCACGCAGCCTCGATGCGACCAAACTCGCTGTTGCCTGCTGGAAAACAATGCACTTCTCTTCGCGCAATAAAGAGGCACCCGTCACTATCCCGTCCACTGTTGCCCCGGCTGTTGCCGTTGGGACAATGGCCACGAGTACAGCGGGCTCACTCCGTGGGTGCTTCTATACCAGCCTTTCAACTAGCTATGGAGACGTAACTATCCCTTTCTTTAATTCATTTATCTTGATTTGGTGGGGTTTAACGTTCCAAAACCACGATCTGATTATGCGAGACACCGTAGTGGAGGTCTCCGGAAATTTCGACCACCTGGGGTTCTTTAACGTGCACTGACATCGCACAGCAGACGGGCCTCAACATTTCGCATCCATCGAAATGAAGCCGCCACGGTCGGGATTCGATCCCGCGACTTTCTGATCTGCAGCCAAGTGCCATAACCACTAGACCACCGTGGCGGGGCTTTACTTCACTTATTAAAGGGACAGTAAAGTGAATTAAGATTTTTTTTTTCTTGTATGAGCAAATTACTTTTTTTTTTTTTCAGATTAGCAAGAGCACCACTCTCGCGAGGAGCAGACATTTGGTATACTATAGAAAATGCGCAAAAACAAAACACAAGTGGCGAAGCCAGCCCGGAGGTTCCCGCACTTATGTGAGTGACGTCATACACTTTCGATGGCGTCTACTAAGTTCTACGTAAGCGTCATACCCTTTCGACGGCGGCTACTAAGTTCTACGCAACTATTCCTGCGTAAAAGAGATATACATTATACGTTCTAACCAAGCCAGAGACTTGACGTACTCCGAACAGTTTGACTGATCCGCGGGTGGCGAGAAAACGCAAAAAAAAGAAAGAAAGAAAGAAAGAAAGAAAGAAAGAAAGAAAGAAAGAAAGAAAGAAAGAAAGAAAGAAAGAAAGAAAGAAAGAAAGAAAGAAATAGGCCCGTGACGTCATCTCTTCAAAGTGTTGGAGCAGCATTCAAAGATGAAACAGAGATAAAACTCTGGCCTTATCTCTTCTAGCACAGAATATAAACTGGCGGTACTAACGACACTGGAGTTGCCCGATAATAAATCTATCAATATAAACCATTTCAGTGTTTCGTTTTCTAACCTTGTGGCACACCGACGCGGAACGCTGCTTGATGGCTGCGCGGAACGGTGAAAAGGCACAGAACACAGCCGCCAGTTTGAACGCCACAAATAGTATACATCTATATACCTATATGGAAAAGCGATCTCAAAGGCGTATACAGTCCCATACGAGGAGACTCGGGAATGTCACGCGATTTTGGGCACGCGGTGCAGAAGTGATAACGAGCAAATGCCAGCTCACGATCACTCTAGATGACACAGTGGATGCCCATGCCGTCTCATGCCTTCAACTGCGTGAAGCCGCGTACACGAACCCGCGCACAGCTGGGTGCACACAGTTAAACTTACATGACGTCAGAAGTCGTTGTGTTGCGTCTTCTTTTGGGACAAGAATAGGGCTTGAAGAGGGCACGTTTTATGGTCGTCCCGTTGGTTACCGGCACTATTAACGCACGCGGCAAGCTATACTGTCATTACTAACTCACACAGCGCATATACTATAATGCGACCATCGAAACGACCACACGGATGCGTTTGCGGATGCCTGAACCAATTCTGTGTGCAACATAAAGCGCTCTAACAAAATACGAAAAGGTTCCTTCCCCTTCTTCAGCTATTTATTTATTTATTTATTTATTTATTTATTTATTTATTTATTTATTTATTTATTTATTTACATACGAAAGGGCGGCCGCCGGCCTCCACAGAAGAGTCAGGCAGCACACGATAGGAGCGAAGGAATGAGCGTTCAGACAGCGCATCAAGCCCGCAGGAGACATGTACGCCGCACGCCGAACAGTAGCAAAGGATCACGAAGTTCGAATTTGCACGACCGGACAACCGGATCTGAGCATCCACGTTTCTATACCTGAACCGCGAGCCGACATCGTATCACGAAGAAGCCGGTATGTCTACTCGCTTTACTTTATTTTCTTTGCCGAGTAAATAAATAAATAAATAAATAAATAAATAAATAAATAAATAAATAAATAAAGGTAAGCGCTGGCCACCAGCATCACCGGCGAATAATAAAACCGAAGCAGCCACATCGATTCCCACATGGTGCGGCACCTGCCACGCCCCCACGGTAATGCGCCTTTTGTTCGGGCCTTGCGGAGCAGGAAGAATGGGGGGGGGGGGGGGGTAAGCTACGACAAGCGGCAGAGGGGAATCTTCCCACGAAGTCACACCAAGATAACAATAAACGCAGCGAAAACGAAACAGCAAGCAACGTAATGAAGTATATAGCAGCCCACATCCCACAGAAGCCGCCGCTGTTTCTGTCGCGCATGGTGATCAAAAGGAGACCCGTTTCACGGCCTACGTAACCTGGGTATATCGTTCGCTTACGAAGAGAACGCACATAAAAGAAAGCGGCGCTTATGGGACCACGACCGCTCAATAAACCGCCAGCTCACGAATTCGAACGGCCATCATCTCCTCCCCACTCGGAGGTAGTATACCTCGGAAGGTCGTCAGTAGTACGTAAAGCTACTGTGTGCTATCGCGTAATGGCCCCTTCTTTGGCTGCGCGTTGCCACCCACTTTCTCGAGACAGCATGTCGCGTAGTGCTACACCGTGGTGTACGCAAATGCGAAGCCTGAACCCCGCCCCCCCCCCTCCTTTTATTTATTTATTTTTTTACATTTCTTTCTTCCACCAAGGAACCGCGGTGGCGGCTGAAGTGGTCAAGCAGCGATCATACAACGACGGGCGCTGTTTCACAGCCTTCGAAGAGCTCGGTGCCATTGTAAGTATACCATCCTTGGTGCATATATATATATATATATATATATATATATATATATATATATATATATATATATATATATATATATATATATATATCTGTGTTTGTGTGTGTGTGTGTGTAAGGCGCCAGTCATTTCGATAATGCTGTCGCCCCCAACAGATCGTGAGCTGCGTAATGGACGCAGGCTTCGCTTTCGAACGCTGATCGACTGTTCGGAGTCCCCTTTCTAAACGCGCCATTGAACACAACAAAGCACGATTCGATTGAGCTAGTGCGCCTGTACGCTGGCGGCACGGTGAATACAATGCGCCGTCCCGCAGTCACACTGTGCGCACGCGTATTCTTGCACAAAGCTCTCGCGAGCTTAAATTACAAAAAAGAAAAACAAAAACAAAGCACATGCCGGCCAAAGTGTTGTGCGCCCGCGGCGACGACCGAAAAGGTAAAAAAAATTCACATATAAGGCATTGATCGGAAAAATCGCGTTCCCACGGACCTTAGAGGATATGTGCCTGACTATCGGTATATTTGAACTGCACGTAGCGTGGAAGCATGTATCTGTATGACGAAGCGACTTTACCGCGCACAGGCCCGTGGGAAATACGAAACTATGAAACCTAGGGGAGTGGGGGGGGGGGGGGGGGGAGGGGGGGGAACGGATCGCCCAACGGGTAAACAATGATGGGCGCACGCAAACGGAGCCAAAACAATGGTGAGCTCCGATAACGATTGGAATAACTTCTCTTTTCTCTCTCTCTCTCTCTTTCTCGCCGAACACATTCACAGGGACAAAACAGAACGAAAGGCTACCATTGGATGCAGACCTACTGCACGAATAAAGATGATCACCACAGCATTACCGCAGTATGTCGTCAAGGCTCCAGTTCGAACTATCAGGAACAATGACAATGTCGTGGGAGCCTGAAACGGCGCATGTGGCCATGTGCAGTGGTTGTCAAGCCCAAGTTGGCAAAATTACCATGGAACCCTCAATACGGGGCCATAATCACAATGACAACGTAATTTAGGCACGTGAAACTACATCAATTATTAATGTCACCAGACTTTGTCCGGCGCCTTCAGAAAAGAGCGGCTGCGAAAGTTGACTAATTTATGAATTAGAGCCGTTGTCAGCCATTTCAAAGTTTCTTGACAGTGCTTTTGGTCCGTTTCTCCTGCATCCATTGCCTGCGAACAAGCGCCACTGACAAGCCCTCCTCCGAGACTCGGCAAAGATGTCACCTCCGATGACATCGCGTTACAGTGCGTCGCTGCAGTCGACTGTGCCGGGCTTACACTGCCACACATGTCTTTGTAGGCTTACACGGGACCGTTTCTTTGTTAATTAACTTCTATGTGTGCATAGATTAAGTTATTATTAGTATTATTATTATTAATTAATTTTATTATATTATGATTATATATGATATTATTAATTATTATTATTCCGGTCATTCCTCCTCGTACCTTGAGAAGGCTGCCATTTAATCCATTCGTCGGCACTTTTCATTCAGCCACCGCCAAAGCACTTCTAACTGAATCTGGAAGCCAAGTTCAAAATTCCAGAAAAGCCAGTTCTCTGCTTCATCCCCCACCCCGGCTTATGTTTTTCTTTTTGCTGTGTCATTAAAGAAAACGTAAATGTATAATTCGAGAATAACGACATTTCCCGATCTTTCTTTCTACCTTTTTCTGATAAAGAGTCGCTTTCAAATCCTGTACCTTTATCGTATAACTCCCTTTAGTCGTTCTAAAGGGACCGGACGCGAACGAGGGAGGCCTCCTAATGTAAGACGGCATTTGGCAAAAAGCTTCCGATAAGAGCGTTCGATAAAGGCTCGTCCTGCATGCAGTGGCAGGTCAACGACTACTCGCAAGACCGGCGGGCAGAAAAAAAACAAAAAACTGAGGATTCCTGTAAGACGAGCTCGCATTCAACGACAGGCTTAAAAGCAACAACAACAACCAAGATGATGACAACACTATGCATACTACACGATATGGACAGGCATGGCTGGACAAAAAAAAAAAAAAAAGCGCACGGACTGCGGCGCCTTATCTCCGTAATCGAAGACATTTGATGTTCACGATGTAGAGAAGAGATAAAACAGAGCGAGGAAACGCGAAGCAAGGGGCTTGCGGCATTTGGAGATAACAGCGTGCTGTGCTTGTTATGTGCGGTTTAACGTCCCAAAACCAGCTCTGATTATGAGAGACGCCGTAGTGGAGGCCTCCGAAAATTTCGACCACCTGGGGTTCTTTAACGTGTACTGACATCGCACAGCACACGAGCCTCAACATTTCGCCTCCATCGAAATGCACCCGCCGCCGCCGGGATTCGATCCCGCGACCTTCGGATCAGAAGCCGAGTGCCACAACCACTAGACCACCGTGGCGGGGCATGTCCGAACTGAAGACAATGCCAAGTTGATGTTGCCACGTAAGGTCCTTTTGGGCCCTGTCAAGCTGCTGTCGAAGCTTTTAGCCCCAAAACAGACATCCAGTTTTTTTTCTTTTTTATCTGGAAATAAAGACGCAACTAAAACTAGTGGACCTTCCGTTGTGCAAGAAAGTTCGTGCTGTTAATATCATCAAAATCGTATACCAGCTAGACCGTACAGAGACCATAATTAGAGCACCTGCTCATACGCTCACTCGTCAAGCCTGTCGCATAGCCGTGCGCGTAATTTGCCACTCGTAAGCGCGCTTCCCCTGATGACATGTCCAGAATCGCAAATGTTTAATAATTCATTGAAGGCGCTGCAGCCGGGCTTCGATCCAAGCCACCTTCGGATCTGCAGCCGAGTACCATAACCGCTAGACCACTGTAAATTAACCACACGTTTCCTATAGGTGGCTGTATGCCGAATGTAGGTACATGGTCTTTTGTTTACAGCCAATAAAATACGGGCATCTTCTGCGGTTCCCCACGCTAAAGGTACCGCTTTTTGGGGCTAGTTGGTTAGATGCATTTGAAGGAAACATAGCGTTTGACCACACAGACATTTGAAGGACACATAGCGCTTGAACACACAGATGAGTTGAAAGTGAGCGCTCGTGTCGTTGTCTTCTCTGTCCGTGTGTTCAAGCGCTATGTTTCCTTCAAATCCCCGCGCTAGCCGCACCTTCCAAGCTACTTCCCCACAAATGCCTAAAATAAAGCCAGGGAGTAGTTGTGTGTTTTTTATTTAATTTTTGGTTCGCATTGTACTGCCTCGAATTTGCACTCACTCACTCACTCACTCACTCACTCACAAGCCTCCGAGCGTTATACTGTATGTGCTCCCTACGGGAAGGGAAACACAGTATAACTCTACCGAGTGTCTTCCTTCAGCGCCTCCGACGGCGGACAGATCTGGCAAGCCTGCGTCGTCTCTGCCACTTCATATTCCGCCTTCTCCACATTTCCCGCTAATCTCCCTGGTCAGTCATTATCGCCCCGCAATCAGAGACCACTTAAGATTGTGCGCACAAAGCAGCGAACCGAGGGAACCCCGCTGCCGTCAGCCAAGAGGAGAGGGAGAGAGTGCACAACGAAAGCTATGGCACAGCACTCAACGGAGGACGACCTCTCTGGATGAATTCACCGCTTATCAGAGAGAGCAGGCGGCACGCGTTGTTATTATTTTCTTTGCGCCTCCTCCAGGGAAGACTGCTTTCCAGGCGAACCAGAGGAAGGAACAAGACCGCGAGCGTGTTAGCACTGCGTAAGAGAGGCAGTCCTGAAGAGACCTGGAAGAGGACTGTCAGTGTGGAAAGTGTACTGCATAGTCTGAGGGACAGTGAATATCAGACGCCAATCAATCAATCAATCAATCAATCAATCAATATCTATCTATCTATTGCACATCGCCGGGTCGCGCACAATCTCTGCATCAGCGTCTTTACATACAACCAGGCTAACACATCTGTCCGTATTTGGTATACCGAAAATGTATTTCCCCCGTAAAGTGGAATATAGGGAGCTTGCACGGACGGCGGCGACGCTATGCACTCTGGGTAGGCAGCCATTTTTTTGTCAGAGGCGGCCGCGGAGTGGAGCAGTGCGGTCGTGTTTGTGAGCGTTGGAGTAGCGTGCAGGTGCGATCGAGTGTGAGCGCGACGCAAATTTAACTCCAAGGAGTGCCGTGCACGATGTCAGCGACACGGGAAGACTACACTGCAACGCTGTGCCAAAAAGACTGCGAGCGGTACGAAGAAAAGATGAGACTCTGCGGGCTGGACCCATTCACGCTTCGGGCAATTGGTTGACTTGCGGGGTTTCACGTCCGAAAACAAGATCTGGCTATGAGAGACGCCGTAGTGGAAGTCTCCGGAAATTCCGACCACCTGGGATTCCTTAACGTGCACTGACATCGCACAGCACATGGGCCTCAACATTTCGCCTCCATCGAAATGCACCCACCGTGGCCAGGGATACACACAGACGCTTCGTGCGGGCGACTGTGTAAGCGACGTGGACCAGTGGCCGTGCGTCGACAGCTCCTATATTCACGAATTTCTCGTTCGGAGGAGGAGTTTTATTACCTGGGAGCAGCTGAAGTCGAGAAAGGCCCCAGAGGGCCACAACTTTGTGACGAGTGGCTGGGTGTGGGAGCCGTGGGTGAAGAAAGTCGCCGCCTACACCGTGATCGTCGTCACTCAAGTAAGACGTGTTAGCTTATTTGACTTTGCCGTAGATGCTAATGTTTGTTTCTGTCCAGGTTTACCACTCCCAGATCGTTAACAAGCCCTCCGTCGACGTGTGCACTGCGAATGCTCTCGGGGCCAACACATGCTCAGCCGGTCAAAGTTGTAAAGCGTGGCATTTTTTGTTTAAAATAAACCGATAGCTTAAATGACAACCGGTAGAGTAGACTGATTCGTCCTTAAAGTGTTCACGTGCCTGACACGAAGTGGCGAGAACTGACGAAATAGTTGTGGGCGTTAGCTTCTTGAATGCCGTGTACGCGACAGCCAAGCCGCCAACGCTCCGACTGCTTCTTCGTGTTCGCGCACTCGTGTAGGCGCATCTTTGGGATTTTGGAGAAACTGTAGTCTTTCGTATGGCTCTTTAGCTTCTTCGGCCTGCTCTGGCTGTAATTATTGCAGCTTAAAATTACACAGTGCAATGTTACGTCTCCAGGCAGTGCCGACGCCACGAAAACGACTGCACTCGTCGGTCGGCTCTGACAAAAAAATGGCTGCCTACCCAGAGTGCACAGCGTCGCCGCCGTCCGTGCAAGCTCCCTATATCCGACGAATTCCCTGGTCAATCCTGCGTAGTTTGTACAAGCCATATTTTCTTTTTGTTTGTTGACGAAGACAGCACATTGAGCCGACTTTGACGAAAGGTGCCAATAGTTAAACGAGTGCGTTGATTGCGACTATAACCAATCGCAGTTATTGCCCACAATTCTTACGCAATATATTGTATCGAATTCAGCGAGTCCGAGTTCAATTACTACGCTGCCAATTATGAAAGAAAGACGCGTTTCTTTGTTTTCTTTTTTGAGCGAACGCATTTGCAGGTTGCAAATTCCGCCCTCAGCTTACGAGAACATAAATAAATCAGCGTAATAAGCACAATAATTAATAAAAATGACTGAGTTCTTTCTAATTGCTCAGCATCGTTGTGCATTTCTCTAGGCCTTCCGAAATAAGGCTTCCTTTCTGGCCACACGCTTCGGCACAAGCATTCGTTTAAAGCGAGAAAACGTATATTCGAGGAACTACCTGCACTTCTCGCCAGCGCGTAGCACTAGAACGGAGCGTACCTTCTTATCTCTTCCACAGAATGCACATTTCGAGAGAGTCGCCCAAAGACTAGCAGAACAGTTCGTAGGAAGCGACACTGCGTACATTTCGTAGAACAGCAGTGCATGAAGGGTACGCCTAGGGTCCCACAGCGACAAAAAAGGGCGCTTTACAAAGACACAAAATAGGACGAGAAAATAAAGCACACGGGAGGCCCGCGTCTTTCTTGGAAACCGCCGGGGCCAAGGCAAAGAAAAGTCAGTCCCAACTATCCTGTTCCCGTCGAGGAATAACGAAAGAAAGACCTCCCCCATGGATGGCAGCAAAAAGCAAGCACTTCTTTCGTTCCAGTAGTTCCGTGCAGCACTGCGGAAGCCACAGGCCTCTTTCGACCAATCAGGAGGACAAGCATGCCTTACGTGTTCTTCTCCGCAGCTCGTCGTCTGCCGGCAGCGGCAGGAGCACCGTTGGTACTACACCACGCTTCGGAACTATCTGCGCTCGTTGGTCGCGTAGATTTGACTCCGCTGCAGGAAACTACCGAAACAGAGTAAAGAGAAGCGAAGTGCACCGAAACCCTGTCCACTGCAGGAAGAAGAAAAAGAAAAGGCGACATAAACGTCGCTAAGCGAAGACGGCAGGGATGAAAGAAGTAAATAAGAAGTGGTCCATCCGGGGGCCACCACGACCAACAGGCACGCAACCTCGGCGCCTCGCCGGAGGCCAGTCTGCGGGGCGGCGTAGGAAAGGGCAACGGGCGCCCGTGCCCCTCATCATGGCCGGTGGGCAACTCTGTTTCACCAGTTCCGTGCAGCAGAGCCAAGGCTACGAGGCCACTGAGAGCACAATTCTTCCGAAGCGAGACGAAATTCCACTGTACTGACACGCAACTGAGAGCCACTTCATCCACTTCCTCAGCTACCACTGCAGTGTCCGCTGTTGGCAGATGACTAGCCGGGGAAGGACATGTTTAAAATGTATTCGCCCTCGGGATTGACCGAAGAGGGCTGCAGCTTCCATAGTGCAGCACGGAACTTCTGAAACACGGCATCGTCCAGGAGAGTGAGGGAGAAGGAAGCGGTCACTCGGAGGCGGCAGCAGCAGCAGTAGCCGCAAGAGGCTCGTGGCAAAACAGGCTTAGCGCGCGCGCGCGCTGGTTTACCCAAAAGAGAGCGAGAGAGAGAGTCAGGCTGGCTTAAAAGAAGTGACCCCGAAGGAAGGGGAGGGGAGGCCGTGACGAAGAATAACTGCCGGAATTACGCGCCGCGAGCGGCCAGGTGCGAGTGAGGTGTCTCGTCAGACTCGTCCCCGCACCCCCTGGGTCGAAGGAAAGCCCGTGGGTGAGGAGGTGGTTTAGGTAGCCATAAAATGGTTAAGCTACATGTCCACTGACGTTCTTGCTTTAATCTACGGCATGCTTCGGGTTAAA
Organism: Hyalomma asiaticum; assembly: GCA_013339685.2. Lineage (NCBI taxonomy): Eukaryota > Metazoa > Arthropoda > Arachnida > Ixodida > Ixodidae > Hyalomma > Hyalomma asiaticum. The sequence goes on along the minus strand of CM023490.1, from coordinate 60,750,981 downwards.
CGGAGAGAGCTAAGTGGGCGCCACGGAGAAGAGTCAACGGAAAGACTTTTTTTTAGTGAATCCGCAGCGGATGTTTCTCTGCGCATCACTCGCAGTACCAGAAGCAAAGCAAACATTCCGGAATAGTCGTTCTGTGGAAGTAGTAGTAAACAACTTTATTTAAGAAAGGAAAACCGCCGGGTTTTGTACGAGATGGCCTCCAGGCCGCGCCTCGCCGCCGGAACGCGCTCACATTCACAACTGAGTGAGATCCTCGCGACCAGTGTTCCCACCGGTTACAACCACTGATCTCCACAAGGGGGTTAGAAGTAACAACCTGCGCCGTAATGTAAAGAAACGGCATTTTCCGCCTGCACGTCTGATTGGTTCACGGAATTCAAGACTGCAGCTGCGCGACCGATAAAATAGAATAGCGAAGGAATGACCTACGAAAAAGGGGCGGGGGGGGGGGGGGATAGAAAAAGAACACGCTTCTGAACCGAAGGTATAACTATTAGTTTTGACCGGCCGCGAGTGTCTCCTGTGAGAATGGGCTCTTTAACTTGTTGCGCCCGCCTTAGTCCAAACCTGAACAAACAGGCAGAGTTCCAAAGTTCCAAAGAACACTTTACATCGCAGTTTCAGCGGAGCTCATACCGACGCACGTGACTAATAGACCAGGCTTTCACGGGACAGCAAAAAGCTGCGATCTCCACGATCACATACGATAAACCGCGTAGCTACTGCATGGCGAAGCTGCCGCCACCAGCATACAGCGTTAATGGACGCTGATCTTGGATAACACCTGGCGGCTATCGTGCATCGACTATATATATATATATATATATATATATATACAGTCGACGACCGATTTTTCGGACGCCCAATTTTTCGGACATGCTTGATTATTCGGACTTTCACCCGGCACCAGGACATACCGTATAAATTCAATATGTTTCGCAGCTTAAAATTTCGGACACCTAAAGACGGGCTGTTCGATATTTCGGACTTTCCATGCGTCAGCCAAGCCGACTACCACGCATTTTCGTGCGCGTCGTCGCCATCTTGTTTGTTTACTTTTTCCTCCAGTAGCCTCGAACCGGTGCCGGCCTTGCGCGCCGCCGATACCTCCGCTAGGGTGTTAAACTCATCCTGGATCGAGGCTATTTCCGCGTCTTCGCCGCTGGTGTCGCCGCCGCCACCGCAGCCGGCAGTTTTCTTTCTTTAACGCTGTGACCGTCGGATACGTTGGACCGCATCGACTGATTGTCCGCCTGTGTGTTTTCCACGTGTTCCACGCGTGTTGCCCAGCTTATGGACTGATCCATAATGGAGAAGAGATCGTCGATGCTGTCGGCCTCGAGAGCTCCGATGAAGCGAGGAAAGTACGTCACCATGTCGTTGGCGAAGAAAGCTGCTATCATCAAGCTCGTTGAAAGTGGCCGATCGCGGGCAGACGTTGCGAAAGAGTTTCAAATTTCTAAACAGACTCTTTCGGACTACATTAAGAACAAGCAGAAGATTTTGGAGGCGGCGGAAAAGTCTACCGGATGTCGCCAGAAAAATGTAAGCCAAGGGACCTACCCAAAGCTCGAGGAGGCCCTTCTCGTATGGCTGAAGTCGACAGTGGCGAGCAAGGTTCCCGTCTCCGGGGGCCTCCTCAAACAGAAAGCTGAGACGATGGCGCTTCAAATGAACATTGAAGGTTTTAAGGTCAGTGACGGCTGGCTAAGAAACTTCAAGAAGCGCTTCGATCTCAGTTTTAAAAAACTGTGCGGCGAAAGTGCAGCTGTTGACCTAAGTGCCGTTGCAAACTACCGCTCTGAAAGGCTACAGTCCCTTTTACAGGAGTACTCGCCAGACGATACATTCAACTGCGACGAGACCGGACTTTTTTTTAAGCTGATGCCAGAAAAGACTCTTGCCTTTGCCGGCGACCCTTGCCATGGTGGCAAACACAGTAAGGAGCGAGTTACTGTACTGATCGGTAGCAATATGTCAGGCACAGAAAAACTGCCGATGCTCGTCATCGGCAAGTCGAAAGCTCCGAGGTGCTTTAAAGGCGTAAAGTCCCTGCCTGTTTTGTACGAGGCCAACAAAAGGCCTGGGTAACGCAGCAAATTTTTGAGAGCTACGTCAGAAGACTAGATCGCAAATTTGATCAAGCAGGCCGCAAAGTTGTGTTGTTTGTCGACAACTGCGCTGCGCACGGGCACATTAGCAACTTGAAGTCTGTGCGCGTCGAGTTCCTGCCACCGAACACGACAAGTGTCCTACAACCGATGGACCAGGGTGTTATACGCACTCTCAAAGTGAACTATCGGTCACGTTTGCTTTCGCGTGCGGTGGTGTCCCTCGACAGCGGAAAAACTTACTCGGTCGATTTGCTTGGAGCACTCGGCATGCTCGCCGATGCGTGGAAGTCGATGACATCAACGACACTGCGCAACTGTTTCCGCCACGCGGGATTTGTGTTGAATGGCGAGTCGGCCGCCTTGGACGAGGACAGCGTCGTCGAGCAGGTGTCGGGAAGTGAGCAACTCATCGACGACCTTCGCACTGCAGGCGTCGAGATTCCCTCAGACGTCTCGTTTTCCGAGTTTGTTCACGTGGACAGCGAGTTGGAACTGTGCGCTGGCCTCACGGATGAAGAAATCATTCGCCAAGTGCTTGCGGAGTCCGAGAGCGATGATGACGACGACGACGACTTACCTGCAACAGCGCAGCCGACGCAAGCTGAGCTGATGCAAGCGGTCGCAACCCTTTCGTCGGCTTACAGCGACTCGACGACTCTCGCCGAAATTCAGGCGGACCTGCTCGCAAAGAAGCGAGGCATGGTGCAGAAGACAATTAATCAGTTTTTCCGCCCTCTGTCTCAATAATATGCAGTAAATTGAGCTTTTTGGGGGCACATTTGCTTTTTCGGACAGCCTGATTTTTCGGACATTTTCGCGGTCCCTTGAGGGTCCGAAAAATCGGTCGTCGACTGTATATATATATATATATATATATATATATATATATATATATATATATATATATATATATATATATATATATATAGCCTGTAATAACGCTACTAGACAAATGCACGATCACTGGCGACCGTGGGACAGGTCACGGAGGCCGTTCCGCTCCAGCGATCTTCAGGTCGGGGCGGCGGCCCTCATTTTGTAGAGAGATTGCCAAGGGTAATTGGCCAAGGGCCGCTCTTCTAAAGTGGCGCCAAGTGCGCATGCGCAGGTCGCCATAACGAAGTCACCGACGTTATTGCTTGCTCTGTTTGTTGCTGCGTTGATATTCGAAGTTTATTGAGAGCATCCTCGGCATCTCTTCCTGCACGCGGTGCTGCAGAGGTGACAACAAAATGAGAGACGCTCTGTGCACATTTATCCGGGGGGCCGAATGAATATAAGATGCTACTTGTACGATCTATGATAGTAGCCCCAAAAGTTGGCTGTTGACCTCTTGCAAGGCGGCTCGCAGAAATGAAATGAGCGAGTCGTGTGCCGATTGGGCTTGCGCGTTTCTTCATAGTGAAGACAGCACGCACACACAAGGACGAAGAAGGAGCAGAACACAAGTTGAAAGATTCTCCTCATAGGATTGGGTTGGAGTTCTCCGTCTCCAATATTCTGTCTTTGGGAGCCTCCTCATTGGGACATTGTCACGTGGATGTATGCTGTACTGCTGCGGAATTTATCATCGATTCAGGACGGTTCTTTTCGCAAATTCGTAATCTTTACTATTAAACTCTTCCTGGTCATTCTATTCTGAATGACACTTTACAGTACTTCTGAGCTAACCCTTCGTACTTTGCGCATCTTGCACAATTCCCCAGAGTCTAGGACACAACAGCAACACGAGCGCGACAGAGCAGGCTTTTCGTTTGATCAAACTACCATAGGCATTGTAGTCCCACGCTTCTCTGCCACCAAACTGTTTGTTATGTTGAAGTTGAAGTTTATTTCACCACATTTTTACATATTTTCTTGTCAAGCAAGCTTCCCGACAGGTTAGAAAGAGTGATGGCGAAATTACTTCCAAAAAGTTCTTAAATTACATCACTATTTGCTCTCCTAGGATTTTTTGTAATGTAGTTAAATTACGTTACAAGTTACCGCTGGTCGAAAGAAATTACATCACGTTACCGTTAGTTTTGAAAAGTAATGAAATTACTTTGACATTACCAAAACATCATTCGTGCCCCTACTATATATACATATATATATATATATATATATATATATATATATATATATATATATATATATATATATATATATATATATATATGATGGCGCTATCTCGGACAGGGGGCACAGAGGCCCCAACGTACTCGTTTCCCGTTTCGGCAAGGCCACCTCCACTTGTGGCGTTTCGGCTATCGCAAAACGCTGCTCTCAGCTCCCTCTCGGCGGCCTTCTGGCTTACGTCACGTCTCGAGGGTCGTCACTTCGCGGTCATGTCCTGTCCCAACAGACCTTCCATATCTTCCCTCGGTTTCTTTCTTTGTTTACGGCAGCTCCGTTCAGCCGACGTTAATTCATCCAGTCGGAGGGCTTCGAAAGAAAGAAAGAAAGAAAGAAAGAAAGAAAGAAAGAAAGAAAGAAAGAAAGAAAGAAAGAAAGAAGAAAGAAGCTACATGCAGAGAAAAGAATGCTGGGCAGCCTGTTGGCGCATGCGTGGCGTGTGTGCGATATAGCCTAAGAGCTCGTCGCCGACTCTGCTTGCGGGTATATAAACAAGCGTGCCAGGAAGAATGTCACTACACCATTCTTAGAGGGCTTCGCTGGCTGATATTACTCCCCTCGGTGTCACGAAATGGAGATAAAGATATTGTCTTTCCTCAAACAGCCGCTGCACTCCCCTGAAATGGGAGGGCGTCTGCGTACGCCCGCTCTGGTCCCCTGCAGATCGAATTCATCCGAAATGTATTAAGTATATATTTCGCGTATTCATGGGAGGGATCAGGAAGTTTACGGGGATTAATTAGGCCCAATTAGCACAGGACAGGGATAATTGCAGATCCATGGGAGAAGCCTTTGCCCTGAAGTGATGATGATGATGATGATGATGACATTTCGCGATTCGGACCCACACTTGGAACGAGAACAGAACTGCCAACAACTGGGCGGATGAAACGCTGACGCTTGAAATGAGCATTGTATTTGAGACAACCAGCGATACGTTTCGTTCTACTTGAGACATATTTACGTGTACAGAAAAGAAGGTTAGGACATGATTTTAGCTTACTGTCGTGACCCAGCCCTTTCCCGTAAATGCACTATTATTATTATTAGTAGTAGTAGTAGTAATCTGGAATCTGTTACAAGAAACGCATGAACAGCAGCTACAGCAACTCTCTTCATCGCGTTTTTTTTTCTCTCTCTCTCTTTTATGTTTTCTGGCTGTACACCGGCTTTGACAGATGTCATGCCGAACTGGCCTCGTCACGACAAACACTACACAGGAGCAGTAGGTGCAGCAGCTTGCTGTGCCACTATCGGAAATATGGTACGAGCGAAAACTGCGTCAACCTTTTCCCGCCGCACTCTTCTCCGCACCGTTCCCCTTTCACAGCGTGTCGAATTACCCCGGGCATGCAAAGACTCAAAGCAGCGCATTTTCATTTGACTGCGTTGCCCCTCAACCCGAGGCGACAGCGATCGCGAAAAAGGCAAGCTGCGCGCATATTTTTTTTCCCACGCCGGTTCTCCGGGGAGCGGCGTTCATCTCCGCACCATTAACCAAGCGTTGACACGCACGCACGCATTCAATAACAGCCACCAACCTCCTCCTCCTCCCCCCCCCCCCCTGCCTCCATACCCTTTGTTCCCTTGGCAAGGAAAGCAACCCCACATAGAACTAGTCAAACTGCCTCTCCTGATTCCACACTTACAAAATACCTCCTTCCTACTATCTTGTCTTTCGCAACTATCATCCGCGTGCACTGCTGTTTCAGGTGTCCTGAATACAAGAGACGGCGGTGTAAAACTTTTCTACTGTCACGTCCTCTCCCCACAGGAGCATCCCGTTCCCCCTCATCCAAAAGACCATCCCAACACACACAGAAATCAATTTGAGAGCGGAGAATGCACCACGCCCTCCCCCACCGCGAAAAAAAATGTTCCAAGAGAGCGGAGAAAGGCCGCAAAATCGGTTCCCATAAGCGAGCGTCCTTCCCCACCTCCACCCTCTCCTTCTCTATTCAAATGTACGCTCATTTTCGTCACCGACCACCCCGATAGCGAGAGACTACGAGAGAACTTTCATGGTGGCGCCTGCAGGTTTTTAACGACAACTGAACGACGGGAAGAACCGACTTCATCAAAGCCACGCTTCGGCGTTCGATCTCCCCAACGCCCGTGACACACTCCGTCGCGGCGTGTGGGAAGCGAAAGCACATGACCAGTCAAAATCGACACGACGACAGTGCGAAATCGGAAACTACGCGCAGAATTGCGTGGTCCGCATTGAAATTCAAACTAGAAGAGAAGCTCAGGGGAAGATGAAGGCCTGAATCGGTGAACAGATCGCTAAAAACGATAGAGAACGGGGAATGTCGTTGGAGCCAACGTTTCGGCAAGTGGACTTGTCTTCGTCAGGACGGCAACCGTCCTGAAGAAGACGAGTCCACTTGTCGAAACGTTGGACCCAACGGCATTCCCTGTGCTCCATCCTGGACTTGTCTTCGTCAAGACGGACGTCGGCTCCAACGACATTCCCTGTTCTCTATCGTTTTTGACGATCTGTTCATCGGTGCTCCGGATTGGTCATATTAATTGCCCTATGTAGCAACTTGGAGAGCCTTCGGAGTTTCAACTAAACTAGTTTCGCGATTGTACGCACCGCAACCTAGACATGGTTGTAAGGCACAGATGAGTAGGGGACATAGGATTGGTCTTTGACCACCCTGTGCTTCTTACCACGGACGTGAATTTAACCACACTATTTCGTCTTTGTATTTTTTCTTTCGCTGCGCCCTAATCTATATATAGTCGCCACGGCAATAAAGTAATCTGTGGTTGAGAGGAACACAGTGATAAAGAGAGGTAGCCCACGTAAACCACGACAAAACGCAAAACAAAAGGATCAAGCTTGCTGACATTGCTTCATTGCGTGAATTGATGCAATAAAACACACCTCTTTGTCTGTCATGGCGGCCCGTCTGCTATCACGACGTTCGACACAAAAACAGAACGCACAAACAGTACGCACGAGAAGCATGGTGCGTGTAAATGTTGGGGACTTATGCTAGCAGTGTGCTAGCAGTGCTGGTCGCACAATGGCCCCACCGTATTCCTGGCCTGATGTGTTGTTCCCTTATGCCAGGCAGCCAGGCCTTCGCCTAGTTGACAAGCACTGTTCAAGATGAAGCACGCCGCTCGTAGAAACGCCGGTTTCAAATTCATCTCGCGTTCGTGGTCACGTGGTACCTTACAGTAACACAATGGCCCCCCTCCTCCCATTCGCGTTTCCGAAAAGCTGGCCACCTTGCTGTTTCCACGACCCACGGAGTTCCTCAAAAGCGACGCTTTCTCCCTTTGCCACAGGGGGTCATTGGCTCCCAAGAAGCGACAACGGCTCATTCTCCCGCTGCACACCCCACCGCCTCATGAGCATCACAATGCCGCACGAGCTCCCGGGACACGCAGTGCACGCTGGCTCTTCGACGAAGGTGAGACCCACCGCGCGCCAACACGCTTTTCTTCCCGTCGAAGAAAGGAACGGTGGTTTCCTAGGGTCGCTCGCGAAAGCGGCGCAGATGGAGCGCGGTGTTGGGTGCTCGCTGCCATCAGGAACAATGCCGCGATGCCACCAACCAAGGCAGTGCGAGGTCCCATCTACTCGCCTTCTATGTGAGGGTCGCATGAAGACCACCTTCTAGGAGGAACAGCATGCAGTCGGTAGTTTATTAGAGCTCGTTGCCCGGTTCAAAATGGGTCAAGATCGGCGTGGCCGTCCATAACACACATTACAGTTCACGGACAGTCTCGAGGCACATTAAAGAGTGCCGTGAACGTCCCATTTAAAAAGGGGCAATGGCCTCGATGACCTGCGCACCGCTAAGCTCCACTTATAATTCGGCCTAATGACTCCGCTACCTGAATTAACACGTTTTGTAAAGAAAAATAAAAACCGAACAACCTATAAATCCATGTAACTTTCACCACGTCATCATGAATTTGGCTTTTATGCTTTGTTTTTCATCCCCCTGGCCTCACCAAGGTGGTCTAGTGGCTAAGGTACTCGGCTGCTGATCCGAAGGTCGCGGGGTCGAATCCCGGCCGCGGCGGCTGCATTTCGATGGAGGCGAAATGTTGAAGCACGTGTGCTGTGCGATGTCAGTGCCCGTTAAAGAACCCCAGGTGGTCGGGATTTTCGGAGACCTCCACTACGGCGTCTCTCATAATCAGAGCTGGTTTGGGGACGTTAAACCCCACGAATCAATCAATTCTCATCCTCCCTCGTTTAACCACCACCAGTCCCACAATGCACCGTTTACTGATCGCTATCGCGAATGTGTTAACCCCTCCCGTGCTGTCCCTGAAATTCACGGTTTCGCGGAAGCCGGTGCCCGAACTGACAACCGGGCGGACATCTTTACATTCCAATAGAAATAGGTTCCCTTGCTTCCTTTCCCACAGCGAGTACGCGTGCTGAACTTGTCCGCGTCTTCTACATTTCCCAACTACATTACATGGATGGATGTTAGGAGAGTCCTTTCTGAATCGGGGGTGTGACGACTATGTAGGTTTTCACTAGCCTTCTCTCTACTCTGCAGTTTGTACCTTCTGTTCACCAGTCTTCTTGTCTCATCGTTCCTGTCCCTGCCGAAGATTCCTGTATGTACCCGTGTCTGTCCTTAAGACCTCACAGGGCGGAACTCTGCAGCATGCTTGATTATTTGGGTGAATGACACTGACAATCGCTAGTAGTGTCGTACCCCTGTTGATGCTGATCGTGCACGTGTTTCATGCTTTACAAAATTACCGATGAAATTTGTCACTGCACAAAACGAAACCAAAGTGACCCAGCGTCAGAAAGCAGGAGCTATGCCCGCATATATCAAACATAAGTACACTTTGATGTCGCGGGTAGAACGCTTGCACCGCGTCAAAGAGCAGTAAGTGTTTGCTTGCTTCACCACTCAACACACGTGCAACGCGTATGTCCCTACTAATGGTGCAAGGGCCACTGGCAGCAATAGCCCCCCCCCCCCCCTCCCCCATTCTCCTGCGCTCTAAGGAGCACCAGTGACGACTACACTTCGATGGGATCCATCTATGCCTAGTCATATCGGAGTCCATATGAGACGCCATTTTTCATATGTGTGATTCTATTAGAGCCTATAGCAAGCGAGGCTCTAATAACCGACCTACAAGAAGTAAAACCAGACTGCTGTAAAACTTTCCCGAGTATGTATCTGAATAACAACAGCAAATCTAATATTTAGGAACAACCACTGCAGTCGCTTCAACGAAATCTGTAGGAAATTAAAATGGTGGGATAAGTTGCAAAAATTGTTGCTATCATTACAGTCAATAGCCAGCGTTTAGCCGACGCTGTAGACAACGACGGTGGTACGAAATTTGAATCGTCCCTTCAAGTCAGTTGAAAAGATTCGCCGTATACCGCATCACAAAATGCGTGTGGGAGGTCGCAAGGAAACAAACTACGGAAGGACTAACAGAGCACCCTCTCTTCCTTTTCTTTCTTTACTTCCGCTTTTTCGTTCAGTACGGCGAGTGCTACATATAACCTCTTCGCGGTGCACACTCTCCGATAAGAGTACAAATAAACAGCAACAGCAAAATGACTTAGCAAGAGCTCGTCGTGCGACGGGCCTGGCGACATCTTTCTCTCAGTTGACGCACACGAAGTCACGGAAACGACATCTCGGCTTGCGCCAAGACATCCTCGACACGACTGCGGGGCCGCTTAAAAAAACCTGTTACATAATGCGAATGTCGCAGACAACCCGTGTACACAGTAGGCGTGGCGGTACGTCGTCGGCGCGTCGAATCGGCGTAATACTTGACGCGTACACGTACGACATGATTCCCGATTTTAGCAACGAGCGTCGCTAAAAGCTGGGCCGCTCTGTCTTCCGGGTTTCAGGTGGCTGGCAGGCCCTGCCACACTCGCGCGTTTTTGCGGAAGTGCCGCTTCCGGTCACAAAGAGACTGACCCTCTTCTGTTGAAAACAACCACGGGAGGAAAGCGACCAAAGCTGCCTTCGTCGTGGCTTGGACGGGGAGCCGTAATAAACGTTGGGGGAAATCATTGTGACACATGCGTAGAATTGATTCATTGGCGAGTCGGAGAGAGTGGTGAATATGCAATTGTAATGTTAGTTCCACAACGGGTCCGACTGATTTGTTTACTGCGAGTGGATTGTGTAACACCGCGTAGGCTAGGCAGCCGGTTTAGCTGGAATCAGTTTCAGCCTGTACGGCTACAACGAATATCGCGTATAACGGACACCGCGAGATGGACGGAGGCGTTGGATTCTGTTTACTGAAACACACACGCACCTAACGGATTTTCTCTTCCAAGTGAAACGCAAATGCGCTGTGAATAAAAATATCCTTTCGTTCAGCGACGTTACATCCAGTAGTCTACCTGTTGAGTGTTCTTAGCACATTCGTTTCCAGGAACACCGTGTAGGCTAGGCAGCACATGCGCATCGATCTCCAGCAAGAACGGCTACAGCGAATATCGTGTATAACAAACATCGCGAGAGGAACGTAAGTATTTTGGATACTAATTACCGAAAGAAAAAAGCATATTCTGCTTACATCCCTTGTCTCTTTTCGGTAAAACGCAAATGTGCCGTGAATAAAAATTCGCTTTTGTTTGCACGACGAGCGCTCTAGCCAGTATGCCTTTAAGTGTTCTCTAATGTATAAGCACTCTCAGTGTTTCCTTCCCCAAACAGCTGAGCTATTTGAAAGTCTTGAACCTCAGCTGAGACAGGTGGATACGGAAATGATGGCGAAATGGTTGTTCCATTCGGAATAAGCCAACTTCGCGAAACGCTACTTTTACGCAGGCTTCATGAAGTGTTACCGATTAACTCGCCGGCCCTTTTTCACTGAACTAGTGACACAGCTGTGTTGAACTGATCCGATATCACGTGAGTAAACACATACGTGATTATGGCGACCTCTAGTGTAAGGACTGTTCATGCGATCGGTTCTCTCGCGGCTCTGCTAAACGTGCCGGGATTGTTTTATGCAGCTTTCTTTCATCATGCACTGTCAACTGGCAGCTTTTCTTTAATGACAATTTGTACAGAGGAGAGAGAGAAACGTGAACTGCTGACTGATTTCTAGGGAGTCCGCGTTTATAATTGAAAGGAATGCTGGGAGTGATGGGTGAATCACGGAGCACTCCGCTGTAGTAGTAGTAGCACAGGCTGCCACACATGTAGCATTGTTTGTGGTGTATGCTAAGGGTGCCGCTATCTGTGTGTACGTGTCGCAGTGCCTCTGTAAGCGCAGAAGCTTCTTTTCTTTTCCGTGTTGCTTTTTTCCCATACGTGGTTACCATATAAGGAACAGAGGCGCAATTACTTAAAAAACGACCGCGATGGAACGTTATTTCGAATGTATACACGAGACACATGCATAACGTTTTCGAGACGCAGCCGTCTGGAATATTTCGCACGCGGAACGTACAACATAATGCTTGAGAAAGTCAAGACTGTTACGGTGTTGCTGTAGTGATACACAAGTCTCCAGAGATCCCACATCTTGGCTACACAGGCCGTCCGACCCACGGACCAGAGTGAGAGAAAGCATGCGTTGTGTCTCGGTCGGTACAGTTATTTAGACTCGCAGTTTCAGAGGGCTAAATCTACAAGAGGCACGTGCGCAAACACGGCCCCATCGGGAGCACACACACACGGCACGGCATTAGAAGCTCACCTGTTCACGTGCTAGGACGAACCACGTCTTGAGTATGACGTCCAGCCTCGTCCTGTGAAACGTCCGCGTCGTCTTTACACTGAAAAACACGTCCTCCAGTCGCGTCGTGGGCGACCGCTGCGGTTCCTCGGGCGCCGTCCCAGCACTGGCCGCAGCGCCCTGGTCCGCCGACCTGTTGCTATCGCGCACGTCGGCGTCGGCCCCGACACCGTCCGTGTCAAAGTCTTCGCCCGACGGCTGGTCGGCGTAATCCTCCACTTCGTTGTCAACGTCATTGCCACCTTTCAACACCCTACGACTAGCACTCTGATGAAAGCCGGGCGGCGCCCTGAGGAACACGAACTTGTTCACGTTGGCCGCGACTCCTCCGTCCGCTGCTTTCTTGTGCGCGCCGCCATCTTGAGCGGCGGCGGCGGCGGCGTCGTCTGCAACGAGCGCCGTCGTCTGCTGCTGCCAGTCGACGCTGAACACGGGCCACAGCAGCAGCGAGAATCCGTACAAGATGACCAGAGACACGACCACGGCCGTGCCTTTGGTCACCTTGCGCATGCAGACGAACTTCATGGCGACTTCGTCGCCGGCCTCACGCTGCCGTCCATCGCTGGCGCCCGTACGCGTACGTTGCCGCACGGACACGCACACACACACTGCACCACAACAACCGCACGCCGCCGCGATCCACCATGCACGCACCGCTCACCGCAACTCCTCCAGCTTCCTTCAGAGCGAGTGCTCGCGGCCTCCACGAGTTTTGCAGCAGCCCTACTCTCGTGTTTACTGTTTTATTTCTAGGGTTTTTTGTCGTTCTTGTCAGAACGGGGAGGAGCTACCCACTCTCTCGGGAGAGGATGGAGAAGCGAGCGGAAAGAAAGAAGGCGGGAGTCACACGAGAGAGAGTGCGGCAACTCGTACTGCCGGGTTTGCGCGCGCACGTGCAGCACGCAACAGGTTGAAGGCTTGCTTGAGGTCACGCGAGAGGAGGGTACTGACAAAGTGCGCGAAAAAAAAAAGCGCGCAAAGATTTTGTTCTCCTTTCCGCGCATTTCGCGGTTTGGTAACTCGCGCCATCTCTCAGTAATGTGAAAGACTAAACAGTCCAAAAAGACTTTTAAGAAACTGCACATCACGCGGTTAATGCTATATTAATAATTCTAATATAGAGAAGTTTAAATGCACGAGAACGTCTTTGCGTGGTTTGTTTGTGCACATATATGTGTTGAACAAAGTTTCATAAATGCCTCACTGACATCTAACTATGCAACGTCTACATTGTCCTTAATTATTCCTTAGCTTTTCATAGAAAATAAAAAGGCCAAGGAGTGCATTGAGAATGTAATGAATGAGAAGTTTATAACGCTTTAATAGCGCCCCCATTACCAAAGCGCTCAATAACAGAAACTGGGTGCACCGTCCTTAGTGGCGCAGGTGGGACTCCCGAAAAGCAAGCAAAATGAAAGCAACGCTGAAAGAGGACCTGAGTTTTCTCAAAAAGGTACACATTTCCTGACGAAGCCTTCCGCATTAGCAGAACAAACACACCCCGAATATTTCTTTTTTTTCACCTCGCTGCCTCGGCGCAAACGCCGCATTCCGACCTTTGCGCGCGCGCGCGCCGTAGTAAAGCGTTCGCGAGTTTGTGTGCCGATGAGAAAAGTGCCAAACAAAGAACGAGTTGTACAGCGGGGCCGCCGATCACAAACAAGCGTCGTTGGCCCGCTGGCGGCGCCCATCCTCCTACGCCCCATGACAGAGCTAGGCCTATCGTCGCTTTTGCGTCGCTGCTCGGCATTCCCGAGCGCTTCGGTAATCCGAGGCGCGGTGTTGCCTCCGCAGTTGTGAGTGTGCGTGACTCGTCATCGGCTCGTTACGGCGGTGGAGCAGCCACTCCGCCGCGGCATGCCGTGAGAGGGAGCGGGACAAGAAAATGCGCGTCGCGACGGCCTCCTCGACAACGCGAGCGACGACTACACCCGCGAAGGCAGCGAGATGCCGTTCCGACTCAAGCTCAAGAAGAGCAAGCACTACAGCGTCGTCTCCAAGAGCCTCTGCGTCATCGCCGTCAAGCTCCTCGAGAACGCGACGGTCGAATGCATCGTCTCGTCGCGCACGGTGGGTCGCGAGTGCCTGCAGAACGTTTGCCAGCGACTTCAGATCACGCAGCCCGAGTACTTCGGCCTGCGGTACCAGACGCGCGACGGCCAGCTGCGATGGGTGGACCTGGAGCGACCGCTCAAGAAACAGCTCGACAAGCACGGCGCCGCATCATCGCGCGAAGGCGGTGGCGGCGGCGGCGGCTGTTGCAGCCTTCAACTGGGCGTCATGTTCTACGTTCCGGACGCCGCGCAGGCGCGCCGTCTTCTCCAGAGTGACGTGACGCGCTATTACTACTTCTCGCAGCTCAAGAGTGACGTAATCGAGGGCAAGCTGCCGTGCGATCGGCGCGAGGCGATACGGCTGGCCAGCTACAGCCTGCAGGCCGAGTTCGGCGACCACCGGCCCGAACACCACACGGCCGAGTACCTGCGCAACTTCGCCCTCTTTCCCAAGTCTGTGCTGCTTGCGTGCGCCAACGAAGAGGAGGAGGCGGCGCTGCTCGACGAGATAGTGAACGCCCACCGGAGTCTGCAGGGCTTGGACCATGCGACCGCGGAGCTCTACTACATACAGACGGTGCAAAGACTCGAAGGGTACGGGGAGGAACGCTTCGAAGTACGCGACCCCGCGGGTGTCGACATCGTCCTCGGCGTGTCCGTGCAGGGAGTGACCGCCCGACGGGCAAGCCGCAGCAGTGAGCAGGACACCTCGCTGGCCGCAGTCCACTCGTCGCCCGGCGAAGAGCAACAGCCCCAACCGGCGGTCTACCACTGGAGCGAAATCGTGGACCTTGTCCACCACAAACGGTGCTTCAAGATTGTCGGCCGCGACACGGCACACTCTGCCCAGTTCCAGCTCGAAGACGTCAGTACAGCGAAGTACATATGGAAGATGTGTGTGCAACAACACGGGTTCTTTATGAGCATGCAGGAGGCCGCCGCAACGGCACACGGAGGCATGCTGGGAGAGACGTACACACGTGCGCCGAGTTGCAGCATCGACGCGGGTGACAGCTTTCGCTGGGCGTCGGTGCCGGACGTGGAGAACGCTGGCGGTGAACGTGGGACGGATGTTGGAGAGAGCCGAGAGTCGCTCGATGAGTTGGCGGTTTATCACACCGAAACGCGGAACAGCGAGAATTATGCGTTTTCCGGAAGTGCCAGTCAACTGGTCGACCCAAACCACAATGGCTACGACCACCACCCAACCAACCCAGTCACAGTCCGTGAGAACGTTGTTGCTTCCACGGAACACATTCCCATGCATAATGAAATCGGTCAGCAAGTGAACAGTGTACACCACTCCTACGTGAGCCTCCCCCGTAACTCTGAAAGTGCGACCGATCTGCGACGAGCACTACTGCCATCGTACCGACAGGCACCTGACTATGAAACTGCGGTGCTCAACAAGTACGGAGTCACCAGCTGTAGCCTCAACGACCTTCCTCTCGAAACTCGACAGAACAGTCACGTGTACCACCAGCAGCAGCATCCTGTGACGACTTCAGCAGTGTCAAATGAACTGGACATTAGCCTGTCACGCTCCTGCAACCCTCTACTTCCACCACTGTCTTACATGCATTATGGTAACTTTGCTGATTTGACTGAACTTGGTGACTCTATGTCTTTTGGTGACCTTGCGAACAACAACAACAATCGCATTGATGGTGTTGCACATGGCAGAGCACCACCACTCCTCGCTCCACCGTTGCACACCTACAGCACTCCGGAGTTGACATCTCAGGGACTATCATACGAGGTCAACCCAGCACAGCTCTTTGCCAACATGCACCTGAACTATCAGTACAAGCCACCGCCTCCATATCCATATGGCCAACGGCCCAGTGCCAGCACACCAGATCTGACGCGCAATCATCACCAGCTTCGGGCAAGTGCGAGCCCAGACTTAGTGTCCCGTCGTCACCTCAGTCAGAGTACTATCCAAGGGTCGGAGCCGAGTTTGCCACACTACCAGGCAGCTGTCAACGGGAATGTGACGTCGGAGTCTCTGAGGTCGATTGTAGAGCCTCCGAAGCCAGTGCTTCCGACATATGTGCCAGTCGGAGAGTCGTGGAATGCACAGGTGTCTGGAGTTGCTCAGCCCCAGCGGATCCAGGTGTGTGTCAGCACCCCGACAACGCGAGAACAAGTGGCAGTGGCGAAGCCAGTGGATGCCACACCTGTGCCGCCACCGAGGAAGCAGGTGACAGAAGAGAAGCAGGAGCCGCCAAGTCAGGAGGCGTCACCAGCACATCCACTGGGTCCCATGATGGTGGCAGCCATGAACGGTCTAACCCTGACCGTGGCCCAACCGGACCAACTGCTTACTGGTGACCAGAGCAGTGTGGATCGGGAGTCGCCGTCGACTAGCACATCCAAAGAGCTACGGCCCGAGCAAGTCCTGGAGAGTCGACTGGAGGATGGCCAGGTTTTCCTCGAGTTCGAACGCATTGCCAAGCGTAAGCCCAATGCCGACTTTACGACAGCACTGCTCTCGGAGAACACTTCTCGCAATCGTTTCAGCGACGTCCTTCCATACGAGGAGAACCGTGTACGACTGACTCCTACGCCTGACAACCGAACGGGCTACATCAACGCTTCGCATGTATCAGCAAGTGTAGGCGATAGCCAGCGTTTCTACATAGCAGCGCAGGGTCCCACACGAGAGACTGCCAAAAGCTTCTGGCAGATGGTTTGGGAAAATCATGTGGGTGTAGTTGTAATGCTGACAGAGACCGAAGATGAACATGGCCGTGAGAAGTGCTTTCAGTACTGGCCTACGGCCGATGGTGATGATGCAGCACTTTCCTTTGGTGAATACCGAGTGACCAGGAAGGGTGTTGTGTCGTCTGCGGTGGCTGTAACAACCTCGCTGACCCTGAGCAAATCACAGGGCGTCGCCTGCAGCCACCGGAACGTCTGGCACCTCCGGTACACAGACTGGCCTGACCACGGTACGCCGGGAGACATTCAGGGTTTCCTCGGTTTCATGGAAGAAGTGGACTCTGTGCGCAGGCTGGCCTCTGGAGACCAGCGTCTTTTGCGGACACGCAACACGCCGATGGTGGTCCATTGCACCGCTGGCGTGGGCAGGTCGGGTGTGGTGATTCTGTGTGACATCTTGCTCTTCTGCCTGGATCACAACGTTCCGGTGGATGTGCCAAGGGTGCTGAGCTCTGTGCGTATGCAACGCATGCTCAGTGTACAGACTCTTGCACAGTACAAGTTTGTGTACCATGTGTTGATACGGTACCTACGGAACTCGCGCCTCATATAAGCCCTAGCACAGGGATCGCGTGGTTTCATCGGGAATGCCGAGAGCTGATGCTCTGGTATCACCAGCTATACAGCTGGCTACTATAGGCAGCAATGGCTCTTAATCACATGGAATGCAGGATTCAAGACACCTCTGGCACTACTGTTTGAAAACCCATGCTTGTGCTTTTTGCGGCCTATGTAGCTATGCAAGCAGGGCTGTGCTTCCTGCATACGAACAAAATAGAGCTAGTTAGTGCCTTACGTAAAGTGAATTCGAAACATCCTCCTTACGAAGACATCACAGGTCAACGCTGCATCACCCTTCTCTATTTTGGTTGTGCTGATGAGCATGAAGCATACGTCCCACCCTTTACAGCACCGTAGTCTGCTTGAAGCAATGAAGTACTGTCAAGTCTTTCAAGTGCACTTTCCAAGAAGAAATCGAAAGGTGTCGCCCACATGCTGAAATCTGTCTCTGCAGTTGAGTGCCAGTGTACTACTTAGCTGCGGCAAGATACGATTCCCCGCTGCTTGTGGCAGTGAACTGTGCCATTGTTATTGGAAGAAAAGGTCTTCACTGTTTGCGCCTGTATGTATATGCTGTTGTGGTTGTGAAGTGCCGGCACTGTGCGTGTGTGCAGACTTTTGAAATCGAGTGACACGAAAACCTCCAATTCCTTCAACACTTTCAAAACAGCACTGACAGCAAAAAAAAATGTCGCCGATTCTCTGTTAAGTGATGCACCGGGACGTGATGGTTGGCAAGCCGTCGCACGTTGCCTTGGGAACTTTCTCACCACGTGAGCTTGCATCTTGTCTGCCCCTCGGAATACCTTTGCCTACAGATCAGCTTTTCAAATTGCACTGGTGCATGGGTGCGAAAAAGAAAACCTTGAGTGCACGGACAGTCTCAGCAGCATACAACGTTTTGTGGTCTAGCGGTGTGTCTGGGCTGCAATGTTCCTCTGCAGCCATTGAATTACCGTCCCTGGTGTCAATTGGTGTTTGGTGCCTTGATATTGGCACCATTGTTGTATGTTGTGCAAAACCACACTCTTGTAGTTGCGCACGTACCTTCAGGAGGTTTTCAGCAGGATCAAATTATTAAAATCTCGGTATCTCTAATAACACTGTTGGCACTGGCTGCCTTTAAGCTAACGTCATAACAGTTATTCAGGACTACTGTGTTGAATTTTGCGTGAATGAGGAAAGCGGGTATAAATAGCCATTCATCTCGGCATGGATTTTGGGAAGAGCTTGCCTTAGCGGGCAGTGTGTGCCCTATCTGTGCGTGCGGGGGAAAATGAAAAATTGGGGAAGTTGAATCGTGCTCGACAAGACAAAAGGTTTTCTGTAATTCACCTAGTTTAAGAATAATGCTACACATTAGATCATAAGCACCTGTTGTTTAGCACTACGAGAGCACGCGTCTCGGCGTAAAGAGCGGGCTGTCGTCGTGGCTAGCTGCAACTCTCCATCACCGTGGTGTGGTGACCCTGTCGTATCGTTGAGAAGGCCTGCTTGTTTATGACCAGCATTGCCGCATGCGATGTGTAATTGTGATTCATTTTGAAGCGACATTTCACAGCGCAAAATACCCTTCGAAATGCTCTGAGCATGTTAAATTTAAACCCCTGATGTTCCATCAGATTTACTAAAGGCTGTGTATAACCGTATTGCTTACTTATACTAGGTATGTTGTACAAGCGTTAATTACTTCTTTTGTTGTGCAGCCTTGCAGAGTCTTTCACATTGGGAGCACTAGCCCTAGCACTAGTGGCCAGTGGTTGCTTAAAGCGGGGCTGCGTATATGTGATTAATACGTGTGACTGAACATATAGATTTGCGCGAGTTTGCCATTCGCTGTTGGCAATGTTTGAGAATGCTTCCTTGCTTTGCCATACTTGACGTTGTTGGTTTCAGAATGTAAGTGGAAATGTGGCGTCGCTTGGTAAGTGGGCGTCGTGGTCGGGAAGAAGGGCAAAATTGCGAGCATGGACCAAGGTGTGAGATACACGCTCTTTAGGTGGGGGACACTTGACGGCTTGCAGGGCACATTCGAACAGGTGAAGCAGCACATTCATCAAGTGACGATATTGGACAGCCCATTGGCTGCACGGCAAAACTTCGAGATGGAAAAGCTTTTGTCCCATCGCTATTACAACCTGGTAATTTATGAAGAATTCGAAGTGTTCAGGTTAGGCACCAAAAACAGGCCTGTGGCTAAGAGGAAAGCACCTATTACGCACACGTCCAACGACAGGCAGTAAACAGAGAGTCGGACTCCCACACGCCTGTCGTTAAAGGGGCGCGGACACAAAAATCCTCATCGTTTTTTTCTTTTGCTGCAGTATGTAGCTGGGGGCCTATTAGTCATATCATGGTACATCAATTGCTTCAGCTTGTGCCAGATTATTATTTACGGCCGGTTTATTACTGACTAGTTTTAGTTTGGGAGCGCTCCAAGCAATGACAGCCCGTTGGGTGCAACCGGCGCCACCCAACGTTTGGAGTGGGACGAGCAAATTCAACCACGTGAGCACACAGAATTCTGACGCACTTCAGCACAACCTGTAATGTGTGCTCGCTTTCTTTCGCCTTTCACACATCCTGCTCGTTGTCGTCATTGCTATTGTTGTCAGGTGGCAACGGTTTTGTTGAGGCCTGGTATTGCTGGGAGTCTACTAACGCAGGCACGGCAAACAGGCAGCGGTGGCTATGGCATCATCATCACTAGTTGCACTGCTCGGAGCTTTGATGCCGTGTCGGTGGCGCTGAAGTTGGGGGTCCCCTTGTGGTCACCTTTAGTGTTGTCTATGTCGCGAGGTCTGCTGTGTAGCGCTCGAGATCGCATGCAAGCTTCAATATCCATTTAAAGTACCTTCCGAGCTGTGTTTGCTGTTGAGATTTGGTAGAAGACGTGCGTGTCCATGAAAATTGAGATCCCATAGGCTGTCCCAGCAGCGAAATTTTGGTGTCAGTGACCCTTTAAATTCAGGGTCCCTTCGAAGCACCATTTGCTATAGCAATGCAAGATTAAACATTCTTTGTCTTCAAGTTGTGCGACATCCATCGCCAGTGAGACACAGTCATCGCTGAACCGATGGGTGTGCACAGTTCATTGTACTGTTGCTCCCTTCGTGATCGCTCCTATGTCGCTGTGGTCATCACCTAAAGAGTATCTTACACCATGTCATAGACTGTAGTGACCTGCTTGGCGGGATGAGTGTGCTGGTTTGTTATATGCTGTTGAGTTATGCAAATGCACTGGATGTATTCAAAGTCGCGTTTTCTGCAAAAGCAGTGAATTAGATGCTTACACACATGACATAATTTATGTTGTGGCAGCTGGCACACTGGGTAACGTATGTATATGTTTGCTATCAAGGTTTGTCCATTTTACCGTTTGTGCTGCTGATTCTAGGCAAGTTGTTGGAAGTGTTTTGGTTGTGAAGAACTAGAAACCAACTGTGGGCATAGGCTGTATAGTTTTATTTTTGAGGCAGCTGATTTTCATGTGTGCCTACACATTTGTTTTGTTGAAATGTGTGCTTGGAGGTGTTAGGTGTGCAAATGTAGCGCACAAGTGTTTGTTAGAGGATGTTTTTGTTCCCTTTACCTCCTGTACCACGAAGCACGTCGGGCTGTTTACATGACGTGCAGTTCGCGGATTTGCACAATCACACGCAAAGTAACCATTGTTAGTGCCCTATCTTCATCGAGACAACTTGCATGTCAAGTGCCTGTCACATTGTGTATGTCCCTACGTTTTTAACATTGAGCAACCATGCACTGCACTTAACTTATTGTTAACATAACAGCAAAGAACGTCGACATTGATATTGACTGGCCGAATGTCGGGTTGTGCTTGTGTTTTTTTTTCCTAGAACGTTTCGTTTCATAGCATCCGTCCAAGAGGAAGCTTGTTTGTTGACAGCTTTTTACAAAATGAACTGCTGAAGATGTAGACGAAAGAATGTAGAACTATTTTTGGAACCTTTTTTTCAAGTAGCCTTAATTAGGGCAAGTGCCTTGTTTCCACCGATAATAAAAGACGACCGGTCACTATTCAAGAAAAGTTGTCTGTTTCGTTTTCTGAATGCTCGTCGAAGTTTTGGACATTCGGTGGGTCTGGAGTAGCTGTACACAAATTGACTGTTGGGCTATTTGGTCTTGCGTAACTGTCAAAAATAGTTCAGCGCATATAAGAAAAGGACGAGTCACACAGAGAGAGAGAGGAAGTGAAGATTAGTGATACAACTGTTCATTAGTGTGGCAAGGTTTCATCATTATACATCCTCATACAGTCTGTGCAGGAGTGGCAATGCTTCTAGACTTGCCCTAGAAGCCCTTTCTGTCAGCAAGGACAGACATAGTTGTACAAGTCGGTCATCTATTGTATTACTTGACATTGAGTTTGAATTCTTGTGCAACAATCTGTGAGGTATGTACGTTCCTTTTGATTGGTGCAATGGTAAACGAGAACAAAGCATATACTTGGCGAAACCTTGCCCTGCAAATAAATAGTTGTGAGTAGTTACTGACTTCATCTCCTCTCTTTTATGCCCTGTCCTATTGTTTACACTAAACTATATTGGACAGTTGAGTAACTGATGCTGGGACAAGTGACATTGCTGTTGGCCCATCAAGGAGCATGACTGAGCACCACAGGGAACAACACTGGGGAACAAAGAAAAGAAGGGGACGTAGGCTTTATGTCTTTTTGCTACCATAGTGGTGGCTTGTAGCGGGTTACCAAGAACAAAAAGCTTGTTGTTGAGAGAGAGGCACATGTTGTTCCATTGGGCAGGCAGGTACGCTCTGTCGGCGGCACGAAACATGCCTCCGGCATCTCGCATTGCGCAAGAAAGGATGCGTGTTTGCGGTGCTCATTGCGAAAACCCCCCGCTATGCGCGACAAAAGTGGGGCGCACGTTTGCAACGAAGCTAATGTACCACGGCAAGTCGCCGTCGTGCCAGCATTTGGATGGCAATGTGCAGCTGTTAACCAAAACACTGCCTCAAATGGACAGAAAAGATTCACATGGATGGGTATTATGCAGTTAAAAAGGACGATAAGCTTCACTCGCTTTAACAGTAATTTATGGCATTGTGTATTGTTCGTAATGCACTTACACTCGTACGACTCTGTTCAGGGTGTTACAAGGAGCATTGCAGCAGATGTTGGAGTGCACCGAATAGCTGTTGCAGCAGGAAGGTCAGTTTGGGAACACTCAAGAAACTGTGTGCAGATGGGAGACTAGAATTCCACGCACAGTAGCTCGCTTTCCTTTGTCAATTGTGCAGCTTGTCACATGGTGTAACATTGCTAAGGGATTGCATGCAGTCCCTTGTGAAAAAAAAAAAAAAAGCTGCATAGGCACGGTGCCATGTGTAGTCAATTGCCTACGTCCTATGGACTTGTCTTGCAGACCTAGTTGAGAAGTGGAGGTACTGTACACAAAACTCTTCAGCCAACACTGGAAGAAAAAAACGGGTCCAGAGGGTGGTGCAGGTGCAGAAGTTGAGGCACTGCTCAGGTTCTTCACTCAAGCACTCAATCAAAGTCAACTTCTGTTTATTTTCTAACGACATTTTTCTAACAACATGGTTGTTCTCAAGAGGTATAACTGTGCAACCAATTACAGTTCATTTTCTAACTTAATTGTTCTCGCCAAGCATAAAAGCAAAAATGTTTTACTGATGCCTTATTTCATTTGATGTGTGGCTAGCTGTAACAGTTAATTAGCAGTGCACAACAAAGCCAGTGCATACGTTGAAGCAATTTGCTTATCTAGAGAAAACTAGTGCATGTCATAAATATTTTGTATTTCACAGCCACGCTTCTGACAAGAAACACTCTGGTCACGGGGCGAAGGCTGGCATGTGGTGTCATGGCCAATATTGAGTGGAAGTGCAACGTGTTTGTTGGAGCCCCAAGTTGGCTCTGGAATGTAATGAGCAACAATTAGAAATAGGGGAATTGAATATTGAAAAAATTTTGAGTAATGAGTTGTATAATGGCCTGTTTGATTTGGTCCACAGATGTAATAGTTACCCTTCACAAGTTCAAATTATTTTCTAATGTTTTTGTAAACATTTAGAGTGTCGCCTGTGCCCTGTTAAAGATGCAAATGTAACAGTCACCCTTCATAAATTGATATAATTTTTCTTATGAGGCCATATTTTGTTTGCTGTGCAGCGATAATTTGCTTTTTATGAAAGATTCGGTGCATTCCAAGGAAAAAATGCTTAATTCCTACTGATTCTCTGTTAGTGCATTTAATAAAGTATGCTTATGACATGGGAAATGGCCAAAAGCTAAGTATACCAGGCGTAATTACTCAATGTTATCCATAGAAGAAATGGTGTCCATTAGTTCAGAGGTATTGAATGTTTCATTTGATTCAGGTTGCTACTGGTGCTAAACCATGAACATTTGATGCAACATCAAATTTCATTGATTATTGTCACCCTTGAAAAATATTTCCCTCGTGTATATTACGGTGCTAGCACCTGGCAACATTACGTTTCTTGCACAGTGCACCAAAGGTTAACTGGAAGTAAGGGGCGTTACAGTGCACCAAAAATCCCGATAAAAAATCTAAAATGTATCAGAAAAGGAGGTAATGGTTCATGCCAAGAGTTGTATGGGATACACATGATGTAGGTGCATAAGTGTAGTAAAGGTGAGGGTGAGTTAACCATCAGGGCTATTTTATCCGATTAGACAACACTATATGTGCGTACTATTTTTAACAGCTAATGTGTGATCTTTTGTTCTCGCGTCGCACAGGATACACATGATGTAGGTGCCTAAGTTTAGTAAAGGTGAGGGTGGGTTAACCAGTCACGGTTATTTGATCTGATTAGACAACACTATATGTGCGTACTATTTTTAACTGGTAATGTGTGATCTTTCTTCTGGCGTCGCACTACGTCAGCTCTACATAGATGGTCGTTGGAGCACAGCTGCGGCAGTGAAAGCCTATGCTGCGCTACCACCTGTTGTTCAGGCTGTGGGCAATCTGTCACTAAGACCATGCTCAAAGCACAGCAGCTGTGTTCGAGTGAGAACACAGCAGCTGACAGGCCGTGGGACTCTGCCCTTATGCACTGAAAACAGCTGAATCTGTTGCGGCATATTTTTCGCGGGACAGTTGTGTAATCTATCTCGTGTGCCTCTTCTGGCTGCAACACTGCCCGCTTTGTGCTTTCAGGCCTCATTGTTGTATGCAAGTACCAACTGAACAACTAAAAAAGAAAAGGAAAATGATGGCCAGCCAGATGACAATAATCGTTCTTTGGCAGAACAATGTCTGAATTACCATTCACTGTTGAAGTGTTGTTAAAGTGTTGTGCTTGTAGTGGGTGCGAGAGTTTGCCACACAGATTTGCCGTATTTGAGGTGTCAGTTGTAAGGCTAGTGTGCATAAAGAAATAATTTCCATACAAGGTATTCCACCTATCACATGAAGTTTTGAAGTAATTGTTCGGCTCTGCAGACAAGCAAGTATTGTTTCGCTGCAGTGTTTGGGGTATAACAAAGCTGCACAGAGTGAAACAATTCCCTTGTAGCTTTAAGTGAAAACAGTGGAAGCCCCTGCAGCTTGTCGGCTGTATGCAGTACAGTCAAGCCCTTTTATAATGGACCCGAATAGAGTGAATAAGGCTTGTATATCGAACACGTGAAGCTCTGTTAGCATTAGTATCCTTGTCAAATGCACTCTCTATGACAAACTGTACATTGGACGTATTGAACTTGGTGGTTGCGCTCAATCAGCACCCACATATGCTGGTACACGGGGCCGTTGGAGTAGCATCACGACAGCAGTGGTTGAGCAAGACAAACAAAATAACCATGACAGACGGTACGACTGCGACACCACAGAATATCATGTAAAAGCTAAAGGAGTTGTTTGTTAAGTCCCACTTGAAGGGAGGTGCAATTAAGCGGTGTAGCATGTGTGTGCATTTCATACACTCTATACAAAAATTTCAGCGTCTAATATTAGAGTCATTTTGCTGCATAACATTACAAATGAACACCTTTATAAGAGACACGCGTGAGAGAGCAGTTTGTGTCTCTTATATGAGGGGTCTCTTTTAAGCAGTGTACCATGTGATCATTTGCGGTCGACCCTTATTTTGACATCAGTACACAGCAACTAAAGTGACCGCAGATGAATGCTACAGCCGGGTGCAAAGGGTTTGTTATGCTGTACCATTTGCCTTAATGTCAGGTGGTTTGCTTGGTGGACTGTGCAATTCAGCACAATTTATGTTTTCTCCACTACAACTCTCTAATGTTCGTGGTTATAATTATTCTTTGTTTCCGCAGGGAAAAAACAGCAGTTAGCAGCCGACAGTGGTGCATTTGTAGTTAAAGTGTCTGCTACAAGCAAGACTACTGACCAAAATTAAAGGATCGTATTGTCCTTTATACACTACTGTCTGCAGTAGCGTGTCTTTTGTGGAAGAGATCCAATTAATGGGAGAGGTAGGGCAGCCAGCCATGTGGGTAAGCAATGTCTAGCATATCCAATTGCCTCTTATATATCGGTGTCTCTTACAAACTGTAATCGTCGCCTATCTCATGTGCTTTCCACACATTATTGCTGTGCAGCCGGCACTTCCCAGTCACGAAAGGCATGCACCTTTTCTTCAGCTCATTATTACACTATGAATGATTGTCACCTACCATATCTGAGTGTGTGCAGCTTCACCAAACACTTGATGTAAGCTGTAGTTTATGTGTATTCCGGATTTCAGAGATGCATTGAATGGCAGGAAAATCTCGTTACGTGAGGCATTTGGTTGTGAGAGACATTTGAAAATGGTCTCAATGGCTTTCCCATGTCCACCTAAGGGCAACTTTCTTAGGCCCCTAGAATAAGTTGTTCGCTGTTTAGAGGAGACATAATCAGGACATGTCCACCTCGTGGACTTCGCGTGCTCCGAGGAGCTTACGCTTTACTCAATCCCCAGGCGCGTAAACTGAGCATGTTCCCTTGAGGATGAACAAGAGGAGGAAGAGGACAATTAGGACATTGAAGGGCACGAATTTCCAGCAGTTGAAGCTGATGAACATCCAGGAGTGCTACAGAGTTAGCGTGAGCAGCGGGGAGACTTGCAAAGTGAGGTGCTCTAGCTCCAGAAGCTAATGCAATCTGAAGTCGTCAAATAACTGCTATGAGTGACTTCCTGCCACTCTGGGGAATTTTCTGTAGCTCTGTTTAAACACACTTTAATGCTGATGTGTAGTGTGACACAGTCAAGCTTCTCAGTGTTATTAGAATATTTGGTTACAAGAGATATTTCCCAGGTCTCTTGAGTGTCTCCTTAACAGGACCTCACTACATTGCTAAAAGATTTTTCAAAAATGTGGGACTGTAACCTGCACGTTGGCTTGTCCTAATGCTTTCTTCGTTAAAGGGAAGGAGCAAAAAAAAAGAAAAAGAAAAGGAAGACATTTATTTACATCACAGTTCTGCTCATGTGGCCATTTTCTCTGCGCTTCTTATTCTGCTTTCACACCACCTTATTGGAAACGATGGGATCGCCGACGAAAGGTTGTTGTTAAAAAGGATGACATTTACAATGATTTTACAACCCGACCAGACGAGATTTCGTCAAACCTTGGATTTCATCACACCACCTTATTGCCAGTCAAAGGTGCAGCAAATTTGGTAGACTGATGCGTTTACTAGTGAGCGATCTGTACGTCATATTTGGCAATCTTTTTGTGGTTTATAATGTGTGTGATGAGTCGACATTGTAGCTGTGTCCGTGCATAAATTCCACTTGAAACTGTGGCAAATGAATTTACACTATGTACTGTGGTGTGCAACGGGCCAGTCATTCACAGCATGGTGTCTGGTGCAGTAGTTATTCTCACTGCGAGTGAAACAACAGTGCAGGCAGTGTACGCTGTGGATACGTTGACAGCTTGCCCGAAGCATTGATACCACACACATGCTACATTACACGTATCTGTTTCATAATATTCCTACATCCTAGCTTCTTTTCTGCCCCATTAATTTCTTTGTTGTGGAGTGCACATCAAGTGTGAAGAACTGACCAATCTGTAGGCTGCAAGTAGTGGACACAATGTTTCACAGTCATGACGTCTCAGTGACATGCCATTTCACAAGTCACTTTCGTAGTACATGTACATGAAACTGGCCTCAGTGGTTACATGCAGTTTGATTGATACATTGGCAGCTTAACGTGGGAAAATGGAATCATTCTTCAGCTTTCCAAGATGGAAATTCTGCTTCTCTAACAATGACATTTATGTCTGCCACCAGGTGCCGCTGCTGGCCGAAGCCACGTCCAACCTCGATACCCCCGTGCCTGGCTACCTGTACAAGGAGATCAGCTGTATCCTTTGAGAAGGTTGCTTTTTACTGTCCTTATTCAGGTTGCTGGTATGGATTGACCTGTTTAAATGAAGAAGAGAAAAATGTTGGCACTGTCCTTTGTGCTGCTGAACTTTGATATGATCAGTTATTGGATGTAATAGTGTTAAATGTTTACCATTCCTTGCTGTTTTCAGCATATCATGCATATTGTCATCAACTGTGACAAAGCGCAAGCATGTCCTGAACGGGCCAACATAATGTGATAGAAGCTTGCTGCACAAGCCACGCCTGCGCTGTGGGGTCCATAGCAGCACTAGATCACCCTTTTCAAACGAAACCTCTTCATGTGTGCTGTCATATCGTTGCTTCGAGCGGCTTTGAGATGCCAACGTTCGGATGCGTGCTATTCGACGGGCTTCCTCGGCAAGGCAAAGTGTCTTGGCTACGGAATCTTGTGTGTCTAATGAAAACGGCAGAATAGTGTCAAGGAAGCTCCGCGGTGACCTGGCGTAGAGCAAATAAAAAGGGCTGTAGTCTGTTGTCTCATGCTTCGCAGTGTTGTAGGCGTATGTTATAAATGGTAGCACATCATCCCAGTTCTTGTGATCCGATGACACGTACATGGCTATCATGTTCGTCAAGGTTCGGTTCGTACGTTCAACAAGGCCGTTGCTCTGCAGATGATACGGCGTGGAGTGTCGAAATTGCGTTCCACATAGCCGAAGCAACTCCTCAACAGTGTCTGCCACGAACTGACGACCACGGTCGCTTATGATCACGCGAGGTGGGCCATGGCGTAAGACGACATAACGCAACAAGAAAGATGCGACGCAAGCATCGGTAGATGACGGTACTGCCGCGGTCTCTGTGTAGCGTGTAAGGTGGTCCACACAAACGATGATCCATCGGTTGTTATTTGATGACCGTGGGAATGGGCCCAGCAGGTCCACGCCGACTTGTTCGAAAGGTGCATGAGGCGGAATGAGCGGTTGCAGAAGGCCTGGGGAAGCGGTTGAAGGTCTTTTGCGACGTTGGCATTGGTCGCAACTGGCCACATATCGCTTTGTTGTCTGACGCATGCGAGGCCAGTAAAAGCGCTCCTGAACCCGCTGCAGGGTGCGGGCGAACCCAAGATGACCGGATGTTGGGTCGTCATGCATCGCACGTAACACAGCAGTATGGAGGCTCTCCGGGACAAGAAGAAGAAAGCGAGCGCCACTTGCAGAGCGGTTAGCTTTGTACAACAAGCCGTCACGTATGGAAAAACCACCACTGGCTTTCGGATTGCGCGCCGCGACGAAGAGAGGCTCCAAACTGACGTCGTTACGCTGCTCCTGTCGGAATACGGTCACATCGGGAAACTCGGGTGTAATAGCTCCCAGGCAGTCGTCGAAAGTGTCCTCCTCAGAATGGGTCGTTGGAAGTGGTAAGCGGGAAAGACAATCAGCGTCAGCATGGCGGCGGCCGCTCCGATATGTCACCACGAAGTCATACTCCTGAAGTCGTAAGGCCCACCGTGCGAGACGACCAGAAGGATCTCGGAGACTGACAAGCCAGCATAATGAATGATGATCGGTGACTATCTTGAATGGGCGGCCGTAGATGTAACAGCGAAATTTCTGAACAGTATGTCACATAGGACTTGGTGCAAGTCCGAACTCGGCATGCAAGTTCTTTCTGCACAGCACAATGGCGTCCAATGGACTTGCCGAACAAATTAATGAGCTTTTGCTTGCACACGTCCCAGCTCGTGATTTCCTGCTGTGATCCGAAACCACACTTGTGCAGTGCCCGTCAAGTAGAATATGTTTTCTAGCATAAGGGTAAGGTCCCAATAGTTGCTCGAGCTCACCCGTTTGTATTGTTGAAGCCATTCTTCAACGTCGGTGCTGTCGGAGCCAGAGAAGGCACTTGGAGCGTACGGTTGTGTGATGACGATGGGTCAGTAAAGGATGGCTGGTTGAGGCACAGTCGGTGTTCTGTCCGAAACATTCTCGTCCTCGCCTTGAGCCGGCATTGCAAGTGTAGCCAATGAGCATCCGCTGCGCAAATCTCTGTTGAGGCTTAAGGAACTCGCACTGTCCACCAAAATGTTAGGGGAGAAAAGACATTTGGCAATATATTTACAAGCTATGTACAGTGGGCTGAAGGTGGGCATACAAGATGGAGCCCGAGCCTGAGACTGTCAGCGAGCATCGTCTTCATCAGTTATGCCTGCTTCGTTCTCCACTGCAGAGCTTCGTTGCAATATGTACAACAAATACCTGATGTAGCAAAGGTATATTTTAATGTGGATGCAAGTTTTCTAAGGATGGTGTTTTACTTGCAATAGCACAGCATGCCATCTGTGGGGCTTGGGTGTCCAGGAATAACATGCGCTATTCAATAAGCACTTTTTGCGCTATTCAATAAGCACTTTTATTGGTTTAGTGATTATTGAACATAGGTGCTTTGACACTAAAAATAAACTTCAGTGTTTTTATGATAGCCAACATAATAAAGCATGTCACACTAGATGCAGCCTTCAGCCCAATCAGTACAGAAATATTGTGTGCATAGTGATCACGGTAAACATTGCTACATAGCTGTACAGAACGACTATATTATGAAATGAGCACCACAGAAGAAACCATGCACTTAAGCTTACTGATTTTCTTTTTTTCTGTTGTGACTAAGGTCACGTAATGTTTATGGCACACATTTAATACATTTAGCATTGTGGTTTCATTTGTGTTCGCCAAAAGCTGGTATGCCTTGTTATTCTTGTGAAGTACCTAAACATCACATCATGCATCTAGTTGCTTTCATTCCCTCCACTTCTGTGATACAGTACTGCAACACTTGTCCCTCTTTGTGTATTATTCAGAACATCATGCTTGTGTATATACATTTGTGTCTACAAAAACTTTGATGCTTGACAAAATCAACAACAAATTTCACTGGTATCATGTTCTTGCAATCTGACATCTTCGTTCTGTGCACTCTGACTTGCAGATCGTATTGCCGAAGCTACAGAGCAGTGCTTGATGATATTGCTGATATTGCACTCGTTTGTGTCTCCTTGCTGCATCCTTGTGCTGAGTTTGCACACTTATCACCTTGATGATATTGGTTGATACATGCACAGCTAAACCCTGTAGCGTCAAAACAGTGCAAGCACAATGCCCAAGACAGAAAGGCAAGCGCTCTCGCTGTTGTCTGAATTTTTCATGTTTTCATAAATTTCTGCTGTACCAGTGGCATCAACTATAATGAAGAACCACCTCAATTGTTAGTTCTACTTTAAGGTTTCCTTCATGTGCTTGCGCTGTCATTTTTTCTCAATTTGAATAAAAAAACAGCCATGACAGTGGAGAACGATGGCCAGTATGCTGAGCAAGTCATGGATTACCTTCTGGGTGCCTTGCTAGAAGGTCCTTCTCCAACAAAAGTGAAGGTCAGTCTAGCACGGTTATATTTTGTGTTTTTCCTTGGTAGCACTGAAGCACCTGGGCTGACAGTGTTCAACAGAGGGATGTCCGCCCAGCCAATTTTCTAACAGTCATAACTTAAAGCGTGCAAAAGAAAGCAACCAAAAAGAAAAGAAGAACATAGGGGGCATGCTTGCAACAGCCCACACATACTCTTTTCTGCTGAATGTGGTGCCACAGGTGAAGCACATTTATGAAAATGACATACATGCTAAATGAAAAGGCACACACTGTCTTCATTTGCCATCAGTTACTCTGAATGTGGGCACTAGGTCAATATCATCAGGTTCGAACTACTGTAGTAGGATACAACTTAAGAAAACAGCAGTTGGCAACAAGGGCTGACGGACCGCACGCATCGGTGTTACTTCGCCAGCCAATCACAGAAGCAAAAAAAATCGTCGTCATGCGACCTTTTCGATATTGCACTGTGTTTATGCCTTCGGTACTTGTGGAGTGTCTGCTGTTCTAGAGTACTTTCAAAGGTATAAGCCAGGACGTGCTCGAGAAGCATGGACAAAAATGCCTCAGGTCTGAGCATTTCCATCCGCAAAAGGCCGTGGCACAGTTCATTTCGCTTGCGAAACCACTTTACGCTTGAAACCTCAGTGAACTGTGCTGAAAAACTCGGGTGGCGACTCTTGTAGCCCGCCGGGTTTTTTCATTGCAGGCCCTTGATTTGAGCTCAATAATGAATTATACTTTGCAAGCTCCACTCTAATAAACTAACAAAAACATAAAAATTTATGCACCTGTTCATTATTGTTGCCACCCTCGCTTTATTTTGGTGACATGGAAAGTTCAAAGAAGGAACTATTCGAGGCTTCCAACTCAAATAATCCAAACTGTTTGAGTTGTATCCGACTATGTGTTAGATGCACCATATTGCTTGCACTTTTTTCATTGTAGAACTGCACAACTCTCCCACATCCTAGGAAGCCACAGAACAGCACAAACCACTGACACATAGTTTCCATATCTGATCCTCCAGCACACTACACATGCTAAAGTGTATTCATGTTTATGTCCACACCACAGGGAATGCATAACAGTTTACCACGCAAGATGGGTATGCTTGCTCACGCTGCACATGTATCTCGTCACATGGTAATGGGAGGAGCTGCTGTCCAGATCCAGCTCAATGGATTGGCTTGAACTGGCCTACTGAGTCAGGAGAGCAGGGTAGCCATTGGTCATATTTGACAAGGAGCTAAAACTCAATCTAGAAGTGGCCGTGTCATTTAATCTAGGTGCCAAATTTGGAGCCAGTTAGAAGAGAAGCGATATTATGAACAATTTTTATTACTGAACACTAAATTATGACCATTTTGAATTAGCACAAGTATAATGAGCAATATGTTCTTCTCCTACTCAGCTTTCAGACAAGTGGTAAGCTGAATTTATATGTAAATTTTATAAATCATGTGAAGGTCAGGGCCCCTGCACAAAGCTCACCCAAAATGGAGCTCTTGCCAGCGTAATTTTGATCCATTAGAGTAGGCAACCATGCAACAGGAATATTAAAGGTTAAAGCAGTTTTTTTCTTGAAGGCACAGGCTGAAATCCATTAGTGAAGCTACTGTACAGTCTGTCCAGCTTCATTTTGTTTAGGACTAATGCTTTAGTGAAGTTCACTCACAAATATATGTTGTGCATCAAAATTTGTGTGTAAAGCTAGCATATGAGGCAGGCACACCAGCAACATATTTTGCACACACGCAAATGCATGGTTAGCAGGCAAAAGGTTAGATGGAGCGATGAAATTAAAAAGTTTGCGGGCATAAAGTGGAACCAACTCGCTCAGGATAGGGTGGAGTGGAAATCGATGGGAGAGGCCTTCGTCCTGCAGTGGACCTAAACAGGCTGATGATGATGATGATGATGATGATGATGATGATGATTTGTATTTGTGCTTGCTGTGCACATTGAGGTGCAGTCTACATGATATCTGGGATGCCTTGATGCACACCGACTCAATAGAAAGAGAACGACATCTGCAAGCACTGACCAAAACAACAAAGATAGTTGGAAACAGGGAAGACCTTTTAGGCTTTCTTGCTATTTTCTTTATGAATATTTACAAAAATGACTAGTGAATGTACCAAAATAGAAATTTAATGTAGCCAAAAGGTAGCCGTTGAGCGAACTTGAAATTTTCATGGCCAGATGGGGTTGGAAAGCAGCCAATTTGGCATGAAGTAGCCGCCAACGGCAACACTGGAGAAGAGAAACTTGGGCCACTGAACTTCTAGACTGGGGTACTAGCCACTGCTGAGTGGAGCAGTTATCCACATGCTGTTCTGCGTATTCTGTAGCTTATTTCTTTTCTCCACTACACATGCTTCTCACACTTGTGAACTGTACTGTTGTCTGTGCTGTGCATTTGACATAGAGGACAAAATAAATGAAAACAGGTAAGGATGCACACAACCACATATCCATTTTATTTATTTTGCCCCTTGAATGAAGAGCACAGTGTATAAAACAAGGCTGTTGTATCAGCCATCCTTGCCTAGTTGAAGAATTACTGACAGGAAGCTTATTGGCCATAATGGAATGCTTAAGGTCAGAAGGTTTAGTTAATTCTTGCAGAAATTGTTCTCA
The DNA here is from genome assembly GCA_013339685.2 of Hyalomma asiaticum. Taxonomy (NCBI): domain Eukaryota; kingdom Metazoa; phylum Arthropoda; class Arachnida; order Ixodida; family Ixodidae; genus Hyalomma; species Hyalomma asiaticum. The sequence goes on along the minus strand of CM023490.1, from coordinate 60,717,277 downwards.
AGATCTTGAGCTGTAATTGATACTATACATATATGGCAATATCATGACAAGTAAGTAATGAGAAGCCAATCCCACTGGTGATATATATGCTAATGTCTTGCAGTCCAAGAAGCCTTCACAATTGCACCAAATAATCAAGATATTACAGGATGGCTAGCTAACATGTGCACTGTGACATAATTAAATGATCTGTTTCGTGACTCTGTTCAGACTAAAATTACTTCTTTCAATGATCTCGGAAGGGGTTGAATGGTGTTACAGATTACTTTTCTCTTCTCCTCATGTTCTGGATGCTGAGCAGTGCCTGAGGATCCTGCAGCACATCCTCACCAATGGTCATGCCTCTGTACGGACCATCCTGGCCAGAAAAGACACTGCCATTCGATCTGTTGCAAGTGAGTGTGCTCTTGCTTTCTTTGACCAGCTGTTATGAACAGCTCTCTTTGCTACACTTGTCATTGCTTACTTTCTGATCACGCTTCAAAAGCCTGTACCTCATTCAGCCCTTAAATGACCCTCTGCCAGGCATGGCCACACTGGCAAGTGCATGGCATCGCATGCACACGATCATTTCTGGAAAGTGTTACGCTGCTATGCACCGTGCAAACATCTGACACTTCAAACTAAATGCTGTTTGCCCTTCTCGTTATGAGCACCTTGCTCCAACAGGGTGGGGATGACAGGGCTGATGGTGCTTCTACACACAGTCAAACTTTGTTACAATGAATTCAATATGACAGGATATAGCATAGTTATACCCAATAATTTACTGTAAAAGTGCATTTGTAAGACTGTTTTAATGGCAACACTATTTCTCATTTATATTTGCCATAGCTGATCATTCGTTGTACTCACGTTTGTTATACAGTTCAACCCACTTATAGCAATACCGGTTTTAACAGTATGCCAGTTATAACAACAGGCGTGCCCAGGCTTCTAGATTAGAGGGGGGGAAGGTTCACTGAAGTGCCCCCCTCTTCTTCTCAACAGCCTCCCAATGTAGCCACTTCAGTCAAAAATTCCATGGATTGTAAATGTACAGATTTGGCACCCCCCCTTTCAAACTTGACCACCTGAAGGGGGGTGCTAGAGGGGGGGGGGGGGTGCAGCTTGAGAAGCAGCTGCCCCCCCCCCCCCCCTCTGTGCACAAGCCTATGGTTATAGCAATGATGGGCTCCTGCACCATCAACTTTTCTTGTATGTTTTCTATTGTTTCTATTGTTAAAGGGGTCGTGAAAAGAATTTGGAGATGCCGGTTTCTAATTTTCACTGCTTCAATACGCATTCGACAAGCCGATTCCGAAATATTTCGGCGAAATATTCAGTGCACATTTAACAACGCCCGTTTTAAATCTCAGCTTTCTTGCGCTCCCGAAACGACTATGCGACACTACCGGCCGGCGTGGTACTATTTGCTGACGTTGAGTTAAGATACTTTTAAGTTCAAAGGCACAGTGAACTCGCGTTTGCTCTAAAGGAATCGATTTACTTGAAAGCTAGAAAGGAAGAAAATACTTGGAAACCGTGCGGCGCCACCATTCGGAAGAAAAACGGCAGCACGGTTTGTTTTCCCATGGCCTCCGAGGGCGCGCCAATCTCGGAGGTATGACGGCTACTAAGATGACGTCATCTGCAGAGTCCAGGGGAACGCGCGCAGTGAAACCGAAACCGCGTTTTTTATCGCTCTAAATCAACGCACACGGTGCAACGGAACAATGCATATTGTTGATTGGAGGGTCAGGACCCCGAATACGCACTTAGTACAAAATGTTCAGAAAACGTTTCACGACCCCTTTAACTAACCCTCTCACAACAATGCCCTCAAGTCCCATAGTTGGTAGTTGGTTACAGCAATGAAGTCCAGCCTTTGGGTGTGCCCTGTGTTGGTGCGGAAGGGATGTAATGTGAAATCTTTGAAAAGAAAACAATGGCCACTGTAGGCTTGCTGTTCCCCCTTACAAAAGGCTGCCCAGGTGTCACACAATATCAGTCAGCTTTTCCTCCATGGTCTCTTTGTTCCTGCTCCATTTTGGCACCCTCCCATAAGTGAGGCCCCCTTTGAAAAGAAAGTAGCGAAGTTCCAAAACCTGGCCTGGAGGAACTTCAACTAGCTTTTCCAGAAAGGCCTCAGTACTGTCCCCTCTGACCAATAGAGTGTATGTGGGTGTGTGTGTGGGGGAGGGGGGGTATGAAATAGCAGGGAAGGACAGAGGGGAGTAGAGGGGGCTTTCTGTGCAGCTTAGGGTTGGTTCAGGGTGTTACTTCTGCCCACTGTTGTCCTCATTGTCATGCATAGTGGGGCCCATTCCTCCCCTACTAACACACACATAACAGCCATGGAGTCTCTTTATTTAGCTTTTTTTTTTTTCGTGCAACCCTGTTATAACAATTATCAGTCATAATGATGTAATTTTCGTGGCACTTCAATTATGCTATAAGTGGGTTAGACTTTATCGAGGTTTTTCAACTGTATGTGTGTCATGGAGTTTTCAACTGTATGTGTGTCATGAAGCTCGTGTTTACAAAGAAACCAAAAGATGACATAAACCATCACTGCGAAAACAAACGAGGTCATTTACATGCAAACAACAAGTAGATGCTATATTTACAAGGCACAAGAAATGCGCAAGGTAAAAACGCAACATGTTCAAAACAAAAATCACGCCAAGCACAGAACTAGAGAGCCTAACGTGCGCACATGGGGGATGAAATGCCCAAAGGAGAATGTTTCACTGCGTGAACCTACATGGATGCTGTGAGTTCTGGTTACAGCTGAGAGCATCAACGCTTTTTGAAGGCACAGTGCTGGGCAAGCAGTGACGACATACACGTAGCATGGAGGATGGCAACAGCTGGATGCCCTTTTGGTGTTCACCAGCCAAAGCTTTGTTGTTTCGGGAAGTTTTATGTTTCAAAACCACGATCTGATTATGAGAGATGCCGTAGTGGAGGTCTCCGGAAATTTAAACGAACTGGTATTCTTTAACGTGCATCACAAAGCACACAGGCCTCAACATTTTGCCTCCATCGAAATGCGTCAGCCGGGATTTGATCCCACGACCTCCAAATCAGCAGCCGAGTGCCATGGCCACTAGACCACCGTGGCAGGGCAGCCGAGGCTTTGAAATGGTCTTGGGGACGCTGGTTCGCCTGGGTAGGACGGCAGTGGTCCACATTCTGGCTCCGAGAAGCCTGGTGATGTGTATGCTACACTCTGGATGCTACTGCACTCCACTACTGCACTCTGGATGCTATCATCTTCTCCCAGCTACATCTCCCCAGCTCCTTTGTTCCCCTCCTTGTGCTTTTCTTTGAAGTTTCCATGGAGAATGCTCATTGGTTGGGCAGGTTTCACATGCGGGCTCGTGCCCCAGTCGTGTGTCATCTTCTTCGGCGAGTTCCCATGAGCAGCCACGCTCTGCTTCTTTGTCATCTTTATCGTCGTCTTTTAATGGATGCCACTCACCTCATTCCCACACATCATCGCAATGTGTCACTCATGGCGACACCTGACACTTTCAGAAACATGCCATCGGAGAAACACTTCATTTGCAAAATTTGCTGGTTCGCCATGCTGAACATGACGCTCATAGTGAACTATTGTTCATGTGGCACTTAGAGGTGCCCAGCAACGAGACAGGCCTAGGTGAGATAAGTGGAGGTACTTGAGAAATGAGCAGCAGCTGCTTTGTCGATCATCAAGCAACAGTAACTATGCTACTATTGCACCACTCTGAAAAGCTTCTTGTGGCTTCGCGTTCCTTGCAGACTTGCACCAAACACCCGCTGCATAATAAATTCCCGACAGCTGGGTCGTCGAGAGGCTCTTTAAGCGCCAAACACGATCGCTTTCCAAATATGGCCCCTGATGAAGGAACACACAAAGGACATAGTGAAAACAAACAAGATGCCTGTTATCAGATTTACATGAGGATATGGGTCTATGCGGCTTTGACATGCACATGCACCATAGCTTGCTATAGCTTGCTATGCATAGCTTGGTGCTATGCTTTGTTGCTATGCAACAAGAGGCTGCAAATTTGTTTTTGCACCTCCTAAACAAGCTTGCTTATTTGTAGAGAAGGTCGTAGCGACCATGTTTTCCAGATATTCCAACACTGCGTGCCACGTAGATTCTCCATTTCGCAAAACAATTGTCATGCGCTTCTCTGGCTCTTGACCGGTCCTCTTCACCCGCTAAGTGATGTCACTTTTCACGTTGGAGACAGACAGACAGACAAAGAACTTTTAATTGAAATGCCTAAAGAAGAATGTTTCACTGCATGAGCCCACATGGATGCTGTGAGTTCTGGTTACATTGGAGGAATTGTCATAATACTGAGCTTTGGTGATGGGTGTAAAGCAGCACTTTTTAACTTTTCCTTGGCTGTCTTGTCAAGCTGTCTTGGCTGTGTACTTATCGCGCATACCTGTGGGTAGCGCTGATTCAGTGACGCCATAACAATGAGTTGCGCCTGCTCCTCTCCATGGTGTAGAAGGGTAGAAGAGCCAAGCGAGAAACCAATACCGGCTTGAGCCACTACGAAGAGTTTCTTCTATCCCTTGTAACTTCCTCATTACAGCACTTGTTCATGAAACTCTGGCGGCATCATGTTCGCATCGTACAAATGCACACTTACTTCCTAAACGGAATTTTGAACCTCGGGGTTGTTTACATGCCCGTTAAGATGAGAGGAAAGTTTAGCTTGTTCGCTTCCATGAAAATATTTTAATGTTTATTCCTGTTCATATGGTACTTTCAGAACATTGCATCTCACCACATTGCGTAATCTATAGAAAGGTGATTTTTTAAAATGTTAAAGCAGACAGTCACGATAACTGTGCAGCCCCAGTGACTTGTCTTATTGCTCAGTGTCACTGTTCTTTACCTTTAAACTTAAAATTACACAGGCTATTTCATCCACCAAGCAAACATCACGTGAACCAGCGGCAATCAGTTGTTGATATACAACTTGTAATAAGCTAATTACATTTGTTCATATCCTTTAATGTTAGAACTTCTTGATTGCATCAGGAAGTAATGTTTTTTTTAATGCTTTTCATTCTCTCATTGGAGCAGATGTGTCCGGTGGGGGCTCAGAGAACCAGAGCCTCCGCTTGCTTGCCAAGGTGAGTGATGCTGTACTGCTGGATGAAAATTTCAGCACTGGGATTTCCATCTGAATGAGTTGATAATTGAGACGTACAAAAGTCGAGCAGCCCTTAACCCATTCGCTTCCAAAGCTAGCAAACCGCCGGCCACCTCTGTCAAGGCCAAAGTACGATAAGCCAGCGATTCGACAGCCTCCGAGTAACGGAGTAAAGCAATCTTTGTAGAATGTCCCGGTAGAAGGCACATTTCCAAACACTCTTGTCGCATGGTTTGTTCTTTTTTACACCAGATGGACATAGTTGCACCCTGTGTTTGAACTTGGTTGTATGAAAAAAAAAAATTAAAGTTGCCGGCTCCGCTTCCACTGCGAAGTCATCCGCTGCACCTGAACCGTGCTTCATGAAAGAAGAACGGTCTCACGTCTGACGAAATTCTTGAACTCGTCTTTCAAAGTGATCACTATACTGATAAATTCGGAACATATCTCAGACCAAGGAAGTAGCGGGGACGAGAGTGACGGTGAGAGCAGCAGTGGTTGTGAAAGCAGTGTACGTATACCAAGCCCGTCTGCTTCAAGACCTTCAACATTCGCAAGACAATCGAGTTCAGTGTTTCCAGGAGACATTCCCAAACAAAATAAAATAAAAAGTGTTAAAAGTGAAACGTAACAACCTGAGTCATGCAGGTTTCTATACGACAAAACACACGCCAGTCCATGGTGGCAAAAAAGGCACGGTACAGCTTGTGGGAACGGGTGCCGAAGCCACTGAAACAAATGGGTTAACTAACGTCTTGAACCAAGTACGCTGCATGAATAACGGTTTGATCCTTTATGTCACGATGACATTGCGAGCATCATGGCATGTTATCTTCCCAGCAAATTCGCCCATGTAATGCTCCAATGTTATTGATAAGCAGCATCCTAGCAGCTACATCATTACTACCGTCCAAGCACCATTTGTTTTGTGTGTCTGTACAAAGATTTTCCAGATGCCTTTCCTGCTGCTTGCATCTCAAGACTGGCATAACCTTCCTGCCTACACTGTCACCTGTAAGCCTGGATATAATGAATATCATCAGATATTGGTCAAACTCTGGTAGAACGAATTTGGTTGTAACAAATTACCAGTTATAGTTAAGTAAACAAGGACTAGTGTTGCCATTAAAACAAGGTTCTGTATATGCATTTGTAACGAATTATCGCATATAACGAATCTTTTACTTTTGTTGTATACACTGTTGTAATATGTGGTGGGCACCTGTTTGTAGTGCAGCGCAAAACCAATGTGTCAAGGGAAAGGAGTGGAATAGGTAGATGTCATACCTTACCACCAGTGAAAGACTTCTTTCTAGAAACAGTTTATGTTTCTCAGAGGCATATACTGGTAGTCGTAAGCGTGCGATTGTCAATTTTGTTTTAGTGTATCATTTTTTTTTTCATAATATGCAAAAACAAATTGTATTAACAAATGGCTTTGTTCTTCCGTACAACTGGGGTATAGCCTCGGCTGTTTACGAAAATCTGACAAACGGTGCCACACTACAAACATGGGCATCAGTTACAATAGAATGAAGGCATTTGTTCATTCCTGACCTGTATAAATGTCAATGCAATGAGTCTCCAAAAGTTTAAGTTGAAAGAGTACCTGGGGCCACATGGAAGCTAAACTAAAAACCTGGCCTGGTGTTGTGTAGTCACACCTTATGTTTTACTGCATGCTGGTCTAACCATTCATTTCTGGCTGGTCCCGTTGAAACGTGAGTGGCTCTGACCACTGGCCAATTGTGAAAGGCAAAATAAAAAGCATCAGCATCGTAAAAGGAATCCCTACATAGTACCGTTGCTGGTTTGGTGAGCAGCCTGGTATATTTTATCAGAAGGTTACATCGTCTCCATCTTCCTGGGAAGCGCAAGACTAGATGACCGACAATGGCCTTTCCTTGTCTTGTCGGTCATTTAGTCTTGTGCTTCCAAAGAAGACGGATCCTTACTAACTAGCCCAGTTTAATTGTTTTTTAAGTTGCATCGGCTCATGAGGAAATGCTTGCAGAGAAAGAGGCTGCCGAGACACACTTTTCGTCTAGAAACTGGTGTGACACTGAGTCATTCGATTGAGTCATTGAATCATTTTTATTCCCTTTAAGACCCTCGAGGGGATATTACCTGAGGAGCGGGTTCTTATACAATATCAACGCCGCAGTAATTGATGAACAAGTACGTTTGTCTGTGACTGAAACTAGACGAGACAGCACTGAGAAAAGTTGGAGTGAAAAAGCACTGTATTACTGAATAAGATCCCTCAAACACTGGGTTGGCTGTGAACTAGTAGCAATCAAGGATTACCAATAGGTTGATTCCACAGTTCCAGGAGAGGAAATACATGGAAAAGGGCAGACCTTGAGCGCTACATTGCGCTTGATAAGCGCCCCAACCCCATGGGAAGAGTGCGAGTGCACTTGTTCGCCAGAGAACAGACTTGCCCATTTCTGATGATGAGACAAGCTTGTGGCCTAGGTAATTTCTTACGAAAAAGGTGGACCATGTTGCCCTGTGGAAGATGGGGACAGAGATATCGACGGCACTGGATGCTGGTCCATTTTCTTTCAATAGACTCAAAAGTGAAAAAGTGAAGTGGTTTAAAATGATAACTTATATTTCAAGAACTCAAAGGTCATCAATTTGAACATTTTATATTGAGTATTAAAAGGGAAAATGAATGTCAAAGCTTTAGTCTTGAAATTTGAGCTGGAACTTCGGAACATAATGACGTCAGAGGGCTGGTTTCTCATTTCCGTATTCTTGCCATATTTCTCCGCCAAATGTTCTGAAACTCCTGTGTTAAGTCTCTGGCTTCCTAAGAACACAATGTAGGTCTTTCTTACCGATAAATAGTTATGTAGGCCTTGGCAGATGCCATCAAATATCTCATTCTAGTGCTGGAACTTCAAAGCGGCATTGCCACCCGTGTTTCTTTCTGTGCATTTCCTGGCTTACTGAGGATCTTCTCCTTGCAAGACCGCTGTTTTTGGTATTGTGAAAAGCGAACCTACTAAGACAAGAAAACTTGTTGTTCACGTTAGTGTTCCTTTAAGGAGAATAATGTGCCAGAATGCACAGCAGTTTCTGGATATGTCTTATACCCCTGACACACGGGCACTCTAAAGTACTTTAGGTAAGGGGACATCTACCGGAAAGGCGTTCATGCCCAGTGACACACGATAAAGGAGTATCTCCTTCCCGGCAAAGTTCCTTTGCAGAAAGGTAGATCGGCGATCTACTTTTCGAGCGTAAAGGTGTACTCTCGCCGACAGCGTACACGACCCGTAAACGGGAGAGAACTTGTCACAAAACTACAACAGCCCGCAAGTATTTTCTTGCTTTGCGTATAAGATTTAGCTTTCAGCCGTGTCATGAGATTTGTCGGGCAGCAAACATTTATTTTTACCGCACTCTCGAACGCTCACATCGCCGCCATGCGGGATACCGGCAGTTATTTATCTTTTTCGTCGTGGCGTGAAACCAACAATCAACATTATTAGCCATCAGCAATAAAAACGATATTTTTACGATCTACAATCGCTAAGGTTAATTAAATGCGGAACTTTTTAAAAATGTTCGCTATCTTGCTGCTTTAACAAGGAGCGCCATTTTTAGCGGCGTTCGTCTTAGGAACCACCTAAAGAAGTTCACGTGCTGCCGTGTGTCATCGGCGCAACTACTTTCTGCACAGGGTCCCTTAGAGTAGAAAAAGGGGTTCACTACAAAGGACTTTACTTTCGCCCGTCTGTCAGGGGTATTACAGACACATAGAATGAGTGCTGTAACTGCACGTGGTGAGGAGAAGCAGAGGAAACCAGTCTGAACTTTGGGGGTGTTAATGCACACCCGACTAACTGAGCACGTACGTGTGATGGGAATGACGGTGTAAGCTCTAACTGATAGCCTGATGATGGACCAGATATCACACGCCAGCTGCTGAGATGGAGGTGCCATTCCTGCAGCATTGATGGACAGATATAATGCCCAACTGACAGAATCTTGGATGTTGTCTAAGCTGGAACTGCTGGTCGCATTACTTGATATATAATTGATCGGGTTCAGTACTGTGAAAGTTCATATCGGCAAGGCAGAAGAGGTTTTTCTTTTTAGTGTCTTTTTAAGGAAGCCCAGCTGTGCAGTGTACCATGCCCCATAATTGTATTGTGGATTTGGCTAGCCACAATTGGTCAGTTTATTAATCCTGATGATCTCAGCATCCTCTTTCTTATCCTGTCTACCTTCAGTGAGGTCCCTGCTGATTGGTCCTCAGTCATTATGCACCAACTTCGCTTCCTCTGTCATTTGCCCACCAGCAATGATGGCCTCTATCAGTTCCACTTTGTTCTTTCTCTCAATGCACCGTTGTCTGCCATACCACAAACACATGCACTTTGCACATTACATCATGTTGATGTAATGTGCACCCACTTTAAAGCAGCTACAGAAAGTCACTACCTAACATACACTTGGAAATGTACCACATTTACATGATTGTAAGTCAACTCAATTGTAGGTCGACCCTTCCAAAAAATCACAAGCCAAAAGAAAAAGAAACTGACTATCGGTATAGTGTCAGTTTTGACTGTAAGTTGACCCCCCAGCTTTGGATTTCAAGTTTCAACAAAACGGGTCAACTTGCAATCGTGGAAATATGGTATTTGCTTTACAATGTTTATAATGAGAGATTAAGAAATGTAGGTGGGACATCAGAAACATCATGAAGTGGACACATTTTAGGGGCGAAGCTCCTTAAGGCGTGGGTCGGTCGTCCCCGATGTATGTAGTTGTAGTTGTAGTAGTAGTAGTAGGTAGCCACCTGTAGTTTAGTTCTTGGAGTGTTCACTAGATGGCGGTGTGTGTCTGGGTGTTGGACTGTGTGCGAGGTGCGTCTCGTGAGGTTAACCAACTTGCCCATCGGTAGCGAGATATTTCCTGAAGCAGATAAGAGGTGGCGCTAGCTGCGTGACTCGGACTGTGGCGGTGTGTGGAGGCGGCATATTTGAACGCCAAAGTGAAAAGATGCGAGATGTTATAAAACTAGATGGCGGTACTTGTACTTGATGATGAAACTTTTAATTGTGGGGCGAATTGCACGGAAGAGTTTCACGGTTTACCGATGATTCCTTCCGGAGCTTCGCCCCACTCATCATCATTCACCCCATGAATATGCTGTGATTTTTTTTTAGTATGAATTCCTACCAACTTTCACAAGCTTCTGTTGAATCTCTTCCATTTCCTAACACGTTAACTGCTGCCTTCATCGTTTCAGGACCTGCTGCACGCCATTCACAACGATGGTGCCGGGAGTCAGTACACTTCTACCCAGCTTCCCCCCGCTCATCAAGGTAGGTTAATTACCCTGAACAGTAAGCATAGTAATAAAGATCATGAGTTTCTCAGATGCATACATATGTTGCACTGTGACAGAGAGGTGCTGCTTTGGGCAGTTTGGTTCCTCATTAATATTGTAACGAAGATGCCAAGAGGTCCAATGAGAAAGGCCAGAACCTTCTTTAATGGCAGCGAACCATTCCCCGAAAAACCACGTGCGCCAGAGCGTTCTTCGTCGTCATCTCCCTGGTGATCGGTGCCCATAGTGGGCAGGCAGCTTACTGTGCGTCATTACTCCCCCCGGGAAAAGCGACCGTCCCGGTCGCTGGTTGAGCTGGGAGAGAAAGAAAAAGGAAGAGGGAGGAGAAATTTCTTCACACAGTCAGTTGCTGCGGGCGTAGTACGGCTTCATCCATACTACGTGAACAGTCTCTGGTCGTGGCCGCCGTCGGCTCGAGTTCAAGTTAGCACCCTCAGCGACGACCTCGTAGTTCATGTCACTACGTCGTTGGACAATCCTGTACGGTCTGAAGTATCGGCGCAATAATTTCTCCGATAGCCCCTGACGATGGACAGGCGTCCACACCCATGTAGTGTCGCCGGGCTTGTATTGAATGTGCCTTCTTCCACTGTTATAACAGTGGGCTTATCACTCTGCTGATCACGGATGCGGTTGCGAGCAAGCTGTCGGGCTTCTTCGGCTTTCTGTACGATGTCTTCGACGGTGTCGCTTCTCATTGTGCCGTTGTCAACAGGTAGCAAGGCATCTAAAGTCATTGTAACATGGCGTCCAATATGAAGTGCGTGCAGTGGAAATTCAAAATGTTCTTCACCTACTGTGGTAGCTTAGCATCAACGGTACTCTGCTGCTGAGCATGAGGGTGTGAGTTTGTTTTAAAGTCACCACAGCTGCAGTTGCTTGAGGGAAATGTGCAAAGACACCCATGTGCTTGTAGATTCAGGTGCATGTTAAAAACTCCCAGGCCTACACAGAGGATGCAGCACAGTGACATTGCAAGCTAGACGGCAATCCTTCCTCTTCTTCTGCTTCTATCGTTGTTGTTTTTTTCGTGCTTCCTTTTGTTCATAGTCATCTTCTTCCTCTTCTTCATCATAATCTCCTTTTCCTTCTCTTCTTCCTCCTTCTCTACTTCTTTTTTTTTTTTTTTTTTTTTTTTTTTTTTTGTCTTGCCCCGCCACGGTGGTCTAGTGGTTATGGCACTCGGCTGCAGATCCGAAGGTCGCGGGATCGAATCCCGGCCGCGGCGGCTGCATTTCGATGGAGGCGAAATGTTGAGGCCCGTGTGCTGTGCGATGTCAGTGCACGTTAAAGAACCCCAGGTGGTCGAAATTTCCGGAGCCCTCCACTACGGCGTCTCTCATAATCAGAACTGTTTTTGGGACGTTAAACCCCACAAATCAATCAATCTTTCTTTTGTCTTTGTCGGCGAAAACACATATATGATGTCCTGAAACATCACTCTTACCATCTTAAAGCCATGGCGAACACAAAGTGACCGACCGAGTGGTGAGAGTCGACGATGGATGCCGCTGTTCTTGTTGAGCATTCAGACCATACAGACATGGAGTTTTTTTTTGCTCGTTGTGAGCAGTAGCAGTTGTGGGCATCAGCAGCGGCAGTGGACACCATCACTACCAGTTTCTGCCGCTATAATGAGCCCATAACAACTTACACCATAAAACACCACATGGCCCAAGTTTATCGGGAGTCCCCCTCTATGACGGGCCTAAATATTGTTGTCTTGCCTTTGGCATGTAACGACTGAGAATTTTCTTTTTTAAGCACATTGTCTCATCTTCTGACATGCTCTCATCTTCTGTCACATGTTGGTTGTGTTAGTGCATTACAACAGAGCTATTAATGTCATGATGAAGAGCACGCAGAGTGACAAAAATGAGACATGATGGAGAACAGGGAATGCTGCTGGAGCCAACTGCCGTCGTGACGAAGACAAGTCCACTTATCGAAATGTTGGCTCCAGCGACGTTCAGTTGCCATCCTGACAAAGACAAGTCCACTTCTCCACTCCAGTGACATCACCTGTTCTCCATTTTTTTTTACTATCTGTTCACTGATTCAAGCCACCATCTCCCCCTGAGCTTCCCTTCTAATTTGAAAAATGAGACAGCCATTCAGGGCACAATCAAGACTTCAGATGGCGATTTATTGAGCAAGAAACCAGAGTTCTTGAGCAACTTGTCAAAACATAGGCTCCAGCAACATTCCTTGTTCAACAGTTTTTCGTCACCTGAAAAAAAAAACAATAGGAGGACCTAGGCAAGCATGTTACATGCTTGGAAACTTGTTAATGAGCAAACAGACAATGAAGCCAATTGGCTTCATTGTCTGTTTGCTCATTAACTTGTTTCTAACAAATAAAGAACGAGCCCTTGACCCCTTCCCTTTCGTTATGCTTGGAAACTTGGAACTCAAAATTCTGATCACCATGGGTACTTTCCTGAATGCTCAGTTTGTAAGCCATTTGCATTGTGCTTGGAGCTATGATGTGAAAATGTGATCCTTGTGCCTATGGGAGTTGTGTGTACAAATCTGGCAGGCATGCATATGTTCAAATTCATGGTGTGAATAAAGCAGAGTGCTAAGACAACGAACAATGAAGTTAAGGCACTCAGTTGGGATGAGTGGCTCTGCATGACGATAGGAATGCGCTTCAAGGACACGGACAGAGAGAGAGCTCTGGCTTCCTCTCAGTCCACTTCTTCAAATTGTATTCCTGCTGTTTAACAAAGAAATTGATCACACAATTTTGTGTTGGCAGCTGTGTTTTTATTTACCACCTTGAGTTAAATAATTCTCCTGATCCACAGTCAGTAGTTTGGCATATTCGAAGCAGACATGTTCTAAATCACCTTATGTAATGACCAGTATGTCACTGAGTCATTGATGTGCAAATCAGTGGGTTCCAATTCCACAATACCTAGTATTAAGTGATTTAATACTCAGGCTCTCTTTTGTACAAAAAACAAATATACCCATTGCTGCTGCCCACCGCATTAATGGTTGTCATGCACATTCTAATGTAATAACAGTTATTTAATAATATATGGTGCATGAGCTTGCCTTATGTGATGCAGCAAAACGTCCCAGAATGTCACAATAGCTAAGAGACAAGATCTTGCGGTTTATGAACATGAAGGTTACTGAATATGATTTTGTAGTCATATTGATTGGCTACTGTCCAAATTATAGTATAAATCAAGCTTTGCTGATGTACAGCAATTATGAGTGCTTTCTAAACAGTTCTGTGTGGATACAGAGCTTGCTTTTTTTGCAGATGCTGCTTTTGGTAATAAAGTTATGAATACTACAAGGATGTGAACATTGATCTGGAATAATTGTAAGAATGGCTGTCCAATATTTGAGAACTATTAATAAACAATTACGATACTAGACTTAAATCGCCTTTGTAAGCGCCCCGCCACGGTGGTCTAGTGGCTATGGTACTCGGCTGCTGATCCGAGGGTCGCGGGATCGAATCCCGGCCGCGGCGGCTGCATTTCGATGGAGGCGAAATGTTGAGGCCCGTGTGCTGTGCGATGTCAGTGCACGTTAAAGAACCCCAGGTGGTCGAAATTTCCGGAGACCTCCACTACGGCGTCTCTCATAATCACAACTGGTTTTGGGACGTTAAACGCCACAAAACAACAACAACAACAAGCCTTTGTAAGTGTTCAACTGATATTCAACTCGGTCTCAAAAATCACTATATTTTCACATCCCTAGTTACCTCTTAGCCTAATCTTTGTTATTATAGAAAATCCTAAATCTAGTTGACTCACATCACATAGTCTGGGTTGTGCAGCTTTTTCAGATAAGACATTTTTCTTGATGAAGAGCAAAAGAAATGATCAGTCTCCAAGGTTCTGCTGCGATGAATATGGACGTTGTATTCATTTCAACCGTTGTGAGTTAGCATGTCTAATTACTCTTTAGTTAAACGTTTGTGCCACTATATGAGGCTACTTTATGGTAGCTTCATCTTAGTGGAGCTTTTGATGGCGTTTGGTCGGTCTGCACGTGGCAGTTTGAGCAAGTGTTCACACTCAGTGATTGAGCTCTTCAAGTGTCTTGCAGCTTTAACTAAAATCTCCTTCTGTACTTTTTTGTAATCGCAACTGTTTCATGCTTTTGCAGAAAACCGGTCATATTCCGGGCTTGGAGCTTCTGCGGCTACTGCTGGGAAATACCAAGGGTTTGGAAATGCACCACATGGCCCAAGTATGCCTTGTTAAACTCTAACATGCTATTTTTCTCACTATTTGCTGTCGCCAATTCACTACTGAAAGTGAAAGCTACAGTCAAAGTTCATTATATCAAAGCGCCATCTGATACGAAAATAGCTTCATTATCGCAGAAAATTTGTTTTATACATATTTGCCCAACACTGTGATAATGGCAGAATGATTACACATTTACTTTGTTGTAACTGATAATTTGATACTATATTCATATTCATTATATTGAGGTTCAACTGTATTTGCATAGTTAGCTCGCTCCTCCTCAGCTTGCATTTCTCTGACATAAGCAACTTTTATGGTGAGCGCGTACATGCTAATATATCTATGTATTAAATGGCACAAACTTCTGGCTGACATTTCCTGTTTTTGGCTATCAACTGTTATAACAGTGATGTTACCTTCACTTAGCCCAGTGAAGTAGGACTCACAGTTTCACAAGTGGGTGCAGAGTCATGATTTTGAAACGGCATCACTGAGTAACACGAACATACTGAAAAAACGTTAATCCAAGCTACAGCACAAACATGAACTCACTCCACTGATTGAGCTGTCTTTAATCTGAGTTTGACACAGCAAACAGCTTGAAGTACTGTCCCCAGTTGCATCAAGAGGCCTCCATGGAGCAAGCTGCTGTTGACAATGGCAAGACTACCCCAATAAGACCCTAAAGCATTTTCGGTGATTTTGCACAAATGCACTGTGCCGGTAACTCGAGCCCCTCTTATCATTAGTGGACCAATATCAGTATTCTGAGTTAAGCGTGTAACTTACCACAAGGCTTTCAGTGTGTACATCGTCAAGCAGTGATGCAACTCAGTCTAAAGAGGCCCCTGCCCGTGGGCCTTGCAATGGGCCTTGCGGGGGCCATGCATCTGGTGTGATCATGTTTTGCCTGACTGATGTGATGAGCACTGAATGACCAGCCACCGGTATCGTCGCGGCACCTGGAGTGCTCGTCACATGCACACTAGGGTGCACTCTAGCCACCACAGCACTATCTGAAGCCAGAGAGCCTCACAAGTGACATAGTACAGTAGAAGCTCGTTATAACGAACCTGGATATAACGAAATACCGGATATAACAAAGCAATCGCAATTCCCCTTGAAGTCCCTATAGATGAAATTGATATTGGTTATAACGAAATAATGGTTATAACGAAGTAATTACTGCTCCCCCTTCAACTTTGTTATAACGAGGTTTTACTGTAGTGCCATCAATTAACAGATCTCTAAAAACAATGGATAACAGGGGATGTCACTGGAGCCAACATTTTGACAAGTGGACATGCCTTTGTAAGTGCAGCAGCTGCCTTCTCGAGCGTTCATTTCCATATGCTTTGTGCTGTCTCCTCTGTCCTCAGAAGGAGAGAAAGAAAGGGGGGGGGGAGTTGGGTGGCATGTGTTGGCATGACTATTACGACTGGAAAGAATAAGAGCTTGGAATGGTTGTGTAGAAAAAGGTGACTAACATGTTTAATGCCGTGGTTTTTGTGGAGCCGGAGGATCAGCAGCTGAAAAGAGACTTTCAGAAAGAAACATGATTAGCTTGTGTAGTCAAAATACCTCAACCTTTCACCACCATGGTTGTTAAGCACCCACCATATCTAATGGACTCAAGGTTTCCCTTTGAAACGTCCTTACAAAGGCGGGTCCACTAGTCGGAATGTTGGCTCTGTGATATTCCCTGTTCTCCGTCATTTTTAATGATCTGTTCATCTATTCAAGCCTCCATCTTCCCATGAGCATCTCCTATAGTGATGCCAGGCCACTACTGAGGCCTCAGCACAACGGCTGCTGTGGGGAGCACAGCCATCACTAGCATGCTCCTCATAATGAAGCGCTGGTGAGGAGGAAGGCGACAGAAATAAGCTCATGTCTGCCTTGATGCAGGGTGAATGACCTCACAACGATGGAGCCTAATCAGTGACACGGTGTGAAAAAAACTGTTTGATGGATCCTTTAAGCATGGCTTATGTTGGTTATCTAAACACGCAACACTCTTTGGAGCCACTTGCAGTTCATGTGCAAGTTTATCAGAGCACGAATTATCAACACCCTAACCGTGGCTGGCCTCGGTAGTGCAGTATAAAAGGCTGCATTAAAATTTTTCTGTCAGTCTTACGTGGTTGTACATTCTATTTCTACAGACTGGTTTCGTAAGTATGATCTTGTTGGCTTGCTTTAATTGTAGTGTTGTACAAGCGAAGCCTTTCACATACTCATATCCTTTAAGCAAATGAAATGTGAGTGTCTCACACAAACTGATAGCGTGTCAAGTTGTGCAGTGATTATTTATTTTTAAGTTTAGAAAAAAAAGAAAGACGGTTACTTAAGCACTCTAAGTTAAATAACAGCCCATGAATGAAGACAAACAATTTTTAAATAAAACTTATGTAACAGCCACTCTTAACTTGAGAGCAAAGCCTCACCGACAAGTTGATGGGATGGGTCACTGTACTGAGCTTCCAAATTCAAGAGCTCTTTATTGAAGGGACACCCTTAATTATATGACTACTAGCTGTTTCACAGGCAATGTAATGAAAAAGTGTCCTGAATGAGATGACAGAAAAATATTGAGAAAAAAAATACTTTATTGATCTGTATGACATTTATGGTATATATGTGCTTGCGCTATTGCGTGGCTGCACAATTACCTGCATTAACTTCCTATATATGTGCTTCCAATTATCAAGTGCCTTTTCATATAGAGAGATTGATTATATTCCCCAGATTTATTAATTAGGACTGACTTATCGCAAGAGCGTGATACACAATCAAGCACCGCTTCCTAAAGCCAGATTTTCCTCAAGACTGATTACAGACCAGTCATTATATTGAATGTTACCTTGGAAAATATTTTGTACAACATTGAAGGCATGCTAGTGGACATATTTCTTCAATTCTTCTATGTCTATTTTGTGTGTGTAGCTCATTAAAGTGTAAACATATGACAATGCATCACTGTAGAAGTTAAATCATTTGCCTTATTATCCATACATGGTGCAGTAGATATGGCACGATGTAACCAAAAATCAAAGCGATGTCACATATTCTCTTGAAAGGACACATTCTAGCTTCCTATCCTGAGCAGATGGTAGTGGTTCTCTCTTAATTAAGGCCATTTTATGACTTCAATAATGCAGAATAAAAACGAGAGTGTTTGTGGTAGCTGTAATATCAGGGTGGTGTAAATTTTAACGAGCTACTCCTGCTTCTTCTCCAGAGACGCTGACTGAACAGGTGACTGATGGGATTGCGAGGGTGGTGGACAAGATTTCTGGCAAGCCAGCCGACAAGACCAGCAGTGACCTGCTGACCGAAGGCCTGCCCAAGTTTCAGCCAGTGACGGTTCAGTCCCCCGCTTCTGTCATGGCGAAAACTACCAGCCTTCCACAGCAGCCTGCGAAAATTGCAGCAAAACCACAGAAAAGTAAGTGTGTATTGGAAACTTAAAGGGGTCCTGCAAGACTTTTGAGCATAGCAAAAAAACAACGCTGATCAATCTCTTCGGCGAACATGTCAGCTGAATAATATTGCATTACTTGCAGCAGGGAACTTGCAATTTGGTTTTGCAATACATCTGGAAGGCGCCTGCTCCTTGTTCAACAAAACACGTCATAATTTGACACAGACTACAAAATAATTCTGACAACTACCATCGGCTGATTCCTAGTGGTAGTTACTGCGGATGCCGTAGGGTGGTGCCACGTCCACACAGTGACTATGGTGACAAGTTCGGCCTCACTGTGGAAGCACACATATGTTCAAAGAAAAAGAGAAAATGTCAAGATGTGTGCTAGTGTGGCTTCTTGTCCTTTTTTCACCTCCGTTTCATGTAGCTTCTAGCGTGCTCATTGCGACGAAAAAGAGTGAACGCGTTCGGATGGTAGAATTAACCCCTCAAACTTGAGGCTGTAACTCGACGAAGCCTTAAAGGATTTGAAAAATTCATACGGTAGGTGGTTCACGAGGCAGTCGTTCCTTAACTGATGTCACTGAAGGATTACAGTAGAACCTCGTTATAACGAACCCGGATATAACGAATTATTGGATATAACAAACAAATCGCAATTCCCCTTGAAATTGCCATAGATGACATGGATATTGGCTATAACGAACTAATGGTTAAAACAAAGTAATTACGGCTCCCCCTTCAACTTCATTATAACGAGGTTTTACTGTATTTGGGAAAAGTGTTGCAGGGCTCCTCTGACATTCGAAGCATATCATAGGCACAGAGACCCTACCTTATGTGTCAGCCAGATGCCTATCCCACTGCATCAAAAGGAAACAGAATTATCAAGCAAAGCTTGTTATATCTGGCCTGTGTCAGTTTATGTGCCACCTAAAATCCCATCACTCCCAGAAAAGAGCACATGTAGGGCAAGCAAATGGGATAGACCCATTCGGAAGGTTTTCTGCTTCACTGCCGGCAGATCACGTGACATGCACGGCCAGTCAGAGTTGTTTGGTGTTTCATGGAGTGTGAAAGGTGTAGGAAGAAGAATAGCACACTTCGCAGGTCTTTCCCTGTATGATCAGAAGGAACAGTTTCGGTAAGTGGACAGGAAGGCTATGTGCGGTGCATTCCTAGGAGGAAGACGCTGTGTGTTGTCAACGGTGCCAGAAACTTGCGAGGGACAGGGCTCGCCGTTGATGTGTGGACTCAACCGTGAAGGCCCATGAAACCAAACCAAAGCAACAGCGATGAGCTGAGCATCTTAGTTGAGAGCACACAAACCGTGCGTGTGGTGGCAGGCTCAGAATCCTGAGTAGAAAGGAAAGCAGTTGGTCAGCCACGCATGCGACAAGCTTCACTTTCCCCCATTTTCTAGACAGGGGAAGGCTTGGTGATTTTCTGAGTGGTATGGTTCCCCAGCACACTTGTCTGCCTTGCACCACATGACCTAATTATATATTATGACTGTCAATGTGATAAGGTTTCAGTTGTCATTGAGTACTTGCACTGTCCGCCCTTTGTACCTTGTGCGTGCTGTGCTCTGTGTGTACCTGTAAATATGTTAGTATACCCACGTGCCCAACTTGTCATGCTGGTCCAGTATATTGGCTGGCCAGAACTTATCAAGTAGATAGAGTTCCTAGGGTCTGTTTCTAACCTGTTGAAAATTAAGACAAATCCGGGTTCAGTACATTACGCATGCTTTACCACGCTACACTTGCACATTGCGACAAAGTTGACTTTTGGAAGTTGTCATGCTTACCACCAAACTGGCGCACAAAGGTGCTGTTTCGGAGCTGTGAGATAATCAACTTAGCAGCAGTTGTTGTCTTGATTCACTGTTTTGAATCATGCTCGTTGACACTGAGCACGCATTCATTGCACAGTTTCAGAAGAATCAGGTGGTGTGCTTGAATTGTACTATGCCATGACATAGCTGACAAGTGCTCATGCTTTCATTACCTACATACAGTGCAGACTGACATGCATACCTGCAATGCCTTTTTCAGTGACCGTTTTTCTCTCTCCAGCAAATGTTACAATGTTAATTTGTGTCGCAAGACACTGTATCATGATCGCGATAGGCAGCAGCACTGCAATTGTGAAGAAAACGGTTGAAAACTGCTCAGATGAAGTGCAGTGTATCGTGTGTAAGAAGCTCAAAACTTCTGCGGTGTTTTCACTGCTTCTCATCCAATTTCATGCACAAGGTGAATAGCTGTGCACATACAACTTACATGAGCTTCAGCAGTGGTGCTGGAATGTACAAGGATGTATGTATATAAAGAGCCACGACACTTTTCACTCGTAAATCAGATTTTGATGACCAACGATTGCTCTTGCTGCTGCAATTTTGTGTTAAAGGGTACATACATTTGAAGGGCACAGGTTCACCTATTAAAAAGTTTAATAACCCTTAACCAAAGCTTTCTTTTCTGTATTCACTACCGTCACTTCTCTTCTCAAAACGCTATAAAAATTAGCAGCACAAAAGTTTCGGTTCATTCACGGGAAACACCCTTATGTCCCTGGATGAATAAAGAAATCTTGGAGGTCATAAGGGGCAAGGATTACTGGTACAACAAATGGAAACGGCATAAGCATAACGAATTCTTTTTGCACCAATATAAAGCAATGCGTAATAAATCAGCGGCCTTGATGAGAATGAGTAAAAAGAATTATGCCCGACAAATAGAGCAAGCGAATGGTAATTCGAAAAAACTTTGGCAAATTGTAAATGACGTTGTTGGCCACCCTCCACCTTCTAAATTACTTTCTGATGTCATCGACTCCAATACAGTTGAATCGTTTAACACTTACTTCGCCTCCATCGGTTCAACACTAGCTAAAAAATTCAAGGAACCCAGCCTCGATCATGTTCTTTCGGATTCCAATCCGAACTCTTTTGTCATGTATGACATCGAACTTAAGGAAATCAGATCTATTGTATCAGGAATGCCAATGAATAAATCGGCAGGCCTAGATGGGGTAACTGTAAGGCTTCTTAAAGAAAATTTAGACGTCCTCGGACCGGTTTTGTGTCGCCTTTTTAACCATTCTGTGAGAGCAGCCATTTACCCTTCTTGTTCAAAAATTGCAAAGGTTATTCCAATACATAAAAGTGGCGATCATTCACAACCGTCCAACTATAGGCCAATCTCTGTTTTGAGCATAATTAACAATATCTTCGAAAAAATTCTTGCTAATCGTTTCTATAAATTTATTGCAAAATATAACATGCTCTCCTATCAGCAACACGGATTTAGACCAAACTATTCTACGTCCACCGCTGTTTTGACACTTACGCAATTTATAAACATAGCATTGAATGAAAATAAGTTAGTAGCAGTTATCTTTCTGCACCTAAAAAAAGCATTTGACACCGTAGACCACAGAATACTGCTAAATAAATTACCACATTACAGTTTCTGTGGAACCATTTTAGAACTTCTTTCGGACTACCTGAAAGGTCGCCAACAGGCTGTTTTAATTAATGATTTCATGTCTTCTGGGACTATTGCTGTTCTCCTTGTACATAAATGACCTTCCGCAGATATTACAGTTTTCTAACATGCTGATGTACGCTGACGATACTTGTGTCGTAGTAACAGGTCAAAATCTAGGTGATCTTGAGTCGAAATCTAACATCGAATTAGAAAAGGTTGCTCATTGGTTATCAAATAGTAAACTATCTATAAATACCGATAAAACCAAATGTATTACATTTCACTCTAGGTTAAAATTCATTAATACTAATGATATACACATTAAAATTAATGATTCTGTGATCGAGCAAGTAACCACAATTAAATATCTTGGTTTCACTATAGATAATACTTACATTGGCGGATGCAGATTCAGAATGTGTGTTCCAAATTAGCCTCAGGGTGTCATGCACTTACTCAGGCTCGCCAACACTTTAATACCACTACTCTACGAATACTTTATTATCCTTTCATTCATTGTCACGTCTCATATTGCATTGAGTCTTGGGGCGGCACGTACACAACTTATCTGGACCCGGTTAGACGACTTCAAAAACGGGCTGTAAGAATTATTACTCATTCCAAGTATAATGACCCCAGTAAACCTCTGTTTTCCCGATTACTTATTTTGCCATTCGATAAGCTATGGAAATTAAAACCAGCCAAATATGCATAAACGGTTATCAATTACAACCACCCTTTTAATGTGTCGATGTTTTCCGCCCCATCTCGTTCTACCAGACAAGTAACCTTTGGTAAATGGAATATACCGCGAACTAACAACGTATATGGTGAACGAATTTTACAGTTTGCTGGTATTAAGATCTGGAATGACATACCTTTTGAAATAAAAATGTGTTCAAACTTTACTAAGACACTAGAAAAACACTATTTAGAAGAATGTTCTGATTTATTTAATGACCGGTCATGTTTATTGTGATGGCTGTCTTCATTTTAGTATGTAAGTAGAGGTCTTTCATTTTTTTTTTTTCCCCTGTGTTGTGAGCCTTCTTTTTTGCTCTTTTGTGGTTATTTCATGTACTGTACAGCTTCTTTCCAGATTATTTATTAAATATTGTATAACTTCTTCAGTTATGTTTTTTCCAAAGTGTATCTTTTTGGACCCAAACAGCCTATGGCTGCGGGTCCACACAGTGCGTGCAAATTTCATGTAAAAAATTGTGAGCAATAAAATTCAAATTCAAATTCAAATGTGTTAATGTACAAAAATAAAAGCATTGGAATAAAATATCAACTATGTTTTAACACTCAGTATGTAAGCTGTGCAGTATAAAATAATTGTTGCAATGCATCAAATAAAAGTTGCAAACCCATTTGGTAAAATAAAGTGACAGACCTGAAAGATGTGGGTCTGATCCTGTCCCCAGTGGGTGCATTTTTAAAGGAAGCAAAAATGCTAGAAACCCATGTTGTGCACGTTTTCCTTACATGTTAAAGAACCCCCAAGTGGTTTTAATTTCCGGAGCCCTCCACTACGACCTGCCTGATAATCGTGCTTTGGTTTTGGCATGTAAGATACAGGGGCTGTTAGAAAAGTATCCGACCTTTGGCCGAAGAAAGAAAAACTGGCATAACTGGAGCGTCGGAAACTTAATCACCCTCAAAGTAGTCTCTTTGGGAAGCCGCACACTTCTCCCAGAGGTTCTGCCATTGCTGGAGGCATTCCCAGAAGGCCTCTTTCGGAATGGAGTTTAGCACAGCTGTCGTTGCAGCCATAATACCTTCTCTTCTCTGAAATCGCGCTACTTTCCATGGCCTCTTGATTTTGGGAAACAGCCAGAAGTCGCAGGAGACTGTTGAACTACAGGGGTCTAGTTTTTCGCCAAAAAAGTCTGAATCAAGTGCGAGGAATGTGCAGGAGCATTGTCGTTATGAACGCGCCAATTTCCTGTTGAGCACAAAAAAAAACAACGAGAGCACTGCGCACTACCTCACTCAAACGCTGCGTACCAGCGACTGACACCATTGGCAGGTAGGAAAAACATTCGCCGAAGCACACAAGGGTTCAAGGTCGGCTGATGCAAGCGCACTTGCTTCATATCCGTCAGGTGTTCGCAAAAAAAAAATAAGGTCGGATACTTTTCTAACAGACCCTGTAGGTATATAAAAGGCACATAGGATAAATAATTCAATCTTGTATTACATCAAGGAGTCTGGTGACAACCAACTTTGGAATCGAATGCCTTCTTGCAGTACATGCACTCAAATGTTGCTGCTGCCACATGTGTCAGACAAACATATAACCTGGGCATACATGAAATAATGGCCATAGTGAGCAGTGATGGAACTAAGCATATGAGGTTTACAAATTGCTTGGTATCCATTGCTGCAGCCCGCAAGAAGGGCCGCGCCGGAGGTGGCTGGGATGACGACGAGGATGAGGAGGCCGATGATGGCAATGTTTCGGGCACAGTGAGTGACTCGGCAAGCCTCGGTGATTCGAACAGGACCTGTGACCTTCCCAGTGAACCTGCTACTCAGTGAGTTATTTATTCACTTAATCACAAAACCCCCACAGGCTCCAGCAGG
The DNA here is from genome assembly GCA_013339685.2 of Hyalomma asiaticum. NCBI lineage: Eukaryota > Metazoa > Arthropoda > Arachnida > Ixodida > Ixodidae > Hyalomma > Hyalomma asiaticum. Next base: position 60,693,017 of record CM023490.1, on the reverse strand, counting down.
AGTACTGTGTGAGGAGGGGATACAGTAGAACCTTGTTATAACGAACCCAGATATAACGAACTATCGGATATAAAGAAGCAATCGCAATTCCCCTTGAAATTCCTATAGATGAAATTGATATTGGTTATAACGAACTAATGGTTATAACAAAGTAATTACTGCTCCCTCTTCAACTTCATTATAACGAGGTTTTAATGTAAATACACTGTACAAGATCACATAAGTTGAAGCATTAAAACGTGATGATACATGTTATGGGGCATAAAAGTTACAAAATAAAGTGATATAATTGCTAGCATGAGCAGACGTAACACACTTGACAATGTGACATACACTGCTGACTTTGGGAGGTTGTTAGTGTAGCTGCTGTGTATATCAGTGAATGTGATTTCATGTGAAGGGTGATTTGGTTTGGCATAACACCATCATCAGCTTGTTTTAAGTCCACTGCAGGACGAAGGCCTCTCCCAGTGATCTCCAATTCGTCCTGACATGGGCGAGTTGACTCCACTTTATGCAGGGGAATTTCTTGATTTCGTCAGCCCGTCTAATCCTCTGCTCCATTTTCCAGCTTCGGTATCCATTCTGTCTTTCTGATTGTCCAGCAGTTGTCGCTTCTTCGCATTACATGTCCACTACTATCATGTATCAAGTGTTACCAGTGGGTTTGTGCAGGTATTAGGAAATTTTGAATAGCAAATCAGCTACTGTGGCATTTCATTTCGGTTGTCAAATGCAATAGCCGCTTCCGAAAAAATGATATCTTTCTGGTGTCATCGTACGAAATGAAAAGTGCACGAAGCTTCATCCCATTCATAACAACTTGTGTGGGTGTGCAAATATTCGAAATTTCAGATAATTTTCAAATAGCGTTTGCTATTCGATTTGCACTTAACTTTACTATTCAAATTATTCGAAGTCTATAGTTAAAGGGAAAAAATATGCTATGTCTCGCGACAAGTGGCCCATTCTCACATACAGTATGCTTTACTGCATAACACCCATGTACTGCTGCGAAACTAACACCCATGCACTGCGGCGAAGCCAACGTTCGTGTACTGCAGCGAAGCTAACACTCGTGTACTGCAGTGAAGTTAGCACAGCTGATTTTGTGACTTTGGAAGTACATTAGTAATGCAATGAATCTTTTTGCCCATGTTTAGCAGCACATTTCTCCATAATTTGACACGGTATTATTAAAAAATATTCAATTTGATTTGCATTTGAACATCAATATTCAAATTTGTTTTGCACTCAGAATTTAGCTATTTCCACAGCTCTAATAACAACACAAATATGGACAGCACAGTGTATTGCTCATACAGCCAGACCTTTCCAACAAACACAGTCATTTGCAATGAAACGCTGGCTGGACACTGTTTTGCAGTGCACATAGTCAGGTACTGTTTGATGAAAACATGTCTGTCACATTCAGCTTAAGCAAGCAGCGCTTCTTTTGTGTCCTGCCGTCACCGCAAGGCACGATTTTATTCATATAATAGCACATGACCACACACCTCAAAGTGCTTCAATTTCCGAATGTATTGCTTAGTTTTTCGTTCCTTAATTGTGGCATTGTGGGAGTACATTACAATGTTGTCCCAGAAATAGAACAAGTCCTAAAGAACGGTCCAACAAATAACAGTGCATATGCATGAGTTAACTTCACTGCAATGCACTGATGCTAGCTTCGCCGCAGTATATGACTGTTAGTTTCACCATAGTACGTTGACGTTCGCTTTGCTACAGGAGCGCCAGCTTCACCTCAGTACGAGGGTGTTATCTTCGCCGCAGTACAGGAGAGTTATACAGCGAAGTGTACTGCATGCAGGAATGGGGCACTATACTCTAGCACAGGTGAAGAAAAAAGTGGCGTCACCCCGTCAAAGGACCCCCCCTTCCAGTCAGTGATGTCGCTTTCTCAACGTGTCGTCATGGCAGACTGCATCCGCGCTGCAATCATGAGAGAATCGGAGCGCGGCGCACAGGCGGTCTGCCATGACATGTTGACAGAGCGGCACCATTGGCTGGCGGAGGGGTCCTTCGACGGGGAGCCGCCACTTTTTTCTTGACCTGTATCCAAGTATAGCAGCCAGACATAGCATATTTTTCGCCTGAATCTGTAAACTTCAGATAGTTGGAATAGTAAAATTTCAATACGAATCGAACTGAACAGCAAATGCTATTCAAAAGACATTTGAAAATTCGAATATTCTCACACCCATACTTTTCAGCACATCTAGTATGTACAAACAATTTTATACCTTAACGTTTAAAGATTAAGGTTTTAAGACTGTACTGACATGAATTTTAGGAGTTCTCGTGCTGTTGCTCTAAATAAAAGCACACCTGTCAAGAACCCTAAAAAGAGTATTGAGGTGCCGCAAAACGCATTGAATATATTTTTAACTTTCCTACCTTGAAAACCCACTTGCAGTTTCATTCGGAAGAATGTGTTCATAGTAATAGCATGTGAACAGTGTCCAATGTAACCTTATGGTGAATTCCAATGGCAGATCGGAGCACTTCCGGTAGCAGTCTTTCTGCTCCATGCGGAGCAAGTCTGTTCCATTGGCAGATTCAGAGTGCTCCCTCTGTGTTTCATTGGCAGATCTGGAGCAGCTCTGCCGCCAGATCCACTCCACGGAGCAGCTTTCTCTACTCCGCAAAAAACGGTGGATTCGACCGGAAGTCACAAGCGTGCAGCGTGTACGCGGAGCGTGGCGTACCACATGAGCGACGCTACGTGCTGCCCGAGCGTGCTCGTTTTCTGTCGCAGCTCAGAAGCAATCATGAGTAGTGCCGCGTCAGCTCGCGCTTTTACTGCTTGCGGAGAGCGATTATTGCAGCTCTAGTTCTGAATCGACCAGTGAGGACTCAAGCGATGAAGAAGCTAGCGTATGCAAAAAGGTTTTCTACATCATGTTTCGGCTGCGCAGAGAAGAAAGCGAAAGTTGCGCGGTTTATCCGCACATGCCTGGTTCACCATCGACAAGGGGAGGACACTTGCACACAGTGTGACTTCCATCAGAACACAGGAGGCAAAAATTCGAAATGAAACTTTTTTCACATACACCCTGTGCGCGAGTTCAAGCCGAACAGGTTGGGAAAACGACGCGAAACACGAGGAATGCTCGGCGCTTCCGGAAGTGGATGTGCGCTAACGCCTCCGGCCATTTGCTTTGGAGGGAGCCTGTGTTTCGTTGGCAGATTTCCTTCGGTTGCCCCTCACCGTAGTGGAGTGCTCCAGCGCAGAGTTTATTGGCCACTCCGAATCTGCCATTGGAATTCACCATTAGTTCACATGGAACAACTAACTATGCACTAGCGGCATCTATTCCAGCTGCTGTCAGTTGCACATTGTGCACGCAAAAAACAATGACTGAACTGTTGCCGAGAGACTTTGACAGTGACTTTGGTGACTGTGTTCACTCGTCATGATATTGTTCCACTGTGGTGGGGCTGGCTTGCAGTTGCTGGGTGAAGAAAAATTTAAAGGGACCCTGCAACACTTTTTGTACGTGGTCAGAAAACAGTGCCGATCATTCGTGGAGCTTCATGTGAACATGTGAGCCGAATACCACTGCACGTTACACAACAGGGAATTCAAAATTTGGTTTGAAACGCAGCTGGGAAGCGCCCGCTCTTCTTTCAAGATAACGTCACGGGAGGCACTGACTAATACCCCTGTCACATGGGCACTTTCAAGGTTCTTTGAACTAAAGCTTCTTTACTTGAAAGGAGCGGGCGCGCTGTCACACGGCCGCGCAGAGGGAGCATTAGTTGAAAGGAGCTTCGAGCTGAGGGAGTCCGCGTTTGTCCCTTGAGGCTCTAAAGGACTACCCTCGTTCGCAGGTGGCAGACGACAGAAAAACATGTTTTACCTTGGAGCCAATCCAACGTGCTTTTATTTAATAAAAAGCACGTTTCACGGTATCTTAGAAGTTATAAACCATAAAAGTTCTGCTGATAGACACAGTTTGTCATATGTCGCCCGAAAACCGCACAGCTTGAGGGCAGGTGCACTGTAGCGGTGACGTTGTGGTCAGCTGCTGGGGTGGTATGGCTAGCTGGGCCTGGGTGTCAAGATTTTGTCTGCTGTAGGCCGAGGTGTCTTTGGCATATCTTTTTCGTACCAACCGCCGGCGACACAGTTTTCTACTGCACATTCGAGAACATGCGTCATGTGCTGGTGCATTTCTAGCTGTTGGGCAAACGTCAGCTAAGTATTTGAATGTTGTTATCGGCGTAAGGTGATACCAGAGAGCATTTTTTTCTTTCAGAAGATTCGGCACATGGCGCTAAACTTGGCACTGCGATGAATATTTGATCCTCACATGCTGAATGTCTCGTGGCACATGTTTGGAGACTTTGCGATTGAAAAACAATCGAGAACAGCAACAAAAACGGAATCGAAGCACGCATAGCCGGAGAAATATGGTGTACACAGCGGCGCACTGCTAACACTACATCCGTGTTTGCCGAATTATTTCCATTACCTTTACGTGTTCACTTTGTTTTATCAGTGTCCAAAAACAAAATATTTGATAAGAAAAAGCAGAAAAAAGCACGCACAACTAATTTGTGGGGGCATCGGAGCCATATTTTTCTCATTTCCGAGCGATGGGAGCGCCAAGTGTACATCGTGGCTTTTGTTAAAAGCTTCAATGGAAACCGTATAGCACCGACTCAGCTCCCTTGAGCTAATGTTCCTTCAAAATCGCTATGCTCCTTTACCTCAAAGGACTTTTGGTATGCCCGTGTGACTGGGGTATAAGTCACTTAAGGCAGAAATAGCATTGAATGATTTCTTTATTGCAGGAACGTCATCTGCTATGCTTTATTTGTTCACCTTGAATTCAGCGAATAAAGGAAATGTGTGCATCAATTAAAAAGCAACGAAAAAAGTCGAGTGACATGGTTGGTGCCGACTATGATGTTTCGTGTTGAAAGCAGAGGGGGCGTTTTCCAGCTGTGTTTTAAACCGAAATGCAAATTCCCTGCTGTGTGCACTGCAATTATACAATTATGCTTTGCTCACTTGTTCACTGGAGCCTCCATGACTGATTGCACAGTTTTCTGGCAGTGTTCAAAAAGAATTACACGGCTCCTTTAAAATAAAATCAATATAATTTTCTCCTGTCCCCGTTGTGCGAAGGGCTTCAACACTGCATGCAAAGGACACAAAAAATCCCCGTTTACACTGCTGTGAAATCACTTCATAATGCTCTTTAAGGTTAGCTGATGTTCAATAAGCATCATACTGTATACACAGAAGCATGATTGTTGCCATGGACAAAAAGTTCAGCGTAGCGTTTCACTGGCAATATCTGAATGTCTACCCAGCAGCCCATGTAGTTTAGCACTGCTGACACTGGTGTAAGTATAGTCGTTTTCCCCTCACTGATCTAAACAAATTGGGTTTACAGCTACGACTAGGCTCAGAACTCTGATGTGAGTTTTGTTCCTGATCCTCCGTAGTTTGACCAGTGCGAGGAAAATGAGACAAAAGGCAGGAATGTGAAGAACACAGATGAGTACTGAGACAAAGAACATAGCACGCGTCTGTGTTCTTCATGTCCCCGTCTCTTGTCTCATATTTCCTGCGCAGCTCAAATTTCTGATGACTAGGCTCTTTTTATGAGTGACCAAATCCGCATTGCAACGAGTTCGATGCGACATGAAAATAGCTTTGTTATATCTGATAATTTGTTATAAATGCATATTTGTGGCATCTTTTTAGTGGACGGTGCTATTTTTCACCTAAAGGGGCCCTGTGACACTTTTCAAATGTAGCAAGAAAATGCCACTGATCAATCATGCTTGCATACCTCCTTGCCCTTGTGGTATTTTAATTCACTGCACATTTTGAAATTAAGAACTCTGACATTGATGTGATACATCACGTTCCAACTAAAAAACAACACAACAGCACCAAACATCATTGTTAAGCTCACTTCTCGAAATATTAGGGACAAAATTCTGAAAAAGGCAAGAAAATAAAGGATTAACACAAGCCACCTGGGTTTTGATTGTGAGGTGACCCTGATCTTTATTAATGAACATTTGTGCTAAGCAAATAAATTTCTCTTGGGGCTCAAATTGAAAGCAAAACAAGAAAAAGGGTGGAAATTTACATGGGTATCGGACGGGAAAATTCTGATGAGGAAATCCAAAAACTCACGAGTGATCCATATTACTTGCAGCGACGATTTTGCTCAGATTGTGTAAGCGAACGTAACAGGTACCCTTGGTGAAAAACTTGATTTAGTCATAATGGCTTATAACCTTGTTGAAATTGAAGATTTACATAGTAAGCAAGATAATTTTTCAGTTTTGCACTGTAACATACGCAGTATTCGAAAAAATCTTGAACACCTATCAGCATATTTATCGCAGCATACATTTAAGTATGACATTATAGCCATTACCGAGACATGGTTAAAACAAGGTGAAACAGTTCAGCTACCGGGATATGTTACTGTGTCGCAACCTAGACCGGGGGCAACCCGAGGTGGAGGAGTGGCACTATTTATTAAAAATGACATTCAGTATGTTCCTCTACCAGAAAGCTCAATTTGCAAAGGGCATGCTGAAATTATCTTTGTTCACTTAAAATGCGGTGGCAGAGTACCTAGGAGTTGTATACCGGCCTCCTTCTTCAAACGTGAATGATTTCGTTAAATGCATGAAAAAAATAATCATACCCTTTGTTTCTTCTGATGACCCTATAGTTGTTTGTGGAGATTTTAATATTGACCTTTTGAAGCAGAACTGCTATGACTACCTATTCCTACTAGAATCACTCAGTCTAAAAAATGTCATATCTTCACCGACACGTATTGCAAGCCAAAGCAAATCTCTTATTGATCACATCTTGTGTAATTCTGAACTGAATGCATCAGCAGGTGTTTTTGATCTTGCCATTGCAGATCATAACCCAACATTTACCTTCTTACCTCGTAAATGCCTGTCCCCTATAGGTAATGCGCGGGATAGAAGATCAACTTGTATAAATTATGGAGAAGTGCGAAGATTGCTTCAGTGTGTAGACTTTCAAGAAGTGTTTGATTTATGTGATGTGCATTCTCAGTGTGAAGCACTTATTCAATGCATTTGCAATGCCTTTAAGCAATCTACACGACCATATATGCGCCATAATTACGAACATCCAGCGTGTCCCTGGGTAACCAACATTATACTGGAAACATTAAAACAGACAGACTCTTTTTACCGAAAATGGAAATGCACTAAATCGAATTCCTATTACAGGGAGAGCTTTAAATACTTTAGAAATAGCTCAGTCAGTATGATCAGAAAATCGAAAAGGCAGTACTACACGAACCTTATTAAGAACGAAAGTGGTAACACAAAAAGAATATGGGAAACCGTAAAAGAAGTTATAGGCAAAGGCCAAATACAGAGCATTCAACCGGATAAACCGTCGACGCAAGTAGCTAATGATTTTAATGACTATTTTTCTAACATAGGTACAAATTTGGCTAATCAGATCTTATCTTCTAAGCCCGCACCTGTATTTCCTAGGAAAGTTGACAGTGACTTTCATTTAGAAGAAATAACCCACGACGAACTGAAATAACGATAAATAAAATGCCTTTAAAGAAAGCAGCTGGTCATGATGGTATACCCACTAGAGTATTAAAAGACAACATTGAGATTATCTGCAGTCCCATATGCCATCTATTTAATCTAGTGTTTGCCACCAGCTCGTATCCAGATATATTGAAAATAGCCAAAGGCGTTCCTGTGTTCAAATCCAGAGATTCAAATCAATCAGAGAATTATAGGCCTATATCTCTCTTGAGTGTGATAAACAGTTTTTGAAAAGCTAATTTCCAAGAGAGTGAAGAGATTTATAAACGAAAACAATGTAAATCTGTCCCCAGCAGCATGGCTTTGTCCCAAGTAGATCGACATCTACAGCAGTTCTAACACTCTCGCAGTTAATAAATTCCGCACTTCATCAAAACAAAGTAGTTATAGGAATATTTTTAGATATTAAAAAAGCTTTTGATACAGTTTCTCACTCTATACTATTGCAAATACTAGAGTTACGGAATCACAAACAACTCCCTCAAATTTTTTTCCAGCTATTTATCCTCACAAAAACAGAGGGTAGTTATTACACAACATACAGCACAGTCACTAGCGGAGTCCCATAGGGATCCGTGCTCGGCCCAGTATTATTCTCATTGTACATTAATGACCTCCCTGCTGCTCTCCATAGCTCAAGCGCTCTAATGTATGCAGATGATACAGCTTTATTATTCACAGGAGACACACTATCTGCACTGCAAATAGATGTGATGGCTGCACTAGGAAGAATTTCCTCGTGGTTTATGGAAAATAAATTAACATTGAACAACAATAAAACAAAATATGTAGTTTTTCGATCGAGAAGAAATAATATAAACACCGATCAAATAAATATTAGCTTAAATAACAACCGTATACAAGAAGTTGCTTCGATTAAATATCTGGGTGTCATAATTGACCAACATGTACATTGGCAAGAGCATATCCAGAACGTGTGCAAAAAGGTCGCGTACGGGTGTTATCACCTCATAAAAGCAACATAGTATTTCCCTCCAGAAATACTAAAATCTCTTTATTATGTGTTTTGTCATAGCCATATTGGATATTGTTTAGATTCATGGGGCGTGACTTACAAGACATACATACAACCTTTACAAACATTACAGAAAAGGGCACTGAAAATAATTAGTAAACCAAAGAGCAGCAGTACAAGTACAATAACCTGTGACATTTTCCAAATTCAGCATGTGTTATTGGTAAAGGCTCTATGCAATCACAAAATATCAATTTCAGTTAACAACATTTTGTGTACCAACTTTCCTATTCCTCGAGATGTGTTTTCTATTTGGACAAGGAGTACGAGACACGCTCAGAAAGGCAATCTGAATTTACCTAAGTGTTATAATGTATACGGCGAAAGAGTAATTGAATTCAATGGGACAAAAATCTGGAACACCTTACCTCTAGAGGTTAAAACCGCAAGCAACTTTAAGCAGTCTAGCAAGTACTTTTTTTATTGAAAACCAGGAGATCTAACAAACCTACATTGATAAATTAGGTGCACTTTATGAAAAACCTTGTTTATGAGGATTATATGGTTTGTTTTAATTATGAAATGTTCTTGAATGCCGTTCTGTTATACTCTGTATGTGACCTGTCTGTTTGATTTTTAACACTGGACCGGAAAGTAGCCTTCCTTGGCTATCGGTCCAGATAATTGTTTAAGTATGTTTTTGCGAAGAAAAATAAAGCACTACTACTACTAAAAAAAAAATGCTTTATGGCCCTGAGAGTATTATAAATAAATAAATAAATTGTGGAGGCTTCTTGAACATGTCGGCCAAATACTATCGCACTACATGTAGCAGGAAATTTCCAGTTTGGTTTCAATATACATCTGTACATCTGGAAAGCTCCTGCTCTTTTAACGGAACACACCGTATGTGCTCACAGACCACAACATGTGTGAGGGTGCTGTCATTGGCCGATTGCCAACTGCAGTTACCGTGGATGCCATGGGGCGGCGCCACAACCCCGCAGTCACTGCGGTGGCAAGCTTGTCATTACTGCGGATGCGCGAATATGTTCAAAGAAAAAGAGCAGAGAGAATGTTCAAAGTCATGATGCATGGCTTGCACGGCTTTTTACCCCTTTCTTCCCCCCACTCCGTGTTGTTTCAAGCATGCTCGCTGTTACAAAAGGAGAGTGAATGCACCTGGTTGGTTGAACTCCCCTCAGACTTGACGATGCAACTCTGCTAAGCCTTAACGGATTTGAAAAAAACTTTGTGGCAGGTGATTCATGAGGCAGTAAGCTACTTAAGTGATGTCACTCAAGGATTACTTGTAAAAGTGTTGCAGGGCTCCTTTAATTCGTTATAACCGGTAATTCGTTATATCCAGATTCGTCGTACAGTAGAACCTCGTTATAACGAACCCGGATATAACGAACTATCGGATATAACGAATTAATCGCAATTCCTATAGATGAAATTGATATTGGTTATAACAAATTAATGGTTATAACAAAGTAATTACCGCTTCCCCTTCAACTTCGTTATAACGAGGTTTTACTGTATTGATGTTCGGCTATGATGTTTCCAGGATGTACGAGAAAGAGGCACAGTCTGTGGAGGCCTTTGTCGACCCAAGCCTGGAATTCCCACCTTCGCGACAGGAGCTCGATGAAGCTCGCGAAAGGTGTGCTGTGCTCAACGGGGATGCAGTTGTGCAGCTGCTTTCTGCAAAGATCTTTGAGCCGCAACAGAGCACACAGATGGTGAGGCCTTGCTCTTTTACATTCACAGCTAGTCCCCATATTCTTATTTGCGCATCCCTTGCACCATTTATTTCATGTTCTTAGTGCCTGAAATGTCTGCCGGCACTAAGCAGAATGCACAGGTTTGATTCTCTGTGACGGTACCTGCATTCTGATGGGGTGGAATGCAAAAAGGCCTGTGTGCTTTGATTAAGTGCACGCTGAAAAAGCCCAGGCAGCCAAGATTACTTTATAGTGCCTACTACGGTGTGACTTATAATCAGGCTGCAGTTCTGGTATGTAGAACTTGGGATTTAATTTGCATTCCTTGCCTGAAGTGAGTGTCTTGTGGCATTCCTGCCTATGCGAGGCATGACACGCACGAAAAGAACGAGACTGCTCCAATAAATCGCACTTAGAGCCAGCTCTCTGTGTGTCACAAAATAATGCCCACTTCGCCGAGGAGCATAGCATCATGTTAGAGATGCCATGCCGAATCAAACCCGCAGGGAAAGCCTTAACACACCTAAGGTCACGGAATGACTCACTGATACTTGCACAGCGCGATCCTGGCCATGCACATTCAGGAGGCGCCAATTATAGTCATGGAAGCTCCCATGAACATGTGAGCCAAATTTGATTGCTCTGTGCACTCCAGGGATTTTGCAGTTTGGTTTCAACATACAGCTGCAAGCCACCTACCTTGTTTATTTTTTTTTTTTTCAGCAAGTGACATCACTAGGAGTCACATGACACCAAATTTTGCTGCATTGCTTGGCCGAGCACCGATTTTTCCTTTCCAACACTCCCTCCTTCATCCCGACAGAGGGCTCTGGTGTTGATAGAGGCTTTGCTGCGAAAGGGTCACATTGATCTCGCAAGCCAGGGGGCACCACTTTTGGCACAGCTCCAAGACTTGCAGCTGAAGTCATCCGATCCTGTTCAAGTCAAAGCCAGGAAGGTGAGCATTGAAAGGGCAACACGGCTCTTCAATGTTCTTGCATCTACAGTAAAACCTCTTTATAACCAAGTTGAAGGGGGAGCCGTAATTACTTCGTTATAACCATTAGTTCGTTATAGCCAATATCCATTTCATCTATGAGAATTTCAAGGGGAATTGCGATTGCTTCGTTATATCCAATATTTCGTTATATCCGGGTTCGTTATAACGAGGTTCTACTATAGTTTTTTACGCAATCAGTACATTTATTTTCCTGCGGAAAGTCTACAGAAAACACTTTAGTTACTGAGGATGCTTCGTCTACCTGAATACTGCCTCATGCTGTTTGGTTTTGTTTCACGCTTCAACTAACTCACCTTTTAGGCTATCACTCCATACATGCTGCTCTTCAGCTTGTGTGAAACTTGTCAAATGTTTTAAATTGTTCAGTGGGTTTAGCATGCACGGCACATACAGTTCAGTGCATTTCAGATCCTATATGAGCATCACCGTTAACACTGAAATCTACTTTGACACAAGTGTAAAAGCGGGCACATTTTGCCGCTTATCAGTTTATCGATGACCGATGATTGTGCTTGTTACAGGGAAAGTAGTTTTGTTAGCTGGGCACCAGTTCACCCACTAAAGAGCTCGACATTTAATGGTCAGTGTTCTACATTCATCATTGGCATTATTATGTGACAATACTTTACAATGCAGAATGTCATGTGCAATGCAACTCTGCACTACGTGATAATGTTTGGGGATGCAACCCAACTCCTTTTGACAGCATATACCGTGTAGGGACTGCAACTTTCTCTGAATGTTCTTGCAGTACTACAATTTCTCGTGGCAAAAAATTTAACAAACTGACAATATGTACATATTGTCAGTTTCTTTGTCAATATGTACATATTGTCAGTTTCGACAATATGTACATATTGTCAATAAGACAACACGTGTTGTCTTATTGATCATTTACCATGAAAATGAACAGAAGCTCCGTGAGCCTTGTTTGAACAAGCTTTGCTACGCTGTGTAAAAATCTGGACTTGGTGTGTGAAGTGGCAGGTAGGCTTTTTCAGTATACTGTAACCAGTGCATCAAATGAGAAAGAAGCAGAGAACCTTCTTCGAAGCCAAAGCAACAATTTTATTTCCACGAGAGAATGGCACCATTATTTCTGTTTTCATGCTGAGCTCATATCTACCAATTAAAAAAAAATGTAGGAGTCATTGCAAGCTTAGAGACATTGGTATGGTTCCCGGTCCGGTTGGCCACATTTTGATGGGGGTGAAATGCGAAGTGAAATGGCGTGCACTTATACTTAGTAGTTGCATGCTAAAACAACCCCACATGGTCGAAGCTAATGTGGACTCGCTCACTACAGAATGCCTTATAGCAATATCATGGTTCTGGCATTTAGATTGACTTGAGAATTTAGTAATGTTTCCTCCATGTTTGTTGTTTAAGCAAAAGCATAAAAGAATATGTTAATTCAGCCATGCTTTTTGGAGTTCCCTGCAATCAATAGTTACGTTGATGGCTGTTATACTGGCGCTTATTGTTATTTTCGATACATGCATCATTTACATGTCTTGTGTGTGGTGCCCGTGCCTAGCCTGTTTGAGCCTGCTTCGAACCTAACCTAATCTAACCTAATATTTCATGTTAACAGTGGCGATGTGGCTGGCTAAATTGATGTACTGCATAGCTGAAAATTGCTTTTGTGCATGCAATAAATATAATTACTGGCAACGTTATGGAAGTTGGGCATGCATGTAGAAAAGTGAAATGCTGAGCTAAAAAATGCACAATGAATCTCTTTATTTGTGCAGATTTCCTTGATCATCCAGAAGCTGATAGAAGAACCGGAGGCATAACTACCAAAAATTTGCAATTTACTTCATGTACCATTACATGTTGTGATGGCATTGAAGAACACCACAGCCAGTCAAGACAAGCATACAGAAACAAAGATGACATATTGCAGGTCTTATGAGCTTGTCATTACTTTTTATATGAAAGGATTACAGTTAAACCTCTGTATACCAAGGTCACGAAGATTGGTAATTTTACTTTGTTGTATAAAAACTTTGTTAGATAGAAATTTGTTCCTTTGTGCAAAGTGTAGTCACCAAAGCATTTTATTACGCAGAAATGCTGAGAGAATGCCAGAATAGAAAAGTACTAAGAAAGTAGTTTCAGGAAATTTAATTGAACCAAATATTTGGTGACTACGGCTTCGTAGTCATTAGATTTGTTAGCCATTCGTTGGTCTCGATATACAGAGTATTTCGATATAGCTGAACCCGCCTTTAACGAATTCCAGTACCTCATTCATCTCACAGAATATAGTGAAATCGGGCGAGAATGCACAAACACGGGTTTGTTTCATGGAAACTCGGTGCTCGCCACTTTTGTGTCAAGAATGTGATGTCACACAACTGTACACGCCTTCGATGAATGGGAAGTTTCGGCGGTGCAGCAGTAATGCAAGGAAAAGACGTGAGAGAGGTGAATATTACTATTTTGTGGCAGGAAGATGAAATACTGGAATTTTTTTGGAGCATAAAATGTGCATGCATGCCATGCTGTCTTCCGTCAAATGTGGCTTTATCAACAGAGCCTTTGGCTTTAGCATGATATTCAGGATCTCGCCTTTGCATCAGTGCTTCTCTTGTCAGCCTCAAGCATCGGTGCGTGCATGTGTGTCAGATGTGAGGAGTGAGCTCGATATATCAAAGTCACAGTTCATTATGGAGAGCGCAATTCACATAAATAATGCTAGTACAGCTCCCACATGTTTCATATAAATCATTTCTTGCTGCACTCGCATTCTTCATAAATGGGCTTTACTGTGTATGAACTCATTACAGAGATCTTCAGCAATACAAATTTCGCTGTAATCAAGAACTGATAGAATGCACAATGCAATGCACTGCAGAGCAAGAAAGAAAAAATAAGTAATATTAGAAAAAAATGTGCCTTGATTAGTAATTTAAGGAAAACAATCTCAAGTTCCAATGTGTCAGAGGCTTCAGTGACATCAGCGACAGTCAGGATCCTTCCCAATGGCAGTCACATTTGGCCTGCTGGTACCTAGCGGAGAAATCGACCTGCACAAACGAATGCAGAAGCTTGCAAACACATCTCGGAAAAGGACACGTATTTGATACTTTTGCAGAGTAATACGAAAGCAGCTTAAAGGGTCCCTGAAACGTTTTTTGACATTGCATCACTGATTAGGCAACACAATTGTAAAATCATTGACACCATAAATAAAGCGAAGAATCATACGCTAAGGCAGCTATGGGCTTACTTCTGTCGCCTTCCTTCATACCACGGCTGTTCCTCCTCAACTCAATCAGCTGCGGAATGTGCGCTACGACGACTGCACCTCCCGCGTCGGCCACTCTGCCAAGCCCTACGTAGCGACATAGCGCCCCGATATCTTTACTGAGGCTGCTAGCCTCGGCAGTGCTAGCCTCTGTAATAGAGTGCCGGCGACTTGCATGTACGCCACCAGATGCCGTGACGATACCGTTGGCTGAAACGAAGGAGCATGTTGTAGTTGTTCGCAGTTAAGTTGGGAAAATTACGTGCACATCACTGTTTAGGGGCCAATCAGCGGCCTCCCCATCCATCGTTCAATGGCAGGAGTGTTTGAAAACACCTATTGGTGAGCTGTGATCTTTTGCGATGCGCGTGTTCAAAACCTTATTGTAAATTACACACTTTACGCAGAGCGCTGAAATCTGTCCTCTAATGATCCTAATGACTTGCTCTACCGGATCGCCATGTTTTCAGAAAATTGTGAAAACCGTTTCAGGGTCCCTTTAATGTGGCTCTGCAATACTAGTCAAAAAGCGGCCAGTCATAGAGGCCCTTGCGAACATGTGAGCCAAATGTTATTGCACTGGAATGCACCTAGGAATTCACAATATGGCTTCAAAACAGCTGGGAAGCATCCGCTCCTCTTTCGACAAATGATGTCACTGGAGGCACGGACAACGCAGCTTGAGACAAAAACAGCATTTCACAATCACGGAAACATAATATGCTATGCTTTTGCATTTTTTTTTTAATTCAACAAATGAGAAAAATGTGCGTATCTTTTATAAGGAGCAACAAGAAAAGCCAAGTGATGTAGTCAGTGCCCCCAGCGACGTCATTTTTTGAAAGAGAAACGGGTGCTTTCCAGCCGCGTTTGAAACCAAATTGCAAATCCCCTGGTGCTTGCACTGTAATGTAATAACATTGTCTTAGTTGTTCACCGGAGCCTGTACGACTACTCAGCATTGTTTTCTGACTATGTTCAGAAAGTGTTGGAGTGCTCCTTTAAGCCATACCACACCGAGTGAAAGTAGCAATTATTTAGCATTTGGGCGTAGTTTGTGTCAATTTGTCCCTTTTTCTTACAACCTTCGTGCGCTTTCCGTTCCTCTTCACCCAAATTTATCGGATATTTCGCGCTCCTGAATACCTCGTGTGCTGGGAGGCCTCAGCCGCGAGGGAGGCTTCTGGGAAGGGTTCGAAGATGAATCAGCGGAGAGTCCAGCATTGCCCTTCGATGACGCAAGCTCTGGCTCGCCCTCCATGGCCCTTGGTACAGCTGCCACAGATCGTCTGGCACCTGCGCCACATGTCTTGAGCGATCAATACGTGTGGCATTTGATCTTGCCACCGCAGCGGTGGCTATTTCGATCCACAAAAGAAAGCGGAATACAAATATGTACTTGTCAACCACGGGTGGTTTCAATACTTAACGTGCAATAGTTGAAGAATTGGAGCATGTGATGCATGAACTTCACGTGGACTAGGACAAGTAAAAGGGTGCACTGGCCGCAAAAAGGAAGATGATCTTAGGGACGGAATGCATCCTCAGTGTGCTGCGGCACAGTAGGACACATTCGGAAGTCGTATGTACGGTATCCGTATTTTGTGGTGCAGTATACTGTTTAGTATTTTGTGGTACAGTATACTGTTTAGAACAGTGGTTCTCAAACTAGGGTCTGCGAAACCATTTTGAGAGGTGCTCAACATCTGCGACCACAGAGAGACAGACAACGAACTTTATAGGATCCTGAGGAGCTACTGTTAGATCTCCTTAACACAACCAGATTTCTTTTTTTGGGGGGGGGGAGGGGGACAGTTTACTAATTTTGCTTCTTGGCATGGCACTACTGTGCGGCGGTGAAGCCAGTTTTTCCTCTGCACATTAGTGTAATGTGGTGAAGCATACTAATAGTGGGAAGGGGCCACGAGCTCTGTAGCAGGCCACAGTACTCCATGACTACAGGTGTGGCACTGTCGTGCAAAAGCATCGTGAAATGCATAACTTTCCTTGTGCATTGTTTTACACTCCACACAAAAATGCCTCGGTTAATCTCAGTTACTGCCACACACATGCAAAAGGCGCCCTGTGTGTGTTCTCTCCTCATCCGCCGTCGTTTTCGTGCCTTCACCTAAGATCATGCTTAACCAACATGCCCAACTATCCATCCTATGGTCGTAAATTCCGTCCTAAATTGTGCCACTTCAAAAGATACCACCATCACTTCCACGGCCCAGAAACGGCCCCTGTGACACCCACATCTGAGAACCACTGGTTTAGCGCAACAAGTGTTTTGTGTTACACTTTTAGGGACCCTTTAACAAATTTGTTGGGTCCCTAAACGTGTAAATACAGTAAAACTTCGTTATAACGAAGTTAAGGGGGAGCCGTAATTACTTCGTTATAACCATTATTTCGTTATAGGCAATATTAATTTCACATATGGGAATTTCAAGGGGAATTGCAATTACTTTGTTATATCTAATTGTTTGTTATATCCGGGTTCGTTATAACGAGGTTCTACTATACATGTACCAAAGAAAAGAACAAATAAACTTCAAACACGAACCTGTGGCTAAACTCTTAATAGTCCATATTGGTGCGACCTCTAAGCACATGGGCCAAATAGGGATCACTATAAATTGCTGGGGCAGCAGTAAGGGAAAGGTCTGTGGAGTTGATAAAGTTATGTCGAGGAAGTTGCTTCGCAGTGCTCCTTCAATCACCTCTCATTGTATTGCAAGCACAACAACTGTTGTAGCCAGGCTTGTCAGTGACCATGCACTCGCGCCAGCGGTTTACCCTGTATGGAATTTCGATTTTTTGGTATCGTGGTGGGGGCTGTGGAGGGGAGTGGATGTCACCCATAGTGTTACGATAGCACAAATGGGGGGGGGGATATGGAAGTTATTGGTTGGTTGGAATAATTTTTCTTTGTAGGAGGGGACCACCTGGGGGCATGTTATGGGGGGGGGGGGGGGGCATATAAATGTTCGACTAATGCAATTCTCTTCTTAGAGAACAGTAAGGTATGTTATTAACAGCCGTCAAAAAACGAACCAGGCCGGTACAAGGAGCGTCGTGTGCATAGAGTAAAGCTCTCTTTTGCTCCTTTCCACCAACGACGAGAATGTTCAGTCTCATATATTATAACTGCACACCCATCCAATGAAAAATGCAGTTCGAGCTTGAACGTTCCGCTGCAAACAAGTGAATGCAGCCGAAAGCAGGCTGGAATGCCATAGTACATTTTGTTTATACTCGACGTTTACAGTGATTTGCGCATTCGCAAGGATGAGGTTGTCAAAATGTGAGCCATTCACTGAAGTGATTCGTGGCAGCTCGTACACGATTCGAGACACTGTTACAGTGATTGGTGAAGTTTGGTTTGTGGTGATGGTAGTGATGTTGATAATCTTGCAGCAAGCGAGGATACAACGTGTTGCTGGGCTAGTCGATCCATGTCGTCATAGACGATGAAGCTACGGTCGCTTGGCGCAAAAACTTAAGAACGGATGGGGACAAGGGAAGCGAGGTTCATGTAGGATTCCAGGCTTGGAACCGGAATCTAACTCGTACCGAGATCCAGGTGTAGTTATGTGCTTCTGCATGTTATCTCCACTGTCATAGGCCGCTGTGGTCCAGTTTCAAGCAAGCGCTCTCGTGCATTATGTGTTCAACACTGTGGTCGTTAAAGTGTCCATGCAATGCGTTCCGAGCATGGACAGAAAGCGGCGCCGATCAGTCGTAGAGGCCTCTGTGAGTGTGTGAGCCAAATGTTATTGCACTGAAATGCACCAAAGAATTGGCAATATGGCTTCAAGACAGCTAGGAAGCGCCCGTTCTTCCTTTGAAAAATGACCTCACTCAAGGCACCGACAGTGCCGCTTGAAGCAAAAATAGCATTTCGTGATCATGTAAGGATAATATGCTGATTTCGTTTGTTTTAAATTCAACAAATAAGGAAAATGCGCTTATCTTTGTAAAGAGCAACGAGAAAATCCCCGCGACGTAGTCAGTGCCTGTAATGACGTCATTTATTGAATGAGGAACGATCGCTTTACAGCTGCGTTTAAAACCAAATTGTAAATTACCTGGTGCATGCATTGTAATTAATGATACTGGCTCAGATGTCCACAGGAGCTTGTACGACTGATTGTCGTTGTTTGCCAACTGTTCAAAATGTGGTACAGTGCCCCTTTAAGCCGTACCACAGCGAGTGAAAGTAGCAGACTTAACATTTTGGCCCATTTGGTGCCAACTGTCCCCTACCGCAGGCGTGCCCCGCGATGGTGGTCTAGTGGTTATGGCACTCGGCTGCAGATCTGAAGGTCGCGGGATCAAATCCCGGCCGCGGCGGCTGCATTTCGATGGAGGCGAAATGTTGAGGCCCGTGTGCTGTGCGATGTCAGTGCACGTTACCCCAGGTGGGTCGAAATTTCCGGAGCCCTCCACTACGGTGTCTCTCATAATCAGAGCTGGTTTTGGGACGTTAAACCCCACAAATCAATCAATCAAATCCATACCACAGGTGTGCACACAAGGAGACCAAGAGGGCCATGCTCCCCCCTCCCCCACTCCAGACTACCAAGGAAGGGTGCGAAATTTCTGATGACATTTAAAAGAAGAGGGAAATAGCTTTAGTTACATCACTTACAGCACCCTACGGTGGGGCACGATTCAGCCCGATTTCAACCTGCCTCTTTCAGAATCCAGTTCTCTAAACAAGTGGTACGCCTTTGTCACACTTCGGATGCATTCAATTCCACTTTGTGTAAATTGTCAAACACCTTTAATACGCCACCTTCTTGAAAAATGCAACCGAACACCAATAATTATAAATTTACTGCTTGTGAGAGCAATCATCATTAGCATTGCATGTCATTGTGCAATGCAGTTGTAATCTTCTAGTGGGTATAGCGTTGGGGAGGGGGGGTAGGGCGCTTTGGTGAGAATTGGCCCCGTCTGATGCAAGACCCTGCGTCCCTTACAACATTACAACACTAAGTCCTTTACAACCTTTGCACATTGGCCGTTCCTTTTCACCCAAAACTCAATGGATATTTCACGCCCCTGAGTACCTTGAGTGCTCGGAGGCCTCAGCCGTGAGGGAGGCCCCTGGGAAGGCTTCAGAAATAAAGCAGTGGAGCATCCGGCCGTGCTCTTGGATGGCACAGGTTCTGGCTCGCCCTCCGTGGCCCTTAGTCCAAATGCTACAGACCGCCTGGCACCTGCGTCACATGCCCCGAGCGATGAGAGCATGTAGCGGTTGATCTCGCCATAGCAGCGGTGGCTATTTCCGCAAGGAAAAGCGGAAAACAGATGTGTGCATGGCAACCACGTACGGGCGGCTTCAAAACTTAATGCAGAGCAGTTGTTTAATTATAAAGCAGATGCATGAACTTCACGCATACTGGGAGAACTACGATGTACGGGTTTCCCCATGCACTCTACAACATTGGTAGTCAGCGATGATAAATAATGAAGTCATGCGTTACTTATGCCAAGCAGTAATGTGGACATTATTTGCTTTAATTTTCGGTACGAGAAAGTGTTACTTTTGTAAGAGCTTCACACTCGAGCTTCGCACTCGTTCATGTTGTCCTCTTCTTCCCTTTTGCACACGCCTGTTCTTTTCGCTATGGACCCTTACCAACTCATTCAACTTTGTCCTTCTGAGCTTCGCACTATCATCAGAATGTGAGGATACACTATGGTTAAGCCAATACATTAGGCAATGTGGGAAAAACGTAAAAGGCAGCATCAAAATCAGTCACGTGACACTGACATTCACATTCGGGAGTTCCGCTGCGAAATGCACAATGTGACGTGTATCATCCTTGTTTTTCTCCGTGATAATAATGGATGTGGTATGGCGAAGCCATCGTAGAAATCGATAAACTATCAGCCTAATATGGTTCCATGTTTCAGTTTAGTGACCTTTGATATGAGCAATAACACTGCTAAGGAAATGAAATATAAATTTCTTAAGATGACGCAAGTGGTTCAGATACAAACCTGTCTGCAGGCTTTTCAAAGCAGCAGTTGCTCCTGCAGGCGGTCTGAGCAGCTTGCGCGGCTCAGGCAGGCCTGACTTTTGCCGAGTTGCTGGCTCCTGAGTGCCAACAGGTGGTGCCAGCAGTCTTGGTGCAGCTTTGGACACTGCATCTGTGGGCCCAGGCTAGAAAAAATATATCGCAGGGATTTTACAGTTGGTTAGCTTCACAAGGGAGTTTAGGAGGTATCTTAACTGTAACTTCTTGTACATTTATTGATACCACACATGACATACATTGTAATCTGACAAAACAGTTCGTAAAATTTCAATGCACCACATTTCACAAACGTGAAAAAAATTCCATGAGATTGATAACCTGGGTGTTTTTGTGGAAAATGAGAAAAATGGATACCCATTGTGGTCTTGTAAAGTTTTATCATGCTATAAATAAACTTGAGGTCTGCTGAGGTGGTACAGCTGTCATGCTACTCGGTGGCTGGCTTCAAGGATGCATGTGCGATGCCAGCTGCTACGGATGCATCGAAAATGCCGGAGGCCCATTTTCTGTGATTATCAGTGCATGTTAAAGAATAATAATATCGTGGTTTTGGCAAGTAAACCCCTGCTGTTATTATGAACAAATAATAAAAGAATGTCAGTTCAAGGCGACTACATGCATCCTGTTTCTGTGTTTGTCTTGACTGCTACTGTTAAAATGCCAATGCATCAGTTTTGATAAAGCTAATGCGAAAAGAAGAAGCCTTCCCTTTTTTGGAAGCTTAGTAGTTATGCTTGTCGTTAGCCCATGTGTCATCTACAAAAAAAAGTCCCAGCTGCATCTCACGTTGCCTAGCAACCACATGGCAAACTACGCCTATCATCACAACCAATGACGCATCCCCATCATATTCAAACTTGGTTAAAGCATAGTAATCACGGTTACATGACCACTTGAAATGACTAGTTACATGTCCCCGCAAAATTCAAACTTTGTTACAGCATAATCGCCATTTACACGACAATGTAAGACGATGCCACAGCGAGTCCCATCCATCCATCCATCCATCCATCAGTCCGTCCGTCCGTCCGTCCATCCATCCGTCCACCCACCCACCCACCTATCCCTCCCTCACTCCCTCCCTCCATCCATCCATCCATCCAAATGTGTAGCTACAAACGGGTAGCACAAGGCTACCCGTTTGTAGCCTTGTGCTACAAACGGGTGGATGCTAATTTTCCTTTTCGCTAGTCATTTATGCCGAAGAGCACTACCACACTCATTTTAGAAGCAGTTGGTAAACAGTACGAGAACTCTCCTTAGTCAACTGGCGCTAAATAACACTCTGTAGCAACGTCAACAAACAGTGCACAGATTAACACTTAAACAATGCAATTACATAATGTTGAATATGTGACGAGACCCATGCTACCATTGAAGAGGCTATCAGCCCTCGGCCTTCTGGGAAAGATAATGCTCCGGCGCTGACTGTTCATCACAAAACTAAGGAATTACAAAGTAATGATGTGTATGTTGTATTACAGTCTTTCAGGGCATTTAAAGATGCGATGATTGCATAATTAATGTACTATAGTCTTGAGGGCTTACATTCACTTTAGAGAAAAAGTATGGGAACTCGGCTGGTAAACCGATTCCAATATGAACCATCTGCATTTTAAAACATCACATCCGGTTTAAATTATGCGGTGTAAAGACATATACAGTGCCTTCAAAGTCGTGTACTTTGTAGTAACGAAAACGAATGCGTCCACGAAATTGTGCAGAACTGCTAGCCGCTATGCACATATAGTGGGTTCCGCGTCAGTTATTTGATGCTCGTGTGCGTTTTCTTGTCCGTCATGTGAAGAGTTTTGATTGCCCCTGAGGATTCAGTGGGCAGTTGTTTGCCCTCTTAAGTCCACATTTAAACAAATACTAATAATAGTGGTCATCACCTTTGCCTGCGCGACACCTTTTGTGGCGAGTGATGTTCTCTTGGGTGCCCTTGTGTCCATGCTACAGGTTGTATTTGCCTTGGCCACACTGGGCCGTAGTAAGGTTGCTCTTGGCTTGCCCGGAACTGCACTGGTCTGCTCCAGAACTGCCTTTGGCTTGGCGGGTACCGACAGGCGCCTTGCTGGGCGTTGTTCTGCTGCAGAGCCTGTCGCTGTGGTCAGCAGAGTACAAAAGAAATAATAATAATAAAACCGTCAGAGTTATAGCTTTTGGTGAAGCTACGCATGAGATTATATGGGACATAGCTGCAGGCCAAATAAAAAAAAATCCTTTGGAAAGATGGCCGTGAAACGGTAGGTGAACACGAAATGATGTGATGCTGCTGAAAATTTTCACTAAGAACCCTTTCACAAATTAGGCAATAGAGGTTCAAAGTGTTTCAACGTAAAGGAATGCTGGAAACAACCATATGGTGTCCTTAGATAATGATGAGGAACGCCTTCGGGAATTATTTGCAGTTTTGAAAATTGCAAAACAGTGTGTCGCTTTCAAGACTCCACGTTTGGAACTTCCAGTCTAGCTGCCCTCGTCAATGGAAAGGCGTATAGTTGCAAATATATCCGCGATGTTTCTTGCAGGAATCGCCTCACTAAAGCTATCAATTCAGTTGAAAGGGTTAGAACAGTTGGAAGGCTATAAATACTTCGTCACTGTGGCCATAGAGCAGATGAAAAAAATCACACCAGCTAATACGTGAGCCATTGCTGACGACATTGTGCCATAGGGAAAACTGCACACTTAAAAAAACGATTCGTACCTACATAAAATCGTTTAGTATGACGTACATGAATTAAAATATCCTTTGCTAATTTTCTTTCTGGTAACAGTTCTCATGTATCATTGATGTGGGTGACTATATATGGGCTATATTTGAAAACTCTTGGTCGTTTTTTTTTTCTTTGTTCACGATATCGACCCGCCTATTGCTGCGTCACATCGAGTGTAGCTAGCTTAGCTAGGGAAGCAGTGGAAGAGCAACTTACTTGCAAGACTCTTGCGGAACCGTGGCGTAGCCGTGGAAGACAGCTTGCTCAGGCCATGAATAGAGGACTTGGTCATGGTGGCGTCTGGGTTGGTCAAAGTATTCTGCACAACCAAGAGAAGCCATTTTCAGTGGCTGTTGTCACAGAACATTCCGCGAGATCCGCTGAAGAAAGAAGAAAAAGTCAACTGCTGATGGTAGCGTTCTAGCACCTCGATCAAGCTGCCCTTTACAAATTCGTGCACCCGATTTCTTCTAGCCACTCGGGGCCGGTGGTCGCAAGGAAAGCGACAGACTTTGGTCTCCTGGTGATTTCTGTTGCCGCAGCACTAAAATGTATTAATTTCACTTGCACTGCACTGCGTGTTGTCAGGCATGACCACTTTGATAGAAATACTGTAGAACTCGACAGAATGTTCAAAATAAAAGAACCTAATTTTTCATTTATTACGGTGCTTCACTCAATAAGTAAAGCGAGCACCAACTTCTGAGTCGTTGATTCAACATTTAATTAGAAATAAAGGATGTTGCTGAAGTGCCAAGAATATACTACCCCTAAATTATCATTTCTCACTGCAACCTGTAAAGTAACACCCCAAAACTGCAAAATCACTTCAACGACGTGTACATCGTCTTTGTAGTAGTGGAAACTTGACACTTTCATGAGTAGTTCGACAACATCCATTCCTGAATGGATTAAGGGAACTGATGGCAATAAGGGAGTTCTGCGATTGGGCAGTTTGGTTTGTCTAGAAGGGCGGCTAAAACTAAAGCACAGATGCGGCAATGAAAGTATAGGAACATGCTGTATTCCAATACCCATAGATATGTTGCGTGTAGTGCGGGCCATCTGGCACCTTACGTTTTACATTCAGCTTTGGGCAAATGCTATTGTACTTTTCAAAATCGCTTGCAAGTAAGCCGTACATCGGAACACGAAAGTTATTTGATGCTGTTTTGATGCGAATGACACTGTGCGCCCACGTACATGCTTTGTTTCGTACATGTAGTGCACTAATCTTTCCATCAAAAATGAAAATATTGAGCAGCCTTTTAGGGGCGAAGCTCCTTAGGGTGTGGGTCGTTCCCTCCTCTGTAGTAGTACGTATGTAGTAGTATGTATGTAGCCACCAAGCGCCGCCGGGAGGCTCGCGCTCGTCCTCGGCGCGTGCCTGCCGGCGCGCAAGCTCTCTCACTCTTCCATCTGCTGTCTTGTGAGAGACGGAGAGAGCGAAAGGCGCATGTTGACTATGGAAACGCTCTTTCTTCGATGAACGTGTTACCAGCTCGCAAAGAAGGAGAACGCCCCCTCACCCGCGAGAGACAATGTTGACGCAGGCAGCGTCTTCTAGCGAGTTTCTTGATTGAAAAATACCGACTGCTCGCGCTGGAGAACTG
Source organism: Hyalomma asiaticum (assembly GCA_013339685.2). Taxonomy (NCBI): domain Eukaryota; kingdom Metazoa; phylum Arthropoda; class Arachnida; order Ixodida; family Ixodidae; genus Hyalomma; species Hyalomma asiaticum. The sequence continues at coordinate 60,668,034 of CM023490.1, read as the reverse complement.
TTCACCGGCCACCCATGTATATATATATATATATATATATATATATATATATATATATATATATATATAGGCACTGGATCTTGACTTGCAATGAAGTGCCAGTGGGAGATTTCACTTGTGCGTAGTTGAACCATAAGGATTCGTAGCGTGCGCGTTAACTAAATTAATCCGGAACTCGGCACGATCTACGATGAACCTCCGCAGCTTCGCCCACTCATCATCATTCACTCCGTGGATATGCGTGGATTTATTTTTTTTTTCATGCTACATATGACCCATGGCATTTCTCTGCGTAGACGTCTATAAATTCAGCTTACGTCAAAAAGCGCTCACTTTCTCAATCTTGCTCGATGTCATCCCTATATACTGGGTTGTACAGGCAAAAGGTACAAAAATTTTTTAGATGCGAAGCAGCTCTTCGACTAGCCTGTGTAACGCTGTCCCTCCGTGCGTCCGTACGAACGCGCCGCAACGCGCTCTCCTCGACGCAGGTGTTGGAGCGGTGCCAAGTAGGTCACGCCGCAGCTGCGCGTTGACGTCACGCTCCCCTCGCAGTGCGCGCTGACGTCACTCTCCCTCGCCTGCCGCGCGCTCGCCGCAGCGCCCGCAGCTGCCGCCTCGTCCGTTCGCCCGCAACACCTGCCGCTACCGCCGCTCGCTGCACCGCCGACTCGTCGGTTCACGCGCAAAAGATTAACACCGCCTTCCCAAGGGAACCCTGACGGGATGCGAAGCACCCGCGTTAGCGCCGTTCAACCCGTGCGCAACGCTGCTGCTTCGCATCCCATCAGGGTTCCCTTTGGGAAGATGGTGTTAATTTTTCCTTATTGCAGATGCTACACTTACGGTACTAACAAGGGAGGCACAAGGCACCCCTTTTAAATGCAAAATTAGTACAGTCCATAGGCCTGCTCCTTTTACTTTCGGAAACTCAGCTTGCCTTAAAAGAGAACACTGCACACAAATGCTCAGTGAATGAAGCGCGATACTGGGAGCGCGCTGCTGCCTATACTTTCGGCGCCATTGTATTACGCTGGGGACACCCATATAGCTTTTTTTTAATGATACCTAACGAGAGCGAGACACTTTTTGAACCATTGTGATTAAGATTCGTCCCTCTGTGATTACTCAGCGCACTCGAGTAGCACGTGATCAGAGCATCAAGTTTTAATCGCTGAGCCCTGCATATCGCCGGAGACGCAGGAAGGCGAATCACAAAAAGTTCGACAATCCCTAAGCATATTCTTATGAGATGAGAACGTGAAAGCGTTTCTTTTGGCTAGATTGTTGTTGGGGGTGGAGGGGTGCTGCAAACTGGCGTTGCCGAGTTGTATTATAAAGAATGAGGCAATGTTGGAGGGCGGATTGTGTTTATTTAGATGATTTGATGCCATCTAAACATTGTCGACACTTCACATATCCTCTTGTATTTTTTCGTCCAGGCAGTGTGTGCAGATACGCCCGAGCCAGGTCTCGAGCATTTCGAAGTAGTACCACCGCCGCGGCGTCCTGGGTGGTGTCTAATATTAGACAGTCACCGGTGTCGTCACCCCCTTATCGTTCCGGTGACGACGTACATACTTGGGCCAGTGTACAAGACACTGCCATGACCTTGTGATCCGAGTAGCAGGTGGATACATACATAACATCTCGCTCAATGTATGTGCCGGTGGTGAATGCGAGATCGATGGATGTACATCTCGACGTCGTGATGGCCTCAGAGGGCGTCTTCGAAATTAAACTCGGCACACATGGCGGCGAGGAACGATGGGCTAGGTGGCGCGTTCGTGCGCCTAGTGCTGCTATGGCGACGCCACGCAGCCGGGAGCGCGCTTTCGCCAACCCAGCGAAGAAACGCGGCGACGCGGTCACGCGCGGTCGCTCACCGCTGCAGGTAGCTGCAGCAGAGCGGAGCTAGAGTTACTCTATATGCTACCGCAGGTAGTTATACTAGCATAAATATACAGTAACTCTAAGCGGAGCGCGAGCCGACTGCCGCTACGGCGAGTGTTGGCGCCGGCGTAACTTCCGGTGGGAGAGGTCGCGTGCTTTCCGGGCACGGCTTTTGCGGACGCTTTTTGAAGACGGCGCAGCTGCGCGCGCTCTCTCGCCAACCTAGCCCAGAAACGCTTTCGCGTTAAAACTGAACAAGCCCATCCGTGAGGCAACAAAGACACTGCTCTTTTTGCATTAACGAAACAGATTAACGAAACAGCGTCCATGGTCATCATTGCCGCTTTTGTTGTCTCGGTCCGTTTAGCAACGTTTTACTAGCGCTTTATTGACATTTAAATTACTTTACAGCTATTCCAGACTTCTGCCCTTCTTGGGAGGACATGTGAGTAAGGGTGTTGGTACATATACATTGCGTAAATTAGCGACCTGGGGTGTGGGGCACGCGCATCGCCCTGTCCTCGATGTCTGTTCCTTGTTCCCGCAATGCACCATTTCTCGCTATCTACTGTTCTTGATGCAGTTTGGCTCTCTGGGCCGCTTAGATCCATGATAGGAAGCTCGCACGTTTTGTAGCAGTAAATCTGCAAATGTGCCCGACGACACGAAATCTTCAACTGCAGCTTCTCATAGCCTCCCTGTCAAGAATGGGCTGGGCACTCATCTTTCGAATCGCACAGATAACCGTTAATCAGAACGATAGCTTCACTTGCCTGTCTTGTTTCCACGGAAGGAGACTCCGGGACGGTAAATGTAGTGTTGAGAATGGACGGCCGACCCTGGTCCTTGTCAGCTGTGCCGTCAGTCGGTGGGCAATCTCTGGCATTGTCAAACGACTCTCCTAGAGATGACGGCGGTGAAATGCCTGTGTAAATATCAAACCCGTTAATGCCAACAGACTAGGTTAGAACAAAGCAAACATGGAAGTAAAAACGATTAGTCAACGACTCATTCACGACATAATACGAAATTCATTGATGCCAACAGTACAGGTTAGAAGGCAGACAAGGAAGCAAAAACTATTAGTCGAAGACTCATTCACGACATCGATATTGTTGGCTATCCGCTAACATTAACCGACACTCCGACAACACGCTTAATATTACAAGCGAGTGCTGGTAGTATATGAATAAATGGGGTGGCTTGCTCAGCAAGGTTTCCCTGAGGCGAGTTTGAGTCACAAGTTTTCCAATTAACCCAACACTGTGCTTACGTAGTTTAAATATTAATCCTGGTTTATTGTCTAATAAACAGGACCGTTCCTGCAACACAGCCATCGTATCCCCGTTCTTTAGAGTTGAAATCAGTTAGTGTTGGAAGACTTCGCTCAAGTGAAGTTGTAAGCAATAACTAAGAAGCTGCAGAAATATATCGCCGTCAGGTGCTGTGCACGCACTCGTGTGCAAGCTTTTTTCTGCCATTTGTGAACAGATACGACAAAGGCAGCACAGAATTGAGTTGGGTTATTGGTGGATTCAAACGGCGCTGCACTCAACTAACTTTTTTTTTTTTTGTAATACCTTTTGTCGAGACCTAGTACTGTAGTCTTAAAAGTGAAACCCTTCCTGAACAAAGTCAGAAAACGGGGCTTATCAGTCGTAGAGGGCTCCCGAGAGCATGTGAGCCCAGCACTCCTGTGCCGCTTGTCACCGAGGGCGTAGACTATACACCGCTTGAGGCAGAAAATAGCAATTTCTGGTTCCAAGATTGCAGAAAAAAATGATCTGCCATTCATTACTTGTTCATTTTGGGTTCCACAATAAAGAAAATGTTCGTATCTCTCTTAAAGAGGTACGAAAAAACTTGAGTGTCATAACCAGTGTCCCAACACCCCAGTGACGTCCTTTGTTGAAGAAAGAGCGGGCGCTTTCCAGTGGAGTTTGAAACCAATTTGCGAATGCCCTGGTGCGTGAAGCACGGTAATATTTGGCTCGTGTGTTCGCAGGAACCTCGATGACTCATAGCAGCGTTTTCTGACTATTCCCAAGAACTATGTTGCAGGTCTCCTTCAACGTATTGGGGCTATAGTAAAATGTTGTAACACCGCAATGCATTATCTGTGTTGCTACTCCGTGCTGCAATCGCGGCACTATTACAAATACCATGTTTCCACATTTGCAATTTATGTACGATACAATGTTGTAGCGCTTCAGAACGACAGAAGTACGTACCGTGTGTCGTTCTTCGTATAGTACGAAATGGTGTTCTATCCGATTCCATTAATGTACCAGCCAGCCGAAAACAGCTAAGTGTCTTCAATTTATGCTCTTTATTTTCGCGCTTCTATATAAAACGTGAGCTCTATACCTCTCTGCGACATTTCCTCATCAATACTTTTAAATGGAAGGAGGCACTGGAACACTTATTGGGCATTGTCACAAAATGGCGTCGATTAGCCGTTTGAAGGCTACTGTGAAAATGTGAGCGAAACATATATACGTATAGTTGCAGTGCAAGCAGAAGGGAACGTGCAGTTTGTTTTCAAATACAGCTGAAAATCACGTGCTCTTCTTTCAACAAACGATGTCACAAGGATCGCTGACTACGTCGCCTGAGGAAGACCTAGCATTGGCTTATTTAGTGATTGCGTGAACATCCTCAGTAACGTTTCAGTCGTTAGTTTTCAACAAATGACGAGAATGCGTGTATCGTTGTTTAAAATCACCAAAAAAGAGCAAGGCGACGTTATAATCTGTGCACATTTTGACATCATTTGTTGAAATAGCAGCAAGGTGATTCCCATCAGCTGTACCAGAAACCAAATCGCAAGTTCCTTGGTGCGCACATTGCACTAAGGGACTCCTCGACTGACGCATTGTTTTTTACCTACGTTTGAAAAGCGTTGCACAGTCCTTTTAAATGCGTATTTTCCCTGCGCCGTCTCCACCTAAGTGCAAAAACACGATGGAACGACGAGAACTTTTTCTCTTGGCTCACCGTTACCTTCACGGTCGTCCATGCCTTCACGGTCGTCCATGCTAGCATCTCCGTCGTCTTCGACGATGCCTCCCGCTTTGTCTGCAGCCAAACCGAAGGTTTCGTCTTTCCTCTTGACAGAGGGGAAGAGCACGGTCGGTTCATCGTCGTCCATCAGTTCAACCGCGCCCTCCCCTGCGCCACAAGAAGCTGCCACTATTTTGTCGCGGTACTCGGCGACCTCGCTCGAAGCCTCGTCTCCACAGGCACTCGGCAACACTCCGTGAACACGTGAACTGGTCTTGGGCCTGTCCGCCGCAGTTTCATGCGGATTCGGCGACGTGCAAGCAGGGGACGGTGATCTGCTGTCACGACATCCAAATCCTGCCACAACTTCTTCGGCATCTTCGGTGAGTGTTGCGTTACATGCAGGCGAGCCAGGGGAGGATAACGGTGTGCTTGCGAGCAAAGAGACGCTTTCCAACTGGTCCGCCATATCCAGAATGTCCTCCATCCTGCGAGTTCGGGAATAAACTCTTTTTACCCTTTCACTCCGCAACAATAGATGTCAAAAAATTTCAGTACGATGACGTCGCGCAATCTGAACAATAAAAGAAAGAAAGAAAGAAAGAAAAAATTGCTACTGTGTAGTTCAAATCATGCGCTACATAATGGATCCCCACTAACGTACAACCTGAGGAAGTCCAAAGCAGTGATGCGCTGGTGTTTCCCATGAACACATTAATAGCTTCGTTGAATTGGTTTTCATAAATGATGCACTTCTTTTGCCCTGTCCGCAGAAACTGTGGGCCTATCCTCGAGGCAGTGCACTCAGGCAATGTGCAGGGATGTTGTGGGGATGTTATGGGGATGTTTCGGAAGCGGGTTTCGCGATTTTAGCAGTGTATTTGTGGTTATCACTGTAGTCTATTGTTTTGAATCATCGCAGTTTATTTTGAGCTCGTTGAGCTTGTTTCGAGCAATGTTAGCCCAGTTCTGGACGTGTCCTTGCAATTTTTTGTTTTCAGCGTGGTCACTTGATGGAGGGAAAATTGACGAGCCGGGCACCTAAACCGCGGGGCCTGCAACTTGAGAGGAATAAAGCAAGAACAAAGCGAGACACCTCTTTCCTGTGTGGGGTAATCGAAGGCTGACTCACGCACGCTCTTCCATCATTGTTCCGCCAGCATTAGACCTTTGATGTTTTGTGGGGTTTAACGTCCCAAAACCACCTCTGATTATGAGAGACGCCGTAGTGGAGGTCTCCGGAAATTTCGACCCACCTGGGGTTCTTTAACGTGCACTGACATCGCACAGAACACGGGCCTCAACATTTCGCCTCCATCGCAATGCAGCCGCCGCGGCCGGGATTCGATCCCGCGACCTTCGGATCAGCAGCCGAGTACCATAGCCACTAGACCACCGTGGCGGGGCCTTGCATGTCGTTTCGGGTACCGTGTTGACCGTTCTTGAAACTTTGCATGCGTGACGCGTACATTTGAATGTCTTCTAGAATTTCAGAGCTAATGCGAGAACGCGTTATGACCTACAGCCGGCGCATTTCGCCGCTTGTCAGTCTTTCCGCAGACCGACGGCTGTTCACGGCGCAGTTTCTTTGCAGTGTGATTGGCTTTGTTTTGCTGGGCACAGGTTCGCCCAATAAACAGTTAGCCTGATATCGTCTTAGTTCCGCTTCCTTCAAATCGTCACGACCACGTGACAATATGTATAGAGCATAGCGGATGTCATGGAAATCTATGACGTCACAGGGAGATCGTGCGGCGACGTCGATGTGACGTTGTACATTCTTTCTGCACACTATAGCTAGTTTTGCCAGGAGTCTTCTCGCGTATACATTTTGTTCATTTCGCAAGAATGACATGACAAATCGCTTCTTTTTTACTTTACGTGTGTTTTAAACGTCACCTTTTTTTATTTTCCCACAAAACGTTACACAGCCCACGTGTGTAATTGCGTAAATGTAGTTGTGAACTAAATGTTTGCGTAGAGATTAAGATATTTAGGTGGTTCTAGATACTAAAAACAATGATTTGTGGAGAGAAAGATTTGCGAACGCGACCTCAGTGTTCACTCAAGTGTCTTGGATGGCGCTTGCCGTGTTCGTCGGGTGCACATATGGTTGACTGATGGAATGTGGTCTTTTGATTGACTAGGCCGACTTCAGGTTAACTTTATAGGTGGACTAGCTCATACATTCTTAAGAAAAGGTAGTACTATACTTGCTACCTTTGGGTAGTAACGGCTTATCACATATGTTGCTACCCTCTTAGTAACCGCAGTTAGTAACGGCGCGGGTAGTAACTACTACTACCCCCGCCGTTACTGAAATCACGAAGCGTAGCCGGCGAGTAGTGGCAGAACAAAGAACGTTTATTGCTGGATGTTATTGGTTTTTATAACTAACCGGGAAAGGCCACATGACTCGCCGTGATAGCAAGAATGCGACGTGCAAACAGTCCGTGCTTATGCACGCGTGCCTGATAGCACTAAATCCCTTCCCCCTAAGCAGGAGTAAGTGAGGCGAGATGGGGGCTTCCGTTGGCGAGTTGAACGACGTGGTGGTTGGTCTTCCGCTTGAGGGCCGGCTTGTACATCTGTGCTGTGTTGAGCTTCGGCCAGCTCGGGGCTACGCTGAGCTTCTTCGTTGGTCTGGATAGGACTCTTTTTGCAAGGCGACGACCCTGTGTCGATCTGCGGCCGCAGTTGGTCAACGTGTCGCCGCTGCAGCTCCTCCTGTGTTTGCAATTTCACCAGGCGCGTTCCCGTCCTTGACACTACTGTCTTCGGCATCCACCTCCGAGCAGACCGATACTTGCGTGACCTTACGCGCCTTCCAGGTCGAAACCGGGCTTGGGCCTTTGCTGCTTCTCGAACAGGTTCATCGGGACCATAGTTTTCTGCCGCCTTTTTGACTGCGAGTGAAGCTGCCAGCCTAGTTCGGGGACGGGAGCCCAACGGCAGTTCTGCTGGCGATTTTCCTCCTTTCGAAGGTGTGGTTCTGTAACGGAATAAAAACTTGGTTAGTCGTCCTTGCAATGCACCTTCCTTCGAAGCCCTTCCTTTACTGTCCACACGGCCCGTCCCGCCAACCCATTGGGCTGCTGACGGTAAGGGGCTGTTCTTACATGTTTCGCGGGGCTTTCCTGCAAAATACTGTACATGCTGGCACTTGAAGACTGCCCGATACTAAGCAATGTGACATGCCAAAGCGTGCGAAAATACATTGAAGAACCTGAATAGTTGTATCCGCAGTGGCGGTCTTGGTATGGCCTCATTCCACTTCGTCTCGGCGTCAACCAATACGAAAGCTAGGTAGCCATATGATGGGGGCCCGCGAAATCCATGTGAAGCCGATGCCGCAGTTTGTTGCTCGCCGGCCATGGAGACAGAACTTTAGCGGCTGGCGTGGGCCAGTATTGTATGCATTGAGGGAAACTGAACCAACACTTCGATGCCCCTATATCCTAACCTAAAATGCCCCTACCTAACATCAAAGTAACGCTAGCGCTGTGCGCTTCATGGCACTGATACTGGGGGACAGTCGTGCAGTTCGTTTAACGTGGACCGTCGATCGCGCCGCCTCTGGCAACACTACTCGATGTGCCCAGTAAATCAGATCATGACGGGCCACGAGCTCGTCACGGCGAGAGAACTACATGTGCTGTTGCTGCGCGACAGATAAACTCCATGGCCAGCCGCACGTGATCCACAACCTGATCTGACGAAGCGTATCGTCCGAGCGGCTCAGGTCCGCCAACTTCTGAGCGAAAAGTGCCATGAAATTTAGGCCCCGCGTGTATAGTCTGTTTCAGGAGTTCCGCGCAGCACTGTGGAAGCTACAGCACTCTTCGGCCAATCCGGGGGCGAACGCATGTTACACGTGCCTTTCCGCGGCTTGTCATCTGCCAATGGCGGGCGCTGCAGTGGCAACTGCAGCCCTGCGAGGACGAAGACGCAGCGGGGTGTGCGTGCCCGTACAATGGCATTTCGTCTCACTTCAGAAGGATTCTGCGCTCGTGGAATTCTGCTGCACGGAACTAGTGAAATAGACTATAGAGCACGCATTCTATGGGTTCTTGCCCTCCTCGGTCACCCAAGCAGGGCAATGGTAGCCAGCTGAGAGCGCCTGCATTAACATTTAGCTGTCCTTGGCGGTACTAGAGATCGTAATGGTAGGCTGGCAGTAGCAATGCCCACCGTTGAATTCTCGCTTCTGCCATGTGCGGAATCGGCCTCTGGGGGTGAAACAGTCTACATGTCAGCGGGTTGTGACTTGTTAGCAGAGTAAAATGTTTCGCCAACAAATAATCTCGAAACTTCGTAACGCCGAACACCAAGGCCAGCACTTCCTTCTCCAGTTGCGAATAGCTCCGCTCAGCAGGTGTCGGTGCTCTCAAACGGGAAGATATGAGGTAGTCTCTGTTCCCACTTCGCTGTGACAGCACCGCGCCGACCCCAACCGGTGGAGCATCACATTCCAGCCGCAACGACTTTTCGGGGTCGTAATGCAGGAGAAGTTCCGCTTCCACCATGGGGAGTGTGGCTGCCTGGAAGGCTTTCTCGTGTTCGGCTCTCCATTGCCATCGTAGTTCTTTTGCTAGCAGCCTATAGATTGGATCCAACGTGGTTGCCAGGATAGGCAAAAACTTCGCGTAATATGTGATCAATTTCAACAAAGAGGGATTTCAGCTGGCTCACCGTCTCTGGTCTTGGTACGGCGGATATGGTTTCCATATTGTCGGGGGGGGGGGGGGGGGGATGCAGGCCCGGTCGATCGTGTGGCCCAAGAACGAAAATTGTTCCTCGCGGGACCTGCATTTGTCCCGGTTCAACCGAAGCCCAGTGTCGCGCAGGCTCTCGAACTCTTGCCGGAGAGCGGAGTCATCTTCTGCTATTCCGCTATAATGATGTCGTCCAAGTACACTTTCACGCGAGGAAGGCCTTGCAGAATTGACTCGAAGCGGCGCTGGAACTGCGATTCCGGAAGCGAGGCCGTTGTAGCAAACCATTTGTGTGCGTTCAATATGGCCATTTTTCGTGCGTCGTCCTCCAGTATAAGTTGATTGTGCCTTAAATTAAAAGTGGTGAACCCCTTCCCCCCCCCCCCCCCCCCTTGCACAGATGCTCCTTGTACCTTGTACTCCTTGTACAAAGTACTCCTTGGATGCTCCTTGTACAGAGATGCGAACATGTCCTCAATTTTTGGGAACGGCTATTGATCCAGATGTGTCGCCGGATTCACGGTCAGTCTGAAGTCATCGCACAGCCTAATATCACCGTTTCGTTTAACTACGGGCCACACGGGGGTAGCCCACACGGAGATTCACTGGTGAAAGCACTCCTTCCTGCACTTCCTGCACAGATACCTTTTCCCAAAGCGCGTATGGCACTGGTCAAGTCCTGAGAACACTTGCTAAGTGAAGTAACACTTGCCTGTTAGCAAGTGTTACTTCCCTACCGTTACTGACTGTAGTTAGCAAACGTTACCTCCGTACCGTTGCTAACAACGAGTAACGTCTACCGTTACCACTACTAATCGACGTTAAAAAGGTGTGAGGGTGTGAGGCTGTTCGGTTCATATCGGACGGTTGGAATGCAACATCGATTAGATCATATTTTAAAGGCACAGGATCAAATAAAACGGCGCGGCATTGTCTTGATGTGATAATTATCAGTTTCTAATTACATCGTGTAATTTCATTTGTGAACACACTGCACAATGACATGTTGAGGTCACAGTGTACACTAGAGGCATATGAACAAACATTAAACGAGAACACACACATGCTTACAAATAACGTCAAGCCGTCTACGCGACACATACCACAGCTGCAAATTCACAGCTATATATGAACCTGCTCTTGGGTAACACAAGTTGGACCGGTGAGCCGACGTGAATTTAGATACGTAACCCACGTTTCGGACCGAGATTCTTATACCTTGCTGCTTATGTGTACGTGTGGCATGGGATAACACAAGACTGTTTTTCCAACGTATCGGGGGATAAACATGCTTGCCCAGATTTAGCAAAATAATGCAACATATTTGATTACTTTTTGCTCCTCCGCTTTTACTATGGCGTAAGGGTGGTTAGGAAGTGTTGCGGTTGCTCAACTGTAAAGAAAAGTATTCCGTTTCTCTACTTGATCCAGGGATCATTTTCTTCGTCATATTTCATTAAAAAGTGATATTTCAATATAGGTGATTTCCCTTACCAACTAGCAGGTTGGTAACGAGAACACCGTATGGAGTAAACTGGTAGCTAAAAGTTGATAACGGTTCATGAGAGGTAGTAACGGCCGCAGTTACTACCCCTTTGCATGTAGTTAGTAACTGTTTACTAAGGCAGGTGGTAAAGAACTACAGAAAAATTAGTAACGAACCAAGAAAGGTAGTAACCGCTGCATTTACTACCTATTTCACCGCGGTTACTTTTTACTAACCTCTTTTAAGAGTGTACCCACGCATCCAGTGCGGGTATGAGGCACACTTGGTTTTCTTTCTTTCTTTCTTTCTTTCTTTCTTTCTTTCTTTCTTTCTTTCTTTCTATGTCTGCATCATGCTTGCATATCCAGTGCAAGTGTGAGCCACGCGTGATTTTATTACTGTTAATCGTGGCGTAGCTGGCGAGCATGTCATGTTATCGATGTCACGGCCTCTCAGTCATGCCGATAGTCTACACTCGTTACCCTGCAATGCCGAATTTAAAGTGCATAGCACGTTAGTGGACCGCCTTGTCGACGACCGTGTCCTGTCGCGTGATCACGCTCAATGAACTTTGCAACACAAGTTCTAAGACAGGGATAGAGCATCTCAAAACCAGATCAAATAAACCAACAATTTCTAAATTAATTTAAGTTAAAGTAGGAACCCATAACTAACCGCCTTAATTAAAATACCACGAAAAGCACTTGTGAATCTTCCCACCGGCACCCGCTACGCGCAAGAGAGGACTACGCCGCCTCCCCGTGCGCGCGATTTCTCCTTCCTCGCGCTTTTCCGGCGCACAATGTGAATCGCAGGGTTGCCACTACTACGAGCTTTGTCAGGTTTCACAGTAGTGAAGCTGCTGCTTGCGAGCGGATCCCGGCATTAGCTTCGGAGGTAAAGAAACTTGTTCGTTCAGCTGCAGGCCGTCGACGTGTCGGAGCTTTTTTTTTTTCTTTGTATGTACGAAGCGATCGAACGCAAGTTTTTATTCGTTCTATAAGGTTTTCATAATTGAGCCAATTTCATTTGAGCCATCCTGAAGGGATGGTTCAAATATTATAGCTCGTCAGGACGGCAAATGCCGTCGTATCCACTATCCGTACTATCCGTACTATCCGTACAACCCGTAATTTTCATAGACACACGGCAAGGCACTTCTGTCGTAGGTCGCAACGTAAGGGAAAAAATAACAGGAATGAGGAACAAGTTAGCCTGCCGTTTATAAGCTCAAAGCCGCATGAGTAATCCACGCAGATTTATCAGACAGGAAGTTTATCAGTTCACAATAGGGTCAAGCTGATTAAGTGATCCTTGTGGTCAGATATTTGTGCACGAGACCAAAACGCCTGAGGCAACCGCTCTACCGCGTCGCCTTACCAGAACAGTGGCGCAGTGGAAAACAATGACAGAACAGTGGCGCAGTGGAAAAAGAAAAAAAAAGGCCTGCTGACCATTCGTCGCTGCCATTTTCCGTCCACCACATCGTAGTGTTCTGCATAACTGATTCTGTCACTATCGATGTCCCTGTGCTTGAAGCTGCTGGGCAATTCGACCTCCCCTTGTAGAGCCCGGTCGGTCAGGCGAGCTGGTAGAGCGGCCGTTATCGAAATAAGAGACGACAACGACAATAATAATCTCCAACTAAAAAGCTCTTTTTAGCATTCCCCACCTTTTGTGTTTGTGTGTGTGTGTGTAGTGTGTGTGTTAAATTTGACCCCCTGGTATGGAAAAAAATTAAAATAAAGTGCGGGTAGCCCGCGCCACCAGAAGGTATATCGGGCTTAAAGCCAATTGCACCATAAAGAAATAAGAGGAAGTGTTTCCAAAAAGAAAATTTTGCGGAAAAGTCAATTGAAAAAAAAAATGTGCGTGTGCGTGTGTCGCTTCCGTCTACAAATCGGTAGACGACAGCTACAGTTCACTTTTTCTCATGAAATTGACGAACGCGGTACATACGTAATACGAGGAATAGCAGGAAACATGTTGCTAGGGCATCAGCCGGGCAATCAAGGTATGAGCCAGGCGAGGGTGGAAGACGACGAGGACGATAGCTTGTTTAGCGGTTGGACGCCATCTTACCTCGGCTGTACCAACTATCTCATGCTCCGCGCTCTCCTGTAAATAAACCTTAGCTTGACCTTCAACCGTAATGATATCTTTAACGCAAGATGTAGCGTGCATGGCTTTGGTGTGACACCACACGCTTAGGAAGCCCATTCCACCAGGAAACTTAAACGTGAGAAAAAATTGGCCGCGTATCTTCGTGCTTCGCTGCAAATGTCGAAAGACGATAGTCTTCTACCGGCCGTACTACATGAGTCCCGGTTCATCTGCGGTTCGCACGAGCTTCGGGCGTCTGTTCAGCCGCCGGGTACGCTCGTTTAGCCTCTCGGTCAGTGACAATTCGCGCATCGCGCACCTCGTCTCTTTCCTGTTGCCTCCGGGCGCGCCTCGATTTACGATCTTTCGCTAGCCGATGGGCTCGTTGCTCTGACGTTTCCTGGACACGCTTGAGACGACGGGCATCGGCACGCCGGCGCTTCGCCGCTGCGATCTGCTAGTCGGTCTTTTCCCTGCGTTGTCTGGGCACGTCTTGTAGAGTGTGTTCTATATCATCAAACGGCCATTTATGTTTTGCCTTGCCTCAGACAGCGCCCCGTCTATGTTGAATCGGCCGCATATGGCTGGCATTGATGAAAAGGAGGCAGCGCTGCGTGAGATATGGACGCCATCTGACCATGATTACGGGAATCGCAAGAAGCTTGCGTAGTACGCAGAGCTACTGGTAGGTGGAAGCACCGTGTCGTTTTACCGAAGCGTAGGAAACGTCCGCTTTTTCGTTCATTGCGTCGCATTCTCAGCGCATCCTAACAAGCACTAGGGTCTTTAGAATTACGCATCTATTTATTTTCTACTAAAGGACACACCATCTAATACTTACGTATTGATGTTGCGTCTCAGATATGCGTAATATTTGCTTTTTGGTCGACTGTGCTCACAAGTATGAACGCAGCTACCAGTTCAAGATGGGTGGTTGTTGAGGAAGGGGTTAAACTTTCGCCATTCTACTCAATCGAAAAGCAGGACACACACACAGACAGACACACCAAAATTTCTTCGTTGAAGTATCCCCCTCGGCCAACTGCGCCTCCAACCGTGTGTCGCCGAAAGCGCCTCCAATTTCGGTTCGCTCTAGTAGCAGCCTTCGAGAAATACGACCTGCTGCCGAATTGTCCGTGGATCGGACCACCCACGGAATTTAGGATCCTGACATCATCAAAAGACGACGGGCTCCTGTGTCAGTGGGCGAAAGTGCGAATTTTCACGCAGCCGCTAATGCGCGCATGTGATCTCTAGCGCGTCGGATAAATACTTGTGTCGCTATCAACACAAGCAATGCTATCTCAAACAACAAGGCATCATTTTTCAAGCACCTATAACAAATTTCGATTAATCGATTAATCGATTAAAACATTACACCGAAAGCAATTAATCGATGAATGGCTAAATCGATGAACGATTAACGATTAATCTATTAAAAATTTTGATCGACCATCCCTACGATGTCACGGCCTCTCAGTCATGCCGATAGTCTACACTCGTTACCCTGCAATGCCAATTTAAAGTGCATAGCACGTTAGTGGACCGCCTTGTCGACGACCGTGTCCTGTCGCGTGATCACGCTCAATGAACTTTGCAACACAAGTTTTAAGACAGGGATAGAGCATCTCAAAACCAGATCAAATAAACCAACAATTTCTAAATTAACTTAAGTTAAACTAGGAACCCATAACTAACCGCACTAATTAAAATACCACGAAAAGCACTTGTGAATCTTCCCACCGGCACCCGCTACGCGCAAGAGAGGACTACGCCGCCTCCCCGTGCGCGCGATTTCTCCTTCCTCGCGCTTTTCCGGCGCACAATGTGAATCGCAGGGTTGCCATTACTACGAGCTTTGTCAGGTTTCACAGTAGTGAAGCTGCTGCTTGCGAGCGAATCCCGGCATTAGCTTCGGAGGTAAAGAAACTTGTTCACCGGCCCACGGTGTTCAGCTGAGGCCGTCGACGCGTCGGAGGCTTTTTTTTTTTTTTTTTTTTAGGGGCGAAGCTCCTTAAAGCGGCACCCGTTCGTCCCTCGTCGTAGTCGTAGTGCGTAACCAGTCTTACGCTTTGACCTCCAAGGTGGTGCCGGTGGGAGATTTCTCCTGTGCGTTGTTGAGCAATAAAAAATTCGCAGCGTGCGCGTTAACTAAAAGCCGAATTCTTCTGTCTCTCATTCCCCATTAGCAGCCATTGGCATGTTCCAGTAGGAAACGTTAGTAGAAGTAGAAGTGTAAGTGTTAGCTAAAAGCCGACTTCTTCTGTCTCTCATTCCCATTAGCAGCCATTGTTTACCTCCGAGTTGCCTTCAGGAACGTCAGGTGGCGCGCGAGCTCTCTCACTCTTCCATCTGCTGTCTTGTGTGAGACAGAAAGAGAGAGAGAGAGAGCGAAAGACTGTCCGTTTCTAACGATGATGATGGATTTGTGCTAGCGCGTTACGGCGCGTGTAAGAAGCTGGTGTAAGACGCTGTGGCCTCTCCGCCTTACTCTTTCAGCAGTCATGAGATGGCGTCGGCAAACGCGGTGCGCGTTCCGGCCTGTGTAAGGGGCTGCGTAAGACGCTGTGGCCTCTCCCCCCTTACTAGAGTGTACTGCATGTTTGTAACGCGTTTGTGCTAGCGTCCCCTTAAACGCCAGATCCCAGCGTTCGAATAGAGTGTTTCTGACGTCTTTACATGATGATCGACTGGGCGAATTACACGGAAGATGAACGGTTTATCGGTGGTTCACTCCGGAGCTTCGCCCACTCATCATCATTCACCCCGTGGATATGCTGTGAATTTTTTTGTATGTACGAAGCGATCGAACGCAAGTTTTAGGGGCGAAGCTCCTTAAGGCGTGGGTCGTGCGTCCCCGATGTATGTAGTCGTAGTAGTAGGTAGCCACCGGCGCGTGCCTGCCGGAAGGCACGCACGCGCCGAGGGCGAGCGCGTGGCTCCCGGCGCTCGCCCTCGCCGCGAGCGCCGGGAGCCACGCGCTCCCCGGCAAACTCGACACTGCCCCGGCAAACGCGAGAGACAACGTTGGCGCAGGCAGCGTCTCCTAGCGAGTTTCTTGATTGAGAAATACCGACTGCTCGCGTTGGAGAAGCGTTCACCGGCAACCCATATATATATATATATATATATATATATATATATATATATATATATATATATATATATATATATATGCACTGGATCTTGACTTGCAATGAAGTGCCGGTGGGAGATTTCGCTTGTGCATTGTGCATAGTTGAACCGTGAGGATTCGTAGCATGCGCGTTACCTAAATTAATCTGGAACTCGGCACAATCTACGATGAACATCCCGAGCTTCGCCCACTCATCATCATTCACTCCGTGGATATGCTGTAATTTTTTATTCGTTCTATAAGGTTTTCATAATTGAGCCAATTTCATTTGAGCCATCCTTAAGGGATGGTTCAAATATTATAGCTCGTCAGGACGGCAAATGCCGTCGTATCCACTATCCGTACTATCCGCACAATCCGTAATTTTCATAGACACACGGCAAGGCACTTCTGTCGTAGGTCGCAACGTAAGGGAAAAAATAACAGGAATGAGGAACAAGTTAGCCTGCCGTTTGTAAGCTCAAAGCCGCATGAGTAATCCACGCAGACTTATCAGACAAGAAGTTTATCAGTTCACAATAGCGTCAAGCTGATTAAGTGATCCTTGTGGTCAGATATTTGTGCACGAGACCAAAACGCCTGAGGCAACCGCTCTACTGCGTCGCCTTACCAGGACACTAGCATATGGCAGAACAGTGGCGCAGTGGAAAAAGAAAAAAAAAGGCCTGCTGACCATTCGTCGCTGCCATTTTCCGTCCACCACATCGTAGTGTTCTGCATAACTGATTCTGTCACTATCGATGTCCCTGTGCTTGAAGCTGCTGGGCAATTTTCGACCTCCCCTTGTGATCCGGTAGAGCCCGGTCGGTCAGGCGAGCTGGTAGAGCGGCCGTTATCGAAATAAGAGACGACAACGACAATAATAATCTCCAACTAAAAAGCTCTTTTTAGCATCCCCCACCTTTTGTGTGTGTGTGTGTGTGTGTGTGTGTGTGTGTGTGTGTGTGTGTGTGTGTGTGTGTGTGTGTGTGTGTGTGTGTGTGTGTGTGTGTGTGTGTGTGTGTGTGTGTGTGTGTTAAATTTGACCCCCTGGTATGGAAAAATATTAAAATAAAGTGCGGGTAGCCCGCTCCACCAGAAGGTATATCGGGCTTAAAGCCAATTGCACCATACAGAAATAAGAGGAAGTGTTTCGAAAAAGAAAATTTTGCGGAAAAGCCAATTGAAAAAAAAATGTGCGTGTGCGTGTGTCGCTTCCGTCTACAAATCGGTAGACGACAGCTACAGTTCATTTTTTCTCATGAAATTGACGAACGCGGTACATACGTAATAATACGAGGAATAGCAGGAAACATGTTGCTAGGGCATCAGCCGGGCAATCAAGGTATGAGCCAGGCAAGGGTGGAAGACGACGAGGACGATAGCTTGTTTAGCGGTTGGACGCCATCTTACCTCGGCTGTACCAACTATCTAATGCTCCGCGCTCTCCTGTAAATAAACCTTAGCTTGGCCTTCAACCGTAATGATATCTTTAACGCAAGATGTAGCGTGCATGGCTTTGGTGTGACACCACACGCTTAGGAAGCCCATTCCACCAGGAAACTTAAACGTGAGAAAAAATTGGCCGCGTATCTTCGTGCTTCGCTGCAAATGTCGAAAGACGATAGTCTTCTACCGGCCGTACTACATGAGTCCCGGTTCATCTGCAGTTCGCACGAGCTTCGGGCGTCTGTTCAGCCGCCGGGTACGCTCGTTTAGCCTCTCGGTCAGTGACAATTCGCGCATCGCGCACCTCGTCTCTTTCCTGTTGCCTCCGGGCGCGCCTCGATTCACGATCTTTCGCTAGCCGCTGGGCTCGTTGCTCTGACGTTTCCTGGGCACGCTTGAGACGACGGGCATCGGCACGCCGGCGCTTCGCCGCTGCGATCTGCTAGTCGGTCTTTTCCCTGCGTTGTCTGGGCACGTCTTGTAGAGTGTGCTCTATATCATCAAACGGCCATTTATGTTTAGCCTTGCCTCAGACAGCGCCCCGTCTATGTTGAATCGGCCGCATGTGGCTGGCATTGATGAAAAGGAGGCAGCGCTGCGTGAGATATGGACGCCATCTGACCATGATTACGGGAAACGCAAGAAGCTTGCGTAGTACGCAGAGCTACTGGTAGGTGGAAGCACCGTGTCGTTTTACCGAAGCGTAGGAAACGTCCGCTTTTTCGTTCATTGCGTCGCATTTTGAGCGCATCCTAACAAGCACTAGGGTCTTTAGAATTACGCATCTATTTATTTTTCTACTAAAGGACACACCATCTAATACTTACGTATTGATGTTGCGCCTCAGATATGCGTAATATTTGCTTTTTGGTCGACCGTGTTCACAAGTATGAACGCAGCTACCAGTTCAAGATGGGTGGTTGTTGAGGAAGGGGTTAAACTTTCGCCATTCTACTGAATCGAAAAGCAGGACAGACAGACACACACACACACAGACAGACAGACAGACCAAAATTTCTCCGTTGAAGTATCCCAAGAAAGACTATCGTCTTTAAAAAAGAAAACGTGCTCACGATTCTTTAGCTGCCTCAGGAGCAGGCTTTTCTGGAGAGTGAAACAGGCGGCGCCGAGGCACCCTGCTGGTCTTGCGCTTGGGGGTCGTCGTGATCTCGGAGCCTTTGTCGAGCTCAGGGCTGCTAAGGGAGAAGTCGACCAGAGGTATTGGCCGCGTGTCTTCCAACGGCGTGGTGGCCATCACCTCCAGACGAAGCGCTATTCTTTCGGCCGCGCGTCGCGCCTCGGATTCGGTCTTGGGCGACGACTCGGGAGTGGCCAGCAGGCACACAGGGGAGCGGCGTGGTGGAGTGGAGTCCTCCTGCGATGGGAACATGCGGCTCTGGACAAAGGCAGTACACCGAACATGACACTGCGGGCTCGAACAGTTGGACTGCCAATGGACAACTTCGATTAATTTTATCTGCACTACACTTACGAGTAGCTAAAGCAACAAGAGCAGTTCATTTGGACTACACTTCCTGCGAGCGGCTAAAGCAACAGGAGCCGTCCTGGGTAAGCTGGGTGCTTCTGCAGCGATGAAGTCATTTTACAGAGGATGTCACTAGAGCCAACGTTTCAATAACAATTCACTGTGTTTTACGTTCCAAAACCACTGTATGATTACCAGGCATGTTCCGCAGTGGGGAGGCTCCGAAGAAACTTTAACACCCTGCGGTCCATTGCATGAGGTGCAATGGACCGTAGGGGGTCCATTGCACGGGTCCATTGCATTTACCATTGCATTGGTAAATATCTAAGTGTGCGGGTGTTATACTCCATATAACCGTCGTCCCCGGGACTCGATCTCGCAACCTTGAAAAACTTTGAAAGACAATACCGTATATAGTATCTCAGCTGCCATGGTGGCGGGTCCTAAAGACAACGCTTCGACAAATCGTTTTGTGTTCGTCAGTGATACGCGCGCTTTCTTTCCTAGCGTCTTTATTCATGCTTTGCTATAACTCTTGCATCCTCAGAACTGGGGTGGGGGAGGAGATGTACTCGTGCCCATGGATAGGCTTGCGAGGGCCGGTGCAGGGGAAGTTCTAGTGGTGGGTGGGGGAGAAGAGTCAATGCAGTGCCGCCTCGTCCTCCGAACCCGCTGATGCCATTTGTCAAAACGCAGCGCAGTGACAGGGATGGCATGTTCACCTTGATGCGTGAACTTGCGTCTTTTCATATGCGTAAAGGCTCCCCCACTAATTGATATTCCCAGTTATGTCAGCTGGACGAATCACACCACTGACCTCGTGCTTGACCCAAGGATAAGGAGCCGCTGATCACGCTGTAATTACGAGGAAAGCCTGAATTCTTAGGTTAAGGTGGGTTGACACTTCGTTTGATAAAATGAAATGATTTTGAGACGGTGGGTCCAAAAAAAGTATATTTTAAACTGACATGTGAACCGCAAAGTATCAAATAAAGAACGAGAAAGAGTACAGCTCTGCTGGCACTTCAAAAGACAGCCCAGGAAATTTATTTATTTATTTATCTAAAAAACCGCAGCTCCCGACGGGCATTGTTGTATCGGGCTTTTCAAAGAAAATTCACAGCATATCCACGGGGGTGAACGATGATGAGTGGGCGAAGCTCCGGAGGGAATCATCGGTAAACCGTGAACCTTCCGTGTAATTCGCCCAGTCGATCATCATGTAAAGACGTCTTACGCAGCCCCTTACACAGGCCGGAACGCGCACCGCGTTTGCCGACGCCATCACATGACTGCTGAGAGAGTATAAGGCGGAGAGGCCACAGCGTCTTACACCAGCTTCTTACACGGGCCGTAACGCGCTAGCACAAACGCGTTAGAAACGCGCAGTCTTTCGTTAATGTTGGGTATTGCGCTTCGTGGCGTAGTGGCTAGCGCCGCGCGTTCGGAAGCGAGGGGTCCCTGGTTCGATTCCGCGCTTTCGACACAACGTTCGGAATTTTTTTCTCATCGTCTATGGTCCACCAAGCGCGACCCGACACGTACGGTCCAATTCAGGAACAGCCGCTCTCGCTCGCGTTCCCCGCGACCAGATACGCGTAGGCGAACGGTGGCCCCTCGTCCGACCACAGGCTCGGAGGAACACATCCCGGCTGCCTCCTTCCCGGAGATGATGGTGTCACTGCCTGAGGCGCCATCACCATCGGGGATTGGGCCTGCTCCACCGAAATAAAAAAGAACATTGACTATGGCTACCCAACCCCAACAGAAAGCCAATAACAAAATAATCGAAAAATTCGAGATCATCCAGTGGAACTGCAGGGGTTTTCGCAATTGGAAGAAACGGTCGCACCTCCAGCTCTACCTGCAGTCGCTCGGTACGCTACCGGCAATCCTGGCTCTTCAGGAGCCTGGATCTGAAGCTAAATTCACTTGTTATAACTCGTTTCAGGGGGGTCCTACAACGTGTATCCTGGTGAACAAAGCATACACCGCAGTCGCAGTCGACCTTGACCTAGATAATGAACCCGAATACAGCATGGTCAAGGTTCTTCCACTTAAGCGCCGGGATCCGTCAATACATATTCTTAACATATACTGCCCCCCGCATAAGCCACGCGTAGCATTTAACGAAATTTTCTACCGTGCGCTCAAATCAGTTGACAAGGAACCTCTAGTGATTGTTGGGGACTTCAAAGCTCCCAGCCTTCACTGGGGTTACCACTTTGAGAAGGCGAGAGGACGCAAGCTGGCAGAGCTAATCTCCACACTTCGTCTTACGCTTCTCACGGATCCGGCATGTCCCACACGCGTGGGCAATTCGGTAACCCGTGACACGTGTCCCGACCTGTCCCTCGTGAAGAACGCCAAGGATGCCAGCTGAGAAAACCTAGGAGAAACACTTGGTAGCGATCACTGCCTTCTCAGGATCACTCTTACGGTGAAGGCAGCTCGAAAAAAGTGGGGCCAAGCCAAACTGACCGATTGGAACAAGTTCAGAATGGAAGACATTCCTCCCGTGCTCTCTTGCGGCGGCTATGAGGAGTGGGCAAATCACTTGCACGCAATTCAGCAACAACATGTTAAGACACTTCAGACTACCGAAGAGATTCCCGCGGTAGACAATCACCTACTGCGCCTGTGGGAGGCACGCAGGAGTCTTACCAAGCGTTGGAAAAAGCAAAAGCTTAATCGCAAGCTTAAGGCTCGCATTAACGAACTCACTGAGCAAGCCGCACAGTACGCCGCCCAGCTTACTGACTCCAATTGGATTGATAAGTGTAATGCAGCAGCGCGTCAGATGAGCTCGAAAGGGACGTGGCGCCGCTTTCGCAGCCTCATTGACCCTACTCAGACGAGAGGGGAGACGCAACGACAGCTCCGGCGGGCTTTGCACGGGTATCAGGGCTCGACGGCTCAACTGGCGGACACCCTGTGTGACCGTTATCTCTGTCGCATAGAGGACCCCATTGGGCCCGAGTACGAGTACACGGGCAAGCCTAATCCAGATATTGATGCATCTTTTACGTTACATGACCTAAGGGCGGCTTTAGCTAAGATGCGGAGAGGTACCGCTCCGGGCCGAGATCGCATAACAGTCAAACTGTTGGCGAATCTTCCGGACTCGGCCTGCCACCACTTGCTAGAGTACATTAATCAGATTTGGGATGGGTGTCCACTTCCTCCAGACTGGAAGACCTCATTGGTCACCTTCATTCCTAAACCAGGTAAGATGGTGAATACCGACAATCTGAGGCCCATCTCACTGACTTCGTGTGCGGGTAAACTTATGGAGACAATGGTTCGGGATCGTCTTTCCCCATACATGGAGGCTAAGGGCCTCTTTGCAGACACCATGTTTGGGTTTCGCCCGCATATGTCTGCACAGGATGTCCTTCTCCAACTACACCGCGACGTAATACAACCTACTGCCATGCGCCACAACGACAAGGCCATCCTTGCCCTCGATCTTAAAGGTGCCTTTGACAACGTTCCACATGGCAGCATTCTGGCAAACCTGAGCACCTCTGATTGTAGGCGCAAGGCATTTGCCTACGTAAGAGACTTCCTCTCGAAGCGTCAGGCCCTCCTCAAAATTGAAGATGACGAATACGGCCCATACACCATGGGCACAAGGGGTACTCCCCAAGGAGCGGTCTTGTCGCCGCTCCTCTTCAACATTGCCATGATGCAGCTTCCACATCAATTGGCCCGGGTGGAAGGAATTCATCATGCACTATACGCGGATGATATAACAATCTGGACCACTGAAGGGAGCCTTGGAGAAATGGAGGATCGCCTCCAGAGAGCCGCCTCCATCGTCGATAGCTATGCTATCGGTTATGGTCTCCAATGCGCCCCTGCAAAATCAGAGCTTCTGCACCTCAGACCGCACCCGAATGATAACACAAGGTTGTGTATTTATTTGATGGGAGCTCCTATCAGAGAAGTCGAAGAGATCCGGATCCTGGGCCTGTTCATCCACAACAGACTCAGACCAGACTCCACCATCACTAAACTCAAACGCATAGGCGAACAGGTCGGACGTATGATCCACCGCGTTTCCAACAAACGCGGCGGGTTGCGGGACAGGGATGCGCTTCGGCTCGTCCATGCCTTTGTAATCAGCCGGATCCTCTACTCCGTACCTTACCTTCGCACTACGAAGCAACACGACCAACGTATCGACGCCATCATCAGGAAGGCTACAAAGCGAGCTTTGGACCTCCCGGTAACTACCTCCATTGCCAAGTTGTCGGCCCTGGGGGTGCTCAACTCTTACCAGGAATTGAAGGAGGCGCACCTCGTAAACCAATATACGCGGCTTTCGCAGACGGTATCCGGGCTCCGCCTGTTAGACCGCTTGTATGTACATAAAACACGACTGCGTTCCCGAGGAGACAAGCAGACTTCCAGACCTGTGGCGCCACAAGCTCTGTGTTTCTCGTCTTCCTCGTAACGTGCACTCGCAGACCCACGAAGGCAGACGAGAGGCGCGCTCCCGGGCCCTCGAACACCAATACGGATCCAAGCAGGGTGTATACTACGTTGATGTAGCAGGGCCGTCGTCCACCGGATTCTACATGGCCGCTGTAGTTCACCAGGACCAACGCGTTAACGGGCTCTCCTATCGGGCTTCCAACTCCGCGCGGGCTGAGGAAGTAGCAATAGCGCTTGCCGCCTCGCACACAAACTCCAGAGTAATAATTACAGACTCGCGCAGAGCCTGTGAAAACTACCTGGCGGGCGAGGTCTCCCCTTTAGCCTACCAAATTTTAAAGCGAGCAGTGAGGGATTCTGACCCCTCACCCAAACGTATCGTTTGGACTCCGAGCCACCAGGGCCTTAGAGGTAACGAGGCTGCGGACGCGGCCGCACGCGCGCTTAACCACCGGGCACCTCAATCAGGCTTTTCCGGCTCAGAGACTAGGCAACCACTCCTACGATTCCGAGAAATTGTGATGCATTATTGCGAACTCCATCGGCACTTCCCAGTACCTGCTAAGGGCCTGAGCAAGGCCGATGAACGAACACTAAGGCGCCTGCAGACCAACACCTTGTTGTGTCCTGCAATTGTGAAACATTTTGACCCTAAAGTCGATGGGCGTTGCCCCCACTGTGGGGAAGTCTCCGATAACTTTCACATGGTGTGGGCATGTCAGACGAATCCTTCCCTTCCCCCTAACCCTTCCCCTACTAGAGAGGCATGGGAGGCAGCCCTGCTCAATTGCTCAGGACTTGAGTCTCAAAGGGTTCTAGTCCAACGGGCGCGGGTAGCGGCCTTGTCCAGCGGGGTCCCGGAGTAAGGACTCCCCCTATGTAAAGGGTCCTTGTGGCCTGGAAACTCTTATCAATAAAAGTTTTACACACACACACACACACAGGAAAATGAGAGGAGCGCTCCCGGCGCAGCCCCGCGCAGCAGCCAATCGGAGAGCAGCGGCACCTCCAACGCCATCTAGTGTCCATTCACCCAACCGCCATATTGCACACATCTCTATGGAACAGCGCCATCTAGGAAACTAGACGAGAAATGGCGATGACGACACAGAATGCGTACAGCGCCATCTAGTATATCGTCAGCCAACTGCAGTTTGCATGCATCTCTATGGGACAGCACTATCTATTGTATGCTATTGTATGCTAAGGGAGACGCTACTGGTTACGCAGGATGCATCGACAACCAAGAACCGCCCAGGTGATGCCGTAAGGGGCTTCGCCCCTAAAAATAGTGGAGCTTGCACTAGTGGCAGCAAAGCTGATAGGCACATGGCTTGTCTCCAGCACATCTGCATGTCGTCGTGGTACGAGGGTTCGGCCGCCTGAATCCGTGGTCGCGGTCCGAGGCCCAGCGAACGCTTCTCGAAGTTTCGCACCAAGCTCAGCGTAAAGACGCTTGCGTCGAACCACGGACGCGTGGCCTCGGTTCTAAGCCGTCCCTCCCCTTTTCTACACCACACTATGCGTCTGTACGTAGCTTCGCGCCATGAGAGGACGCATGCTCTCGGAGTGCGAGGCTATGCACAAACGAGTAGCTTTGCGAGGCGCTGTGGACTGGACAACTTGACGCACAATGTTTTCCTTGAGGCCGCCAGCTGCAGTTTTGCCATTCCAGTAGTGGGCTGCCATGTGCGCAATAGAACAAGTGCGCGAACGAACGCCGTGCGTTGGGCATTGCATAGTAGGGTATGCGCACCATTGGGGACCTGAACCAGCGATGACAGTTTTAGATGCGAAGCAGCTTATGGTCGGGGCTACGTCACTCCCTCCCTCCATACATCCGCCGTGTGGCGTCACACCCGCACTGCGCATGCGCATCCTCCTCCCCCTCCTTTCCTGTCATCTCTCCTCTCGGCATTCCTCCTCTCATCTCCGAACGGCGCGCGTTGACTATATGGAAACGCTCTTTCTTCGGTGAACGCTTTAACAGCTCGCAAGGAACGAGAACACGCCCTCGCCCGCGAGAAACAACGCTGACGCAGGCAGCGTCTGCTAGCGTCAAACCGATGCAAACGCGGTGTGCACCCCCCGTGCCGCTTCGCATCGCCTCATGGTCCCCTTTAGCGGGAGATTGTGTAATTTTTTAGTTCGCCGGACGAGGAACGATTTTATAAAGAGCTCTGGAGTTAAAAAGCTTTCACACATTTTCTGGTGGTTCTCTAAAGAGAGCATTTCTGGAGGTTTGTAAAGTTTTCCCTCGGAAATATAAACGACAAGGAAAGAATTTTCGCATGCATTAATTTGTGGCAGTTACATAACCAGGACCAGACCCTATAGCCTTGATGCCCTTGCATTTTGTTTCTTTAGTACAGAGAATCCTTCCGTACGAGGCGCTTTTCATGGATCGACAAAAGTAAAACAAATCTAGATTTTGTAGTACGCCCGCAATTTTAGTTCTACTAGCTCCTGCAAAGCGTTGGTTATTACCTTTATACAAAATTTCAATTCTCTGCGGATGTCAGACCTCAAGAAAAAGACAAATAAAAAGCACCAAACGCAGCATAAAGGCGATTTCAAGCTCTAATGCAATTTGCGTCTGTCACTAAGATTCCTTGCAAGTTTTGCGGGCAGAGCTTTTGTCACCACTGGCGTGGAGCCAAACTGTGGGGCATTTTTAATGTCGTGTCCCATCTTAAGCGTAGCAACGAAGGGAAGGCTACGGGGCTGAGCGTGTGCCCATATACTCCTACGCGAACTGTAGTCCGCTTTAGCGGGCGTTTCGGTTCGTGAAGTCGCCACAGCTCCTGTGCGCGTTAGAAGGCACGCAAACGAAATTAAATTAGAACTACGAATTCATTTGTTGATAAAATTAGTCTCAAGCTGCTGTGGTGAATCGACGGAGAAGCCGGGAACTGACGAACGCTCACCGCGGTGACTGAGACACAAATTCCGCCATTAGGTCACGCAAAAAGCGCGGCGTTCTCAAACGTGCAAGAAAATAAAGAAAAAAAACGCGAAGAGACAAACTAAACAGCAAAACAAATGTAGAATATGGGCCTGTTGTGTTCCGCGTCTCCTTTCAAAAAGCCTTCCGCAGGAAACAAAGCAATGCTGTGTATTTCTCACGCAGAAAATACGAATGCAGTTGCAGGACTATACTTTCCTTATAGCGATAACACAGACGCAATTTGGCTCCGTAGCCTTCGCTTCATTGCCAAGGAAGTGTCCACGAGTTTAGATGAAGCGAGTGTCAATTCTTCTGAACACTGCCGACATAGTGAAATCAAAGACCTCTTAACGCGGTAGGGTTAAGGAAATGTTGTCGCAGAAAACCCAGCGTCGGCTAAGCGTCCACGGCAGAAATCATTTCGAGCAACCGCCGTAGCAACCCAGAGAAGGCGACCAAGCAAGCCCTCTGCAGTAGCATAGTTACATTAGTTAACCAAATCACGTCAGAAAAATCATAAACTACGACTGCGTTGTGCAATTTTACTTGCTGTTATAATTATTTTTTTAATGTTATAGGGTCCCACTGCATTCGCTCGACTTTGGGACCCTCGTCTGCATACTACTATGAACTGAACTGAGCCAAATCATATACACACGAGAAGACATGATTCCGTTACAAGGAAACAATTCCAGCATTCTGGGGAGTGAAGGCACCAGTTTTAATAAATGTTCTACGAGAAGGTGACGCGAACGCTGCCCAATAGCGCTGTAGCGTTCCGTCGTTCAAAGTAAACCTTGAGCATTGCCCAACGTTTTTGCGACGCTATAACAGCTGAGTGAAGTGGAGCATGTAACTCAATCTATGTACAAGGGAGGCTTGGAAATTAGACCTAAGACCTCAACAAATACTCACAGGTGAGCCATCCATGATCCTCGGATCGGCGTTCCAACTGTCTGCGGGTTCCCTTCAGAAAGCACTGGTTCAACAGGAGCCAAGAGCTATCCACAGACGAGGAGAGTGTCAGGGGTCAAGCAAACGTGTCAGGCCTGGCTGCTTATCCTCGTAGACCACGGCTCTACAACGGACGGGCGTCGATCCTGAAACGAACGCGGCTCGAAAACGTGGCGGTGGTCGCAGCTATGTCGGATAGCGCATGCTCCCTCGCTTGTGTCTCGCGCAGTGGCGCCTGTCCATTGCGTGCCAGAGTTTAGCGCGTGCGGGTGCTTCAGTTAGCGGCCGTCGTCGTCGTCGTCTTTGCGCTCCGCTGCGGTGCTCTGTAGTGCTTATGGCTGGCTATGGTGCTCGACTGCGGACCCAAAGGCCACGTTTACCATGGCATCGGTGGCCCATTTTTCAGGGAGATTTATGACTGATGATTGCGGTTCGGTTAGGAAAGGACGCTAATTGCTGCAGCGCATGTAGGGAGCACGGCTAAGCGTCCGTGGGGGTGGGGGAAATGGAGTGAAAGAGATAGAGAGGCGAGAAAATCTGCACTGGAGGGCTCCAGAATTTTCAACCACCAGGGTTCTTTAACGTGCACCGACAACGCACAGCACGTGGGGCTCTGGCATTTTTGCCTCCATCGAAAACGCGACCGGCGCGCTCGGGTTCTAAACCGCGTTTTTTGGATGGCAGTCGAGCACCATAACCCCTAAGCCGGAGCTTTCCGCTACGCTGTTTCTCTTCTACCTCCCCTACGCTCCCCTGCGCTGCTTCTTTCTACCTCATTCAGTTCCTTTACCCCAGCCCCATCGGCGCTGAGCGGTGCTCCCGACAAGGACGGCAACAACTGACGTCCTTATTAGAGAGATTTAGCAGCGGTGACTTACCGTACGGTAAGTACGGTAATGCCGTACGGTCGTGGTCGGCGCGTGGCTATTAGAGAGTTTTAGCAGCGGCGGCTTACCGTACGGTAAGTACGGTAATGCCGTACCGTCGTGGTTGGCACGTAGAAAATTGAGGTTCTGAGGGCTTCACCAGCAAGTTTTATCATTCGACGACGTTTCCGTACTCACCGAGCAACTAGAGCAGGTCTTTCCGATTAAAATAGCCGCGTGCCGACCATGACGGTACGGTATTACCGTCACTACCGTACCAGTAAACCGGGCTGCTAAAACTCTCTATTTTAGTCGGAAACACCTGCACTAGTTCCTACGGGAGTACCGTAACGTCATCAGCTGATAAAACTTGCCGGTAAAGTTCTCAGAAGCTCAATTTTCTGCGTGCGGACCACGACGGTACGGCATTACCGTACGGTAACCAGCACTGCTAAAACTATCTATTAACCGAAGCACACGCGCTGTACTGTCCTGGAGCGGCGAATCCAGAAAACGTAACGTAGTTTTAGCGAACGTGAACGACCACGGGGCATGCTCCACGTAAGCAGCTTTGCTGTAATATACAGACCGACGTTAACGGCATGAAATTCGTAACTTCAACGATGAAAGCACAAACGCAGCATCTGGGGTAAATAATCAGAGGCCGAATTCACAAAACTTCTCTTTCGTAAGTGCTTTTTGCCATTGGTCGGTCGGCTTCCGTAATCAAATGTCCAGTATCGGTATTGGCTGATATTTTCTTTTACGAACTTTCAGTCGTAAGTTGTTTTTGTGAATATGGGCCCAGAGCCTAGGTGCCCGCAGAATTGTTCGGACAGCGCTTATAATCATTTCGTAGCCGTTAAAGGGCCCGTGCAACACTTTTTTTTTAAACGCAGCCATACAACACTTCCTGTCGGTTGAGGACGCTGCTGTGAACATGCCAGCCGATTATTATTTCCCTACATGTAGTAGGGAGTCAAAATACATCCGGAAAGCGCCCGCTCTTCTTTCAACGAAACACGTCACAACTGGCACGGGCTGCGAAATAACTGGGAGAACTTCCATTGGCTGGCTCCCGTATGCAGTTGCCGCAGATGCCGTGGGGTGGCGCCACGTCCTCGAAGTGACCACAAGCTTGCCGTCACTTGCCGAACACGTTAAAAAAAACCAAGAGTAAATGTTCAAGGTCATGACCTTCTCACCGCCCTCTGTGTATAGCTTCCATCGTGCTCGTGGTGACCAAGGAGAGCGAACGCGTTTGGACGAAGGAACTCCTCACCACACTTGATGTTGTAAATCTGCTAATACCAAACAGATTTGAAAAATACTTGCGGTAGGTGATTCGCGAAGCAATAAGTTCGTTAACTGATTTTACTCGAGGATTACTTGGAAAAGTGTTGCAAGGTCACTACAAAGTCACTCCTCCGAGCGGAGCAGCTCGTTGCACTACAGTGACTCGCACGTTTTAAGCCTATAGTATGCCCCACGGGATGAAAATTATCGTACATTTGCACCTATCTTGTCTTTATTTCGGTGCAGTTAGCACTAAGGAACATTCACAAACTATTGGAGAAAATATTTGGGTTTATGAATAACGAACATTTCTATTTCGACCAGTGTCGTATTTTGAATAATGCCCTCTTCAATCTTCAACTCCGGATATTCGGAATTTGTTATATTCGCACTCCTCTCGGACTCCTCTCCTCATTCACACTCCTCTCCTTTACTCCCCCTTCCCGAAGAAAGTTTAAGGCGAACTTGACGCTTAAGTGTCGGATACGGTGCTATGCTATCGCAAAACATTGTGGTGGACCTTATGGGGAGCTTAACTTACCTTTATGCACCACTTGTAACACAGTTCATCAACCAAGTGCTGTTCTGCATACCAGGAGCACTATTTGTTTTCGTATTGCTTTATTGCGTTCAGTGTTTAGTGTCTCCGCTCCTGCTATAGCCCTATATATACATACAGTCGGGTGCAGTAAATGTATACAACTGTCGGAAATAAACAAATAAATAAATCAGTGGAGTGGTCTGGATCCGGTTTGCCTTTCTTTCTTTCTTTCTTTCTTTCTTTCTTTCTTTCTTTCTTTCTTTCTTTCTTTCTTTCTTTCTTTCTTTCTTACCTGTGTGTGGCTCGTGCCCGAATCATTCTGCTTTCATACCTATGCATACAGAGCTAAACATGCTTCTTTGTGGGATTTTCATTTTCTTTAGTTTATTTATTTACTTATTTATTTATTTATTTATTTATTTGTTTGTTTGTTTGTTTGTTTGTTTGTTTGTTTGTTTGTTTGTTTGTTTGTTTCAATAAGCCCAATCCGAACGTGAATTCGAGGTGGCGAGCAAGAAGCATGTCTCCGGGTGCTGGCGCCATTAAAAAAAAAGATAAAAATAAAATTCAAAGCCTGCGCGATACATGCAGCACACACACACACATCCTAAGCTGGGCAACGTCTTTCGAAGAACCCACTCAGAGCTATTCGAGGACGCTCATTGCAACTGCTGACTATAAAATAAAAGTGGTCGCATAAAAACCAGTCATGCGTATTCTTAGTTAAATGAGCGCTGCGGATCACGGTTATGTACATATATCTTGCCTCAAAAAGCCCTGAGGTTGCATTTGTGCTGTATAATGTTGACGTGTGCGACCCCCATCCCGCCATTGCTAGTAGCTCGCTTTGTCTTGGCCGGCTACTTGAATTGGCTTTGGCCAGGCGATTGAATCGAGTGACAGCGGAGTTCTTCACGTTTAGGTAGCCAAAGAGAGACTGTCGTCTCCAAAGGTAGCGGATCATCGTGGACACATTTATCGAAATATGCACTGAGGTGTGCTTTGTGAACCAAAACGTATGTTTCGAAGGAGGCCAGTTTGACAGCACAAGCTTTTCCGTGTTTAAGAGCACAGACCACTTAAGACCATGTGTGCCGGTGGTAAACGATGGTCATGATAGTCTTGCCTGTTCACTGCTTTCGAGGCCGTGAGAACGCCCGCTTTTGCCACACGATAAGGAGGGTGCTGGTGGTGATTATTATTACAAATTGTGGCGCAGTCTGCAGTAGTAGTAGTAGTAGTAGTAGTAGTAGTAGTAGTAGTAGTAGTAGTAGTAGTAGTAGTAGTAGTAGTAGTAGGTGGTGGTGGTGGTGGTTCTTGTTGTTGTTACAAAATTTATTTGCTATTTTGGTAATGTCTCAGAGGGTGGAGCACGCAGACTAGGACCGCTCTTGCTGCTGCAATAAGTCTGGCCCTGTCAGTCAGTCATGGCTGGTCTTCGGAGTCTGTGCTGAAAAGAGCGCCATCCCACTGGCAAAAGGAAAGGCTGAGTGTGATAGGAAGCCATCGTGGTTCGCGGCATTCCCGTGTGGAGTGGCAGAGGTCAGGCTGTCCTCCACTGAAAGGGCATCAGTCAGCGAAAAGTGTACTAGAACAATGTTCTAATTCACTAGTACACTACAGGTCAGGTACTGGGTTGGGTAAGGAGAGTGGCGCAGTGGTGGGCTGGGAAATCTGTTAGTTGAGAGCTGGCGCCAAGTGGCCGCATCTGCACGGTTTAGTTTCGTTCTACGGTACAGTGTGTTTAGTGTTTCAACGATGTGGCGCGATATGTGTGTGTGTGCATGTGTGTGTGCTCTAAGGTATAGCGTGCAGTGTTGTAATATGCGGTGTGTGTGGTGAGGCACGCGGGGTGGGGGGAGGGGCAAACATTGACGGGCATGTGGTATCCTTACCACCATGTCAGGGTTGGGCTAGCCTTCCGCCGGCGCTCTTTCAGTCAGACCTCGGGCCGTCTCATGAACATGCTCATTGGCAAGGAGAGACGCTCGCCGAGGTGTCCAAACAAGTGCTCTGTATAGGGTAGAAGGTCGGACACACTACGAGACAAAGAAAGAAGTGCGGACCGCTTGTTTGGGATGAGCGTCTTCATGGTGCAAATAACACAGCTTCACCGGCTGGTCATTTTTGCTGAGTGGGAGGGGCCTATCAGCGTTACTATTAGCGTTACTGCGTGAGGCCGAAGCAGTGTGGGCCGGGATACCGATGCAACCTTGACAACTGTCGCCGAGCGAAGTCTCCTGGACAGCCAACGGCGTCTCGGTGATGGTGGCGCAGTAGAAAAAAATGACTGCGGCTTAGCTGAGCTAGGGCCCGTTGTGCGAGCGAAAGCTTGCTGTGCTGCGTTGCTATGCCGGGTGGGGCTGATATCGACAACCAAATGTTTTGCATTGTTTGCGTGATTCATTCACGGTTTGGTTTTACGGCAGCGAATACTGTTCTATGGTCGACACAGCTTGCCTTTTAGCTGCTCGAACGCGCACACATTTTAGCGCAGATGGACCAGCATTGTCACTCACTACTTCCACCGCGCGACCATGGCACAACGGCTGAACAGAAACGACTGAAGCGCTAACCCACTAACCGACGTGGCTGAGGGAGCTTGTAGAGAGTGGTGAGTCACGTGGATACGGCTAGCTAAGTAGCGGTATGGATACAATTAAAATCAGACACTGACCACGATAAAAGCAAATAAAAGCAAGATGTTTCGGCTCCCGCACGGGTGCCTTGTTCACAAGTGAAGAATGTGTGCTTGAGCAGTCCGGTTATGTAGGATTTAAAATGTGGCGTAAGCAACGTGTGTACATTTGTGGGAGGTTTCCGTCGTTGCGATTAAACGTGTGCGCCGTTGTTTGGATTGTCAAAGATTTCAGATGAATCCGCGATGACCAGTTCTTTTCTCGTTCTATTATTCTTGCGTTGTCCCAATCTATTTTGTGGCCAGATGCTTCTGCGTGTTCTGCCAGCGCGTTCGATGAGACCTTCTTTTTTACGTCATATATATGCTGCTTTAGTCTTTGCGGAAAATTGCCTGTCTCGCCGATGAAACTGCCACTACAGTCTGCGCATGGGATGCTGTAGACAACGCCTGGAAATTTTTCTTTTGGCAGCTTGTCTTTCACCCTCACAAGGGAATGCCTCAACTTGTTTGTTGGCACGTGTGCTACCTGTACATCGTAGGGGCGTAGAACACGCGCAAGGTGCGCGCTGGTACCAGGAACATACGGCACAGAGGCACAGAGACGCATACGGCACAGAGGCACGGCGGCGAAGCGTGCCTATTTAGTCACATGGTATCTGTTCGTCACTTCAAGGCCAAGCGGAGATACACGGCGAAGCTCTCCACCAGGCCAGTAAAGCTTTTGCTTAAAGATGACGTGAAATAGAAACACTGACACGCCCGTCTAGTTGAATTATTGTATTTGGGTATCTGGAAGAGAAGCATACAAGTGCTTATGTAAATAAGCAATGAATTCGACACCATTTGTTCTTTAGGAACCGACCGCGCGCTATCCTGAAACAAAGTCGGCGAAGTATGCAAGTATTGCTAAGGCGTACTTCTCCTCACGCGGTATGTGCTTCAAGGCGCAGGTCTGAAAGGAGGAAAAAAAAGGGAAGGTAACAATACAAAAAGAGGTATTGCAAGGCAAGTCTTTCGTTCCACGGAGAATGAATTGGAGCAATGTCATATTGTATGGCCTTTTTGAAATTGCCACGTCGAACCTCTTAACCATTTACTCATTTTTACTTTTTTTAACTTTAACGGCTAGCGTTTCTTCATTTGTTTAGTTAATATAACGTGATCTGATTCTATGTATGTTATATTGGCTTTGCGCAAGAAACACACAAGCACATATGCGCGTACATACACACAACGAATGTTTCTGCGGATCCAGAGGAATATTAGCTCGTGGAGAAAAGGACGAACGTACACGCGAGTACTTTATTTCCTTTCGGACGTTTCGGCCGGTAGTCCTGCCTAGACAGGGAATCAGCGAGCGTTATCTTCCTCTTCATTTCTCATATAAATATATATATGATCTCAGAATGAGTTATGTTATACAGACATGGTTATGTCTTAGTTCGGCATATTTCGTTTATTTATTGTGCGTTTCAAGGTGCTTATTTCAGCAAGACAGCGACGTCGCCCTGGCGCATCACTCTGTTACATGTAGGGAAAGGAAAGCATTGCCTTCAATGAAAGAGCGAGATATATATATACCTAAGTGGAGGCATTAATTATGGGCCATGTATACCAAGTGTCAGTCATTGCATGCACGCGGCAGAAAAATTGTAGGCCGTAGCTTGTCGTTGGGGCCAGGATGGGCTATAAATTATAACTCGCGGAATGAGCGCCGTTCTGAAAAACATGCCCCACGGCGAACTAAGAGCTACCAGACGTGTATTAAGTGCGAAGCATTTTTATTTGGCGAACTTGAACAACTTTCATCGTATCTATCTATCTATCTATCTATCTATCTATCTATCTATCTATCTATCTATCTATCTATCTATCTATCTATCTATCTATCTATCTATCTATCTATCTATCTATCTACATTCGCCTACGTGACGGCGCTATACTGGTCATCGCATTAACTTAGTGCATATGAAAATTTGGATGGTAGGGTATCAACGTATGACAAACATGAATGACTGATCTAGATCAATAAAATGACATGCTCGTCACGTACGTATGAACTCACGACAATACATTCAGGTGTAGATCACAACCGTAGTGCTATGCCGGTATGCGCCACATATAACTGCATCTTAAATCGCAGCACATGTTAATGACATCCCAAGCAGGTGCAAAATTACTGAGAACACACCAAGAGTGTACAAACAGGCGGATGCTGACTTTCCCTATCACATTTGTGTTACATGCCACGTGCGAATACTGAAAATGCTGCTTACGCTAAAATAAAATATTCCGGTAAAACGACGATTTCTTTTTAATACATGGTGCGTAGTGTTCCGTACTACCACTGTACCGATTCTTGCGGAATACAAACGAACAGGCAAGTTGCGGGTCACATGTTGCGCATGCGCAATTACGAGAATTGATAGTCTCGAACCGTCTCATGTGATTCAAGCAGGACTTTGTCACTGGGGCTAGTTGGTTCATGTTTAACTGAGTGAAACAGCGCGAAGAACGAAGACATAATGAACACAGAAGACAGGGCGACTGCTGACTTACAACCGAATGCGCTCATCCTATCTTCTCTGTTCCTTGTGTCTTCGTTCTTTGTGCTGTTTCACACAGTTACTCATGTGATTGTTAGGCGAAATGCATATGTTTATTTGTGAAGAGCTCTTTACGAAAAAGGGTCCCGCCACGGTGGTCTATAGTGCCTATATAGCACTCGCCTGCTGACCCGAAGGTCGCGGGATCGAATCCTGGCCGCGGCTCCTGCATTTCGATGGAGGCGAAATATTGAGACCCGTGTACTGTGCGATGTCAGTGCACGTTAAAGCGCTCGAGGTGGTCGAAATTTACGGAGCCCTCCACTACGGCGTCTCTCATAATCAGATCGTGGTTTTGGGACCTAAATCCCCACAAATTAAATCAATCAAATCTTTACGAAGACGGCGAATTCGCACAGAAAGTCAAAGCAAGTAGAAAAATCCAAGCTGCTGTATAGCGAAACCTGTGCGAAGTGCGACGTATCAGTGGTTCACCTGCGTTTTTATCGTGTTTATTTTCGGGTTTTTCTAATCATTTTCACCTCGTTCGTTCTCGTAATGCGTATAATTACTCTTAATGCGTATCTTTTATTTAGTTCTATTAATCTTGTTTATTTTAACCATCATTAATCTGTATTCAATTTAACCGGTTTTCGTCAGTTATTAGCATGTTTTGGCCCTATTTTCAACTGCTATTGTCTCAGCGTGAGCACGGCATGAGTGCACATCGACAGCCCGGGCCCAAAATGTGCTTCGAACTTAATAAAATAAAAAAGAACGCCGTTACTTACATTAGCAGCCGTCAGCAAGTTGGTCACATTCAGACGTATCTGCTCCATCAGTACCTTATAGCGGACAAAGCAAGAAAGAAAGAAAATAATTAAGCCATAATACTTGAAAGTTGTACAGGTCAGTTCCTGAAGATGTCATTTACCTTAGGTGACACATTACAACGTAAGTGCATATACATGGTGTTAGCAGAAAATACAGATGTTTTCCTAAAAAAGGTTTTAGCCGCAAAGTTGCATTGGCTTTTGAGGACCAGCTCCGCTCCGAATCAGAAATGCTTACCAGCTGCTGAAGTTACTTCAGAACGACTAATGAAGGAAGATGTTTTTAGTTTCCTTTAAGCTTTAAGGGCAGCTATTCAGAAAGTCAGGCTGTCACTGTTACTGCGCTTTATGAATACGAGAAGATCCCAGGTAATTTGATATACTTCTCGTTGAGGAGTATATCAAAGTCAACCAAGAAACTCGCTAGGAGACGCTGCCTGCGCCAACGTTGTCTCTCGCGGGTGAGGGCGCGTTCTCCTTCTTTGCGAGCTGGTAGAGCGTTCCTCTAAGAAAGAGCGTTTCCATAGTCAACGCGCCCCTTTCGCTCTCTCTCTCTCTCTCTCACACAAGACAGCAGATGGAAGAGTGAGAGAGAGAGAGAGGCACGCCCTGGGAGGCACGCGCCGAGGGCGAGCGCGTGCCTCCCGGCACGCCGATTACGCCTGACGCAGGACAAGGTTAGAGGAGCTTCGCCCCTAAAATACCGACTGCTCGCGCTGGAGAACCGTTC
Source organism: Hyalomma asiaticum (assembly GCA_013339685.2). Classification (NCBI taxonomy): domain Eukaryota; kingdom Metazoa; phylum Arthropoda; class Arachnida; order Ixodida; family Ixodidae; genus Hyalomma; species Hyalomma asiaticum. The sequence goes on along the minus strand of CM023490.1, from coordinate 60,630,990 downwards.
ACCGGCCACCCATATATATATATATATATATATATATATATATATATATATTGCCACCAAGCAGAGTGCCCACCGCGGAGCAAGTTTTGAGAAGCGATCCCCCCCCCTACAGGCACCGATCTCGAACAGAGGGAAGACGAAGAAGAGCGCAGTTGCGCGAGCGTTCTGTTTGGTACTGGCCGCCATTAAAGAAGGTTGTCCTCTTCCGCCGATCGTCTACTGCTTGTCTTCGTGACAATATATATATATATATATATATATATATATATATATATATATATATATATATATATATATATATATATGCAATGGATCTTGACTTGCAATTAAGTGCCGGTGGGAGATTTCACTTGTGCGTAGTTGAACCATAAGGATTCGTAGCGTGCGCGTTAACTAAATCCGGAACTCGGCACGATCTACGATGAACATCCGGAGCTTCGCCCACTGATCATCATTCACTCCCTGGATATGCTGTGAATTTTTTTTTTCTTCTTACCACCGCGCGACCGGCGTCTCGTAAAGTTATGGTTTGAGCATCGAAGAGCCAGAGCGTTGTGCGCATCCCATGCCATAGCAGCCCAAGGAAGGGCGGTCTCAAGAGCCAAATAAAGCATCACTTCAAAGTTACGCCTCCATCACACGCCGTGAAAGCGGCTGTACAACGATGTTTTTGCCGAGGGTAAACACGTACAGACTTTAGACAATGTCATCGGCGTCATACAGTCCGTAACTGTAGATGTAATACTTTCATTTCGTTATGGTTGACGCAGTAGCCTTGTGGTCACTGTGGTGCTACCACCGCCAATGGTCATGGATGTCTCGCATCTTTTCTGCTTCCGTACGCGCTCGCGCTTCTCTTCGGCAGACCTACGTGCAGTCAGCCGCAAAAGTTTACGGAACACGCGAGCGCGTGGCCAACGGCTTCTTTGCGACACTTCCGCGCTTCAGCCACGTCACATGCAATCGACATCAGCCCTATGTTCAAGAAGCATCCTTTCTTATATCTACGGCCTGTCTGTTCTCCAACAGTGCACAAATATTTTTCACCTTTCTCTTTTTAAACGCGCTTTCTCGCAGCCGAGGCAACGGCTTTATATCTCGGTCGCACCTCGCTAAACTGATACCTCTTCATCGGCACACCGGTCGATCTAAGTAGTAACGACTTTGATAGCGCTATCAAGACAGATAAGGCGTCCTTACCGCTGAAGAGCGCTCAGCGTAGAAATATCAAACTAACAATGCGGTGTGCGGAACTGAAAAAATTGACATGCTAGCGAGTACCACGGCTCATTTCCAGCGGAGCCCTCCAGTCGCCGCTAGGCGGCGTACCGCTAGGTGGTGCGAAAAGCCAGCTTGGCACGTTCTCTGGTGGTCCGCAAGGCCTTGTGGTTGACATACGTACAGTCGAACGCGATTTGAACGTTATCGTGCCAGCATCGGCCAAGAACAGTGCCACGGCTTAAATCATCTTTCATGGTCAGCGACATGGGGCCAGCTTCCCTCACTCTTCTTGCTGTTCCGTAAGCTGTACCGGCTAAGGCTGGCGCTTTTTATTATTATTTTTTTTAATTTATGCTTAAGAGAACGGGTGACAACGGTATTGCGCACAATATATTTTCAGGAATTGAACGGCATATTATCCCCGAAGGTGAAACACAGACTACGCCTAACGGCAACAAATGGAAAGCTCTGTGTAGAGAGAAAGGGGGCGAATTCGTCGTGGGAGTGGTTGCTGTAGCACGGGGCATGCCAGCAAGGGAAAGAGGAGTGCCAGGTCTTCGGCGTATGCGGAACTTTACCACAGAAAGGCCGCCTACGCCGTTCCCGCCCGCTCGTCCGTGTCACCAATATGATCGTACTGTTTTATGCTGACCGGAGTGCCGCTCAGTAGTATCCCTAGGTGAGTCCCACGAAAAGAACCCTGTTTGTCTGATACGCGATATGTTTTGATGCTTTGAACACGCTGGTTAAGGGCAATCGTTCTGGCGTTTCATGCTTCACCTTCGGCGCCGCCGGTCGACAGCCGTGGCTAGGGATTAGTGAGGCTTTTGCACGATTGATTGGGGGATGAAAGCGCCATGAGATGCAAATCAGCCGTTATCATCCTTTGGACGTGTTTTGTGGTATGCGTGAAGTCTCGCTCGCGTCACCGTCGTCCTGTCTTTTGCAGAGGGTTCCTATTCACACCTATATATCGCACCAGTGACCGCAACAGGTGACCATAACTGCTGAGGTGATAACTGCTGAGGTGCTGAGGTGACATTGCGAGTAGGCATAACGCACGACGATAAATATTTTGTCGCTGAAAGGGTTACACTGCCGCTCAAAAAAGAGAGAGAGAGAGAGAATAGCTCCCAAGGTGACCTTAATATAGCTCAAGTGTATCCAATGGTGCTACGCCTGATAGCGTTTGGCGCACTTTTGGCTAACCGAGGTGCATTTTGGTTGACTGGAGAAGACCTGAGGTTAACTTTAGGTGGACATAAAAAAGGCGGACATATGCAACATGTACTTCTTTCTTTGTTTCTTTGTAACGTGTGGCTAAGGCCCACATACCCTTATAGCTATTACGCGCATAGCGAATTCATGTGCGGCTGCCTCCATGCAAATAATTTTCTTTTTTTAGCCTGGTGGTTAAATGGCTTTTTTGCACTAATTTATGCTCTGGCATTACACCTACGTCATACAGCTCTGATCTGGGTGTTGATATATGATTGTTGTTTTCCGAGATTTTCTTAAGATTCCCTCCGCAGGTGAATCATAGATGCTGAGCAAGAAACGCAGAGCTGCTAAGTTCTAACGCCATAACTCTTGAGCCCCGCCGCGGTGGTCTAATGGCTATGGTACTCGGCTGCTGATCCGATGGTCACGGGATCGAATCCCGGCCGCGGCGTCTGCATTTCGGTGGAAGCTAAATGTTGAGGCCCGTGTACTGCGCGATGTTAGTCACGTTAAAGAACTCCCATGTGGTCGAAATTTCCGGAGCCCTCCACTACAGCGTCTCTCATAATCATAGGTGGTTTTGGGACGTAAAACATCATAGATAAATCAATCCATAATTCTTGTGTTTTTGGGAACTACCTACGGCTGCGGATGCACTCAGGTAATCCTAGTTAAGCGGTTCTCGTTGGGTTACAACAGCGGGAAGTGACGCCACGTCGACGGCTGGACGCAGCTGGCTAGAAGGAGGTCCCTTTGCCAAAAAAGCAACTCAATTTTCTTGACCTGCCCTACACTGTAAGAACGTCAGCCCTCAGGGCCGCCTTTCCAGCGTCTTTTTGAGGTCCGTCTTAGTGGGTATGGCCGATGGTCGGCACAGGAGCCAGCGGTCTGGCACTTGCCTCATACTGCATATGAGGCCGTTTTCAGACTGCTAGAACGCCGCTTCCTCGTATTGCTCTCACCCATTTATGAGAAGTTCATGTGTGGGTTGCGAAAAGGATGAGGATGAGGAAGCGTTAGGTACCCATGAACTCATGCGGAGAACGGAAGGCAAAGCGTGGCGGGCCGAAGGTGTGGTGCGCTCAGGAGTCGAGGCGAACGGCAAAATCATCTGCACAGGCGAGCAGTCAAATAGCCCTCCCCCTACGAATTCCAAGGGCCTGGAAAATATAGTTGGGCTGCAAGGGAGATACATCATGCAGACACTGGTGTAGCGCAAAGTTGCGAAATTGACGAACACGACACCACGCAGCAAATGCGCGTTTGCCACAAGTAGTTTTGGACGCACATCTCTGCACTTGACCGACCATCTTAGGTACCAGAACTCTGACATGAGCACAGGGGTATAGGTCTGACGAATCTTAAGCAACGCCTCAGTGAAAACACAGAGACGCAATCGGAGACGACCATTCGCGGCCGCATGAGACTTGGTGTATGTTTCACAAAAATCTGTGCTTACCGCATCGGCGACTATTGCGGAAGAGTGGAATCTATCGCACACATCCCCTGTGACAGTGCTCGATACAGTTCCCAGCGTGGTTCCGTCCCACGAAATTATCGCGCCTCGGTGACCTATACCGCTGTTCGAGCAATCAGTGTTGGAATGGAACAATCGACTTTCAAATGGGAAAGCCGTAAAGGTACTGCTGAAGCTTTTACGGGACAAGGAGTTCACTGAAACGACTGTAAATCTGTCGTGTTTATGTGCGTCGGGTGTTTACCTTCCTCTCTCTTTCTCTCATCCTTTTCTTCCAACCTTTCTAGCCAGGCGTTCGCTGGCTGTGGATAGGGCAATGAAGCGCATCAGTGCACACACAGCCAAAGGGCTCGACAGAATTCCTGCCGGCCTGGTGAAGTGCTTTGGTACCATAGCTCAGGACAACTCACTGTTATCTTTACGGGCATTCTCGCAAGTGAGATGTGTTCCTCCAGATTGGTTGTGTAGCAGAGGGACTCCTCTGCAAGAGATGCTGCGATGGAGGCCTTCTCCGTGACTACCGCCCACTTACTGTAATAAGCGTCCCCTATAGGCTATTTGCCCAGATTGTGCAGTGCTGGATTAGTGCTTGAGCGGCGCATGAAGGAGTCCTTACAGAAGTACAAAATGGATTCAGACCGAGCAGGCGCCTGGAAGACAACCTCTTCACGCGCACACAGCTGACCGAAACTAGCCAGATGGTGTCGCGGTGCCTCGTCGCATGCTTCCTGAACGTCTCCAAGGCGTGCGATAGCGTGTCTCATAGGCTGCTGCTCCGACGTATATTTATGTATGAAGTTCATCTGGGAATGCCGCGAGTGTAAATCGACCTACTACGCCGCCTGTACAAGATTAGTACGGTGGTCGCGAGGTTTCATGGTGCCACAACAGAACCAGTGGCAGTTAACCGCGAACGAAAGTAGGGGTGCCCTCTCTCCCAGCCTTTCTACGGGCTGTATGCGTCGGGGTTGCAGTGCTGTATCAGTGACTGTGGCAAAGGCTTCTCGCTCAAACCCGAAAGATTATGGGGAAAAAATTTACCCCTACAAATGCGGAAAACCTACGTTTTATGAGACATAATTTAGGGTTTTGTTTATATTTGGAATAATTTTTTTATCTCTCATGATTTGCAAAATCTTGGAAAAATGGAAAGCGCCTTGTCTGTGAGCAGGGCAGTGACTGTGGTGATTGACTGCTTCACTTCCAAATGAATCCAATTGTTAAAAGTTAGCGCTAGTGTTATGTTCTTTCTGTCGTCTGAGCCTGTTCAAGCGTTGCACGTCTTCGCTATGTCACACCAACAAGGCCGAACATGAGCATTACTACATATCAGCTTGACCGCTCTATGGTGGGGTACATGAATTGTCATTCACATCTACGTTGCCGCAGGTCTATTACACCAGGAAGTAAGCATCACGCCCCGTTACGGTGGTCTAATGTCTGTCGTTCTCGGCAGATGATCCGAATGTTGCGAGATCGAATCCCAGCCGCAGCGCCGGCATTTCGATGGCGGCGAAATTTTGAGGCCCGTGCACTGTGCGATGTCAGTGCACGTCAAAGAACCCCAGGTGGTCGAAATTTGTGGGGCCCTTCATTACGGCGTCTCTCATAATCAGTCGGAGTTTTGAAACGTAGAACCCCATCAATGAATCAATCTATCTATCTATCAATCAATAAATCAATCAATCAAGCATTATAGAAGTTTATCAAACGAGTAACCGACAAACTTCCGAACGAACTTGGAAGGAAAGCTAAAAGCGTCGATAATAGCTTGTGCATTGTAGCGTTATACATACCGGGTTGATGATCTTCGCAGTCTCTAACAGCCTTTGCAAACAGTACAAGAAAGCCTGTTGAAATACCGTTGCACTCTGAAAAGCAGTGTAGAGTGAGGAGATGCGCTTGGAGGGAAACAAAACGAAACAAAAAGCAAAGCAGGGCTACCAACATACGCTCTGACGGTCGCTGGTGTAACCGTAGCACATTCGCAGGATGACACACAGACGCCGATGCTCCTGCATGGACAATGACACATATGCGATGTTAGTCGACTGCCGTGCTTACGAAGTGAAGGGAACACAATCTGTTCGTAAGAAAATGCGTTACGCTGAGAGTGACCAAAATTATCCAGCAGGCTTTAGTAACGATGATCAGTGGACGAGTGGTGTCACGTGGTGCCACGTGTTTTGTTATGAAATTGCGATGGCTACCTCCTGACAGGTGTCACACACACCCACGTTTACTACATCGTCGACGTAAACCGACCTCTTCCTATTCTGCTGAGCTAGTTACTGCGTTATACAAATAACGCCTTTTAACCGTACACGAAAAAGCGATTGCAACAATCCAAAACATCGAAAAATGGGCGCTTTCTGTGCCCATTATGCCCTTAAGAATGAGAGCAATGTGACAATATATAGTCAAAGTTAAATAAAGAGGAGCCTGTTTTCCTCTAAGGATATTGAAGGCAAGCGACACGGCAAGCTTCGCTTGCCGTGCCCGGGCTTCTTTCTTTCTTTCTTTCTTTCTTCTTTCTTTCTTTCTTTCTTTCTTTCTTTCTTTCCTTTACAAAATATATAGAATTTATACAATTCGCCGGATCCCACGCATTGTGGGAATCGATGCCGTGGGAAGAAATTAGCGAGCGATTTGCATGTGCCGAACTATTTGATAATCGGCCAAATGTTACGGGTAGGCTCAACGTCTATGTAGAAAACGGAGCAGAAGCACCGTCACCACAACTGCTGATACGATGGGTTACGTTTAAGATATGTGAAGCCTGGGAAAAGCCGCCGTCGACTAGTGGCAGCGTGATTCCATGGCACGGCGGTGTCCCGTGCTCGATTCATGCCACCTTATAATGCGTGGTAGGCCTGTCCACTCGCTTTGTCGAGATCTCAAGGTACAGCAAACGCTGTGTCTTTGTCTCGTTTTAATCCACGCAAATCCACGCTCATGAACTGTTGAATGCCTATTTCGGTTGGCCTTTGATTAACATAACATGTAATGTTTAATAGTCAAGCACCTGTGGCACATAGCCGCTTAATCCGGGCCGAGGACTTCTGCTATGACCTACATAAGATGGTGCATTCGTTCATCACGACTTACGCCGCGAGTGTACCGTTTTAGGGATGTCAAGATCAATTATTTTGTTGGTCATACCTCAACAATCCGAATCCCAATCTTGGCGTGCACCGGGTGAACCAGGCGACCAGGAGAGTGCCGAGACAGTCGGGTACGTAGATAGATAGATAGATAGATAGATAGATAGATAGATAGATAGATAGATAGATAGATAGATAGATAGATAGATAGATAGATAGATAGATAGATAGATAGATAGATAGATAGATAGATAGATAGATGCGGTCAAAGTTGCTCAAGTTCGCCAAAATATCCTTCTCATTTATTATCATCCCAGAAAATCGTTAGTCATGCGACCTCACTTACTTCTGCTGCACGTTTGTGAACCGAGCGCGAAGCACTCACCTTCAGAAGCAGAGGGCTGAGGTTCAGCCACATGATCTCCGCCTTGCAAGCCATCATCAAGTCAGTCGCTGCACGCATGCCACGAGCGAAGTCTCTCGGATCTGAATGTCAAACAAAGAGTGCATCAGGCGGGTTTACTTCACGCTTCAGTTGCAACGTATTGCTGTGGCTCTTCGTTCTTTCGCTCTATACACATGCAGCGCAAAAAGTCCTGGCAATTCGGTCCTGAAAATAAATGAGCTCACGATGACTGAACAACGATGCCTCCTGTAAGGTCACCTTGAGCATACAAGCACCGATCCTAGCGTTTCTGCCGCTATGATTCATATATGGAACATAGCACGAACATGCGTTTTCCTACCCTTGGAGCGTTTTCTGCAGCGGCAATTGTTTCCTTTGATTTATTTCATGAAGATCGTTCGCACTTTTTTTTTTAAGAGGGCAGTCCTTCTTTATCTACTTAGACGTGAAAAACTGTCTGTCGCTCTGTCAATCAATTCCACCGCCCGGCCAAAACCGATTCACCTTGTCGACGAAGACCAGGCGAGCTGCTAGCACTGGTGGCAGGGGGTCACACACGCCAACATTATACAACGCCAACGAATCCTTAGGGCTATTTGAGGCAAAATATATGCACATAACCATGATCCCCAGCATTCATTTATTTACAATACACATTGTACGGGGTTTTTACGCTAGTAACTGCAAAGTCAACGCGTTAGAAAGGGCGTCGAAGAGAGGCTACGCGTTAAAAACAAGGTGACAGAAGCCGCGGCTCTGTAGCCCTACGTGGCGGCAGAAGGCTGTCGTCTTTCGACGTCATTCGCAGTGAAGCAAACAGATATGAGGCCTTTCTTTTCTCTCTTCACAACGTTGACGGTGTGTCGTAGAGTTATTTGGTTCGCGTGAACAATGATAAAATTTCATGGAGCGAGCAGTCAAAGATATCCCCCATATGCTGTTAAAACTTCGATTGTCCTTACGCGGCAAGCGATTAATTTTATGTTGCTTCCGTTGTCAACTCTGCATATCTCGTGAATACCACCCTGGCTAGAGCCGAGCAGCCGCGATGACTTTCGCCTTACTTGACAAGAGTAGACATCAAGTCTACACCGATTCTCGCGCGGCTGTCACAGCCTTTGCATTAGGTTCCGTTTGCGCCGAGGTCGCACGCATCCTAGGTGATAGAGCCATTTCCTCACACACCATCACGTGGTTTCCTGCTCATCTCGGGTCGCACTTGTCCTCTCTGACTAACCTCAACGAGGTCGCCCACACCCGCGCGCGCGTGCTAACCCACCGCGCCGGGTCGAAAGGAGGAGGTACCTCGGAGATTAGTCGGGGAGTCTTTCGAGATCCTTTATTCACGTTCATTGAGGTTTCTAAGCACTACCAGCTGTCTAGGCGAACGTTTCCTCTTGCGCACGAGAAACTCTCCAGGCCGCAGGTTGCAACGCTTCGAATACTGCAGACCACATCTTATCCTAGTCTGTCGACCCTAAGCTCTTACACGGACACATTTGAACCGGATTTCCCCGATTGCGGCGAGCGAAGCGATTTAGATCACTGCTCTGGCGGCGTCCCTCCTTACGGGGCCCTCAACGCACCACTGAAGAAGAGTGGTGCTCCCAGCTAGGGAGCTCTAATCTGCTACATCAGCTAAGGGCCGTCCAGAGGGCCCACGACACGGCGGCGAGGCTCGGCCTCCCCGTCCTCACGTGGGAGTGGCCCGCGGCGCTGCCGCCCTGAACGGCTGCGGTGCGCCTCAGGACAACATTATTAATGTTCATTGTCTGTCTGTCTGTCTGTCTGTCTGTCTGTCTGTCTGTCTGTCTGTCTGTCTGTCTGTCTCTCTGTCTGTCTCTCTGTCTGTCCGAAACTGTCGCCACCTACGGACATAATTTCAAATTGAGCCATTACAGTTCTACTTCAATTCGTTAGAGAACAGTGCATGATAGACGTTTCAGAACTGCACCCTCTCTTGAAACCGTCTAAACGAGCAGTGTGTGTCCCCGTTTTCACTTCTGTGAGCTATTAGGCATACATTAGTAATAAAACCAAATGAATACAATATGTGCATTAACAGCGATAAGTTTACATTTCTTGAATACGGCCCTGAATTCGCTCGTCACCTGGTGAGCCTGGTCAACAGCATAGTTCTATTAGCATAGAGCCTTGCTGTTTTTTCCACGGTAGAAAGGCGTCACCTAATTATTGTGCCGTATTATTATGCTTAATTATTGCACCGTATGTCATACTATTTCTATTTACGAAGGGGAATTCACCTCAAAAAGCAAATGCCGCACTATTGTTTAGCTTTCCCCTTACTGAACGTGAAAATTGACGTGTCATTACGGGACATGGAGGTGCATGCCACGTCCCTCTATGCTTCAAGTGTTTTGCGTGCTATTCTACCGTCAAGTAAAGGGTACTATACTATTTGGGCACAGTGGTATGCTACATAATGCTAAATTATCTTACCAAAGTGCGTTCGATGAACTTACCATCGATATCAGGTTATAACTTGCCAACTTTTTTGTCCAGCTTCTGACAGCATCGAGACGCTGATTTTTTGCACAAAAAAAAACGCTTTTGGCCCGCATTAACTTTGCGCATCAAATTGTCAGCAAGATATTCAGCCCCTTCAGCAAGATATTGATATCAGCAAGATTACCAGCTCCCTTTACACAATGCCTCTGTTGAGGCCTGTAAGGTATGTGTGAATGAGTAAAAATAAATAACTATTTGGGCGGTCCAACAAAGAGACACTTGATACGGGTCAACTTCTGTTGTACGTTTTTGGAAACAGCAACATCAGGAAGCTTGGACACATGGTCTGGAAATGCTTAACGTACCGAGCATGAAGATGCCCTGCAACACTTTTTTAAAGTAGTCTGAATACGGCGCCCAGCTGTCGTCGGGGCCCCTGCGAACACGTGAGCCAAATATTTGTGCAATTCGCAATCTTGCTTGAAATACGACTGGAAACATGCCTGCTCTTCCTTTGACTAATGACGTCAAAAGGAACATTGACACTCTCTGTTGAGGTACAACTAGCATCAGTGATTCCAAAAGTGCAGAATTGGTCTCGTGAATGTTCCGGTTGTTCGTTTTGAGTTCCAAAAATAACGAAAACATATGCATATTTCAGAACAACTCTTCGAGGACGCAGATCAGGTGTTTCGTTTGTGACAAATACGGGCACAAGACATCTGACGGCCGTTTGCGGTCGAATAAACCGTACTGTACGTATTGCCGGAAAACTAGACGCAATGTACAGGAGTGTAGACTCAAGGCCTCAGCGCCAATGGAAGTGGCCGGATGTGTTCAGACGAGAAGTGGTAACACGAGTCAGGAGTACAGTCCTCCAGATGAAGAGCGCTGCATGGGCACCGGGCGAAACCCGGCCGAGCTTGAAGAAAGGTGGCATGCCCATGATAGAAGGTGTTGTTTGAGAAGACAGTATCAGTCCTTCGGGACAGAGGCAGCAACATCGTTGTCGTGCGTCATTCGCTGATTCCGGATGAAACATTAACTGGTACCATGGCAACAATTATGTTGGCTGATGGAAGTAGCACACAAGCAGTAGAAGCTGAAATGCCCATCTCGTCTCCGTACTTTTCAGGGACTGTCATTGCAAAATGCTTGGACAACCCTTTGTATGATGTCATCATCGGAAATGTACCAGGTGCCCCTATGGACCCTTACAAAGACTGGAGGAGCCCTTGACGACGTTAAACGTACCAGGGAGACAAACGGAGAATCTCGACTTCAAGGCCGAAGTGGTTGTCGTTAAGGCGGTTGGGAAGAACTACATAGTCGGTGCTACCTGTGACCATAATGTTTAAACAGTGCTACAATAACGGGACAGTAACAAAGAAACACACGCACAGCGCCGGCTAACAATTGAGTTCATCGGAAGAAAACCTGCTGTTTTTTAAAGCCAGAATTACATCACGGTCGCGTGACTTCAATTGCCGAATTTAAAGCTTACTTTCGAAGTTAAGTTGACCACCTGTGTTGGCAATATTTCCAAGGGAGCGAGAGGTTTCTATTCAACTGCAAGTCATGCCATTCAAAAGTTGTAAAACATTGGATAGCCACAGGCTGTTTGAGAATGGCTCTCAAGAAATCCTGCCTTCGCAAGATGGGTATACGAGTCTCGGGACTCAGGTAAACCTATGAATAAAGCGTTGCCGGGAGGCTGGTTATAAGGACTCGGTCCTGTTCTCTTGCGCAGGCAAAATGCTTAGGAAGTTAAAACCTTCAACACCAGGAACAGCGAACGGCCAACAACAGTGCGCGCGTCCGAGCCAAAGAAGCAAGAAAGTAGCGGTAAAGACCCATGTCCATTCCCTCTCGCATATATTTAAGAATGGTAGGGCCAAGTACGGTGTTCGTGTGCTCTTTTCATCTCCCAACCAGTTATGTAAATTTGGAGCAACAGTACAAAGAAGGAGAGAGAGAGAAAAAAAAAAGGAAGTTTTTAAAATGAAGCATGAAAATACGTCCCTTTCGTGTAAGATTGAGGTTGTCTACCAGATTCCACTGTCTTGTGACTGTTAGTATATAGGACATAAGGCGCATGCATTAATGTTAGGCTACGGGAGCATCATAATTCAATAGATAAGAACTCAACAATTCTGGAAAGGCAATGTTTTGAATGTGGCCGTACACCATTCTTTGTCGATGCTAGTACATTGTTTGCTCACAGTGACGCATGCGCAAGGGAAATTGGGGAGGCTTTTCATGTCTCAAGGAAATAGTGGTTGTGCAAGCCAGCCTTCCGTTCCCTTATCGTCCACAGAAATGGCTTTGCTAACTAAGGGTGAACGCCGATAGGCCACGGACCACCTGGAGGCAATGTTTCTTAGCATTGGCACGTGTACTTGGTGACTTGAGCGTGCACCTGTGTTTTATGTCTTCCAATAAATTCATCTGTTAGTCAGAGTCGTATGTGTGTTTCTTTGTCCACCGCCCTGTTTTTATGGCGCTGTTTAAACGTCATCAACTAGCCCAATCTACTGTTCTTCTAGTTGTGTCGTCACTTGTTAATAGGAGAGCAAGCGATTTGCAGCTACATTTTAAATCACACTGTGAATTCCCTAACCTCTGCAGCGCAGTAATATTTGACTCACGTGTTCAGAGAAGCATCCCCGAGTGATTTATTTATTTATTTATTTATTTATTTATTTATTTATTTATTTATTTATTTAAATACTCTCAATGCCATTTGCGGCGTTACAAAGAGGAGTGGTGTTAGAAGTTAGAGATGGCAGTCTTGAATGATGCATGATCAGGGTTGCTGGCGATGGAGGCAGGAAGGTGGTTCCATTCGGATGAAGTCTTCGGCACGTAGGAGTGGAAGTACATGTTGGTATGGCAGAATGGCACATTAACTTTGTGTTTGGCACATGAACTTTGGCACGGTTTTCAGTCTGTGTTCAAAATGTGCTGCGGGGTGCATTTAAGAAAACGACGGACAAAGAGAAGGCAGCCAAGCGTACAGCGACGCCCTTCTATGTCTTCTCCTTGTTCTTCGTTATTTAAGTTCCAGTCCAAGCACTTCCACCTATGAACCAACTAGCTTAATTGAACACCGTGTCGATATACGGTCTCCATACTTACTGAGTCTTTTGCCGCACCACCTCAGTCGCTCATCCTCGTGGCTTCCGGGAACCATTATTGAGACGAGGACGACCACCAAGGTCAACGCCGAGGTGACGGTGGCGCGTCTACGTAGGACAACGTCAGTGGTATCCATGTCCACGTGAATACGAACGTGTAATTGCGTTCAACCACTGCCGCAATTGGGAACCGTCTGTTCGACGAAGTTCCAGAGCCCGCACACGACTGCCCTTCGGTGCAGTGCATGTATAAACAGAGCCTAAAAGCGCGGCTTTTTTTGAGCGATGAGAACGCGGATGTGCCCACCTGTGTCAAGACGACCCCGCCGCGAGCTGAGTGGAGCGGATGACGACCTAATTGTTTGACCGTTGAAGTGTGCCCTTATCAGGAAAGCTTCAGCTTTTTGTTTGCCTCCCTTGTTACTATATTATAGCACGGACAATGAAGGTTAACGTATGCGTGCTCCAGAAACAGCTGAGACAATGCTCTAGTAGAATGAAACAAGAGGTGTCCACTGAGGGGTGGCCTGCCCGTGCATAGCGTCTCAGTTGTTGCTTACCGTACTAAGCACGTCGGTGCGAGACTGGTTCTGAGCAACTGCGGTCGGTTTCCACTGGGCTGAAAAAAAAAAACAGTGCCAGTGTACTCCGTTTTACATGTGCATCCTAGTGAATCTCTGGTGGTAAATGTTAATATGAAAACATCCATTTCCTGACTGTCTTACGGATGCGTTGGCGCGTGTTCCTAGAATTTGTCATCTATGCTGGTATAGAACGCTGGCCCAACAAGAATGTTTATTATAGTGTTCCTTTCGTGTACTATGATACACGGCCTCAAATTGCGTCAAAGATACCCCGGTCCAGTTTCGAGCTCGATGTCGTATTGGAAGAGACAAAACGTACTAACTTGTGCATATTTGCATTGAGTATTTATTTTTAAATTGGAGTGCATTTTGATTTCTACTTGCGCTGAAGCCAGTCATGCTCCGTTTATTCATTGAAAGAGTGAAATCTCAGTTGAGACATACGTACGTGCGCATTGTGGCACTGGCTGTTATCGTCCTGCATGCCCCGATAAATATCCCACTTCCGTCGTAGGCCGCGGAACGCAGCAATGTCGAACAACTCGTTGTATATGGCAATGCCTTAAACAATGTGAATATCGGCTGCAGTATACGCAGCACACTGAAGTAAAATAAACACATACTAAATGTGCATTGTGTTTAATTTATCCAGAGCTTTAGGCGTCTTCACGCTTCTTCACCACCAGTCGGCTGAGCTGGCAAAAAGCAGCATGCACAATCGCGGGCATGGTTCTTGAGGGAGAGATGGACGTGTCATATATAATGAAGTTGTTGGATAGACTCGGATGTGGCTTGATTACCGAGTTCTAATGGGGCACGAACTCGCAAATCGTGCCCAAAGTTCTCCTTCTTCGGCTAAATTGTTCTGCGCACAGAAAAACGTCCAGGACAGCAAAAGAAAAATGTATCTCTTTTGAACGATGATCCACAATATCGCGCTGATTTCATAGCGTGCGACTATGTACAACGTCCTCGCTACTGATTGCCGATCATATTTCCTCAGAGGACAGCTGTAACGCCTGTACATACATCATGCTTACAGGATCCTATAGCCCTTGACTGATGCTTCTTGCCCTTATACGGCCGGTATATTCCCGCACCTGTGTGATAGATGTGTGTCAATCCCTTATCGTTCATTTCCCGGTGAAAAAGCAGCAGGTGCTTGCCCCCGATTCTGAGAGCGCTTAAAGTCGTGTGGATCGCTGTATACGTACGTTGGAAAACACAGCTGTATTGTACCTAAACGCTACTGGAAATGGATAGCTCTTCGCCATCAGTGGCGTAATTTTACCATAAATTTCCATGAGAACCTACATTAATGAATAATACAAGGTTAGTATGTTTCTTTAGTAAATTATTAAGGAAATTCCTTTAATTAACGCTAACGCCACATACTCTCCGAGGCGCACAGGCTTGCAACCCGCCATGGCAGCTTAGTGGTTAGGTATTGGCTTGCTAAGCCTAAGGTGGCGGGATCGAATCCCGGAGCGACCCGTGCACGATTTAGTTGCACTTAAAGAACCACAGAGAGACAGACAGACAGACAGACAGACAGACAGACAGACAGACAGACAGACAGACAGACAGACAGACAGACAGATGATCTACACTTGCCCAGAATTACTCCGTAACTGTCTGCTGTAGGACGTGCCTCATGTTATTGTCTTGGATAAGGCGAGTAAAACCTCAACAAATTAATTATACGGCTTACAGGTTCATGGCGCGAGTGTGACCTCAGCCTGTTTCACGACAGCGCGTACTACGCTGCGCTTTGCTGTCACGTAAGGTGCAGCAACAGAAAGCATTGAGTTGCTTTTTTTCTTTTTATTTCTTCTTGACGTCAAATTTATATCGCCGCCAACACATTCATGAACAAACACCCGTAGCATTAACCGAACAGCGAGAGCGATGACTCTCCGTCTTAACGGGCAGTGTCAAGACTTTAGCCACAAGGGCATCGTGCGAAAGTTGGCCTCTGAGAACCATCGCACCCAGATCATGGAAATCCAGAATTAAATTGTCCCTGAAACGTTCTTTCCTGTTTTTTTTTTTTTTGACATGGCGTCAGTGATTAGGCAACACAGTTGTGAAATAATTCACACCATAAATAAAGCGAAGCACCATGCGCTAAGGCAGCTATGGTGGTGGTAAAAACATTTATTGCCGATGTTTGAATGCGAGGGCGGAGCCCCCTACATGGCACGTGGGTGCTCCTTCACTGAGGAGACACCCTTACAAAACACAGGAAAGGCCTTGCAGCGCAATCCTCTTCATCGCGCAGGAGATGACCTTGCGCTGATCGAAGGCGGAAGTGCTGTTCATGGTGGACTCCCAGTAAGACACCGCCACAGCCGGTGATGGGGGATGGGGGAAGGTGGGGCACGTGAGGAGGATGTGCAGAAAATCCCCTGGTTTGCCGCAAAGTTTGCATGAAGAGGGGAATTGGTCTGGGTATTGGGCGTTTAGTAGTATGGGGTATGGGGCGGTCCTAGTTTGTAAGCGTCGCCAATGTGCGGCCTACGTTACGGTTAGGGATGAAGCTGGGGGTGCGTATACTCTCCGTTCGTCCCGGTAGTACGCGAGAATATCACGGAAAGAGAGCAGGCGCTCCTCGGCCTGTAAAGGGGGCTCGATTTCTCCTGCCCGGAATGTGAGACCTCGAGCTATAGGGAATGAGCCTCCTCGTTGCCAGGGAGGCCGGCATGTGCTGGTGTCCAGATGAGGCTTATGGAGTGCCGGGGCTGCCAGAAGCGTAATAAGCGAGCAGCGGTGCGAGATATGAAGCCGCTGGCAAAATTTAGGACAGCAGATTTAGAGTCGCTTATAATTGTGGTGGCAGATGTAGAGATGAGCGCAAGCGCGATGGCTGCCTCCTCTGACTCTGTGGACGAATTGGTAATGATTGAGCTGCAATTTAGAAGTTTCGCCTCGTTGTCAGCTACCGTCAGGGCCATACGGGATCCTGACGTATATGCCGCTGCGTCCACGTAGACCACGCCATGGTCCTCGCCATACTGTTTTTGGAGAGCCCGAGGCAGCTATGAGCTTATTTCTGTCGCCTTCCTCCTTACCACTGCTGTACCTCCTCAACTCCATCAGCTGCGGAGTGCGCGCTAGCGACGACAGCGAAGCCGCTCCGCCGAGCCCTCCGTGGCGACATGGCGTCCCGATATCTTTACGGAAGTTGCCCGCCTCGGCAGTGCTAGCCTTTGTAATAGAGCGCCGGCGACTCGTGTGTACGCCGCCATATGCTGCGACGATACCGTTGGGTGAAACGAAGGAGCACGTTGTAGGAGCACGTTGTTCGCAGTTAGGTTGGGAAAATTACATGCGCGTCACTGGTTAGGGGCCAATCAGCGGCCTCCCCATCCATCGTTCGATAGCGGGGGCGTTTGAAAACGCTGTTTGGCAAGCCGCTGCGATCTTTTGCGATGCGCGTGTTCAAAACCTTATTGCGAAGTACATACTTTACGCCGAGCGCTGAAATGTGTCCTCCAATGATCCTAATGGCTCGCTCTACCGGATCACCATGTTTGCACAAAATTGTCAAAACCATTTCAGAGTTTTGGGACGTTAAACCCCACAAATCAATCAATCAGAGTCCCTTTAAAGGGTAACTCCGGCGATTTTTCAGTGTCCACTGATCTTCAAGAAATTTTCTATGTGTATTCTCCTCGGTACAGTATTAATAATATATGCCAAGCCAGGGGGTTGTAAGTCATTCAGTTTTCCTGTAAATAATTTTAAATTTTTTAGTGGATTCCCCTGCGGGCCATGTTATGTTGCCGCTCATAAGGCGATCGTGCAGAAGGGACGGCGTAGCACCGTACGCTATACAAAGCTTCTTTCTCGGCTCTCTCTCTGCATGGTCTTTGACAGCAATTATCAATGGAAAGCAAACTGCTCCCATTGAGCGGCTGGTCTCCCACGCTGGCCCCCAGGGGTTCCTGGTACGAGACCCTTCCCTTTCGCTGAACGTCGCTCGGGGGGGTCGCGGCTGCGCGACCGTACTTGTCCCCTCAGTGGCCGTTTCGGGGAAGAGCAGCTCGGACGCGTAGGAAAAGAATGCATGAGAAGTGCGCCGTCGCTCGAAGCGACAATGCGCTTGGCCCAACCAATTCTTTAACGACCGGCATGCGCTCTCGGCGCGCCGACTGGAACAAAGGGTTGAGTCGCAGCAGTGCAAGGTCCGAACTGCGGGAAAGGCGAAGACACGCTGTGTTTCCTGGAACGACAGGGTTCGACTGGATGAGCGTGGGAGATGGCCCGAATGCCGCAGGGCTGCTACGATACCGATATTTCGATTGTGAGAATATCTGAGAGCGTGGGATAAGGAGAGGGAGAGCCATGATGGGAAAGAATGCCAAAATGCCTGTTTAAACTGCAAAGACGCTGCTGTCGGGATTAGGGACAGCCCACTAGGGAGTGGCTTAATCTGAGGGTAAACAGATTGGATAACAGAAGGTTGAGGCGGACCAGCAGTGGCCACCTCCCCTCTTTCTTTGTTACCGTAAGGTACTAAAGACTGGACGGGATTCGTTTCCCTTCAGTCTAGGCTGTAATCACTTAACTGATCGATCAGTAAGACTCCGTACGATGCAACTTCTGTCTGGGCCGTAACCACTCGGTGGTCGAACAGTGAGACTAGGTTCGTTGTACGTAGTAACAGTGTTCTAGGCTCTAACTTAAGAAAAGTTAAGTAGAAGGGTAAGACGCTGTTGATGTCTATGTCATCATCAGTGTGCTTCGGCAAGATGTACATATGACTGTAAATATTTTGCTACAATATACCTTCAAGTTCATTACCTCCAACGTGCCTCCTGCTTCATCGACGTCGATCATCTTCTTGACGGGACTTCAATCCACGTCAAGGAGAAAACGAACAAGAAAAACATAACTGGCCATACTGTGTTTTCTGACGTCACCACCTCCAGTGCTGCCTACCCGAGCCTGCGGGCCTTCAAAAGCAAAATGGCGATTATTCATCGCTCAAATCGTCGCTCTCAAGTTCAGAAAAGCTTGCATAACTCAATACTTCGTCGGATGACCTCGCCACTGTCATTTTTCTGGCGCGAGCTCCATATTTCTGATCGTGGGGAGGCTGTGACATCATCGCATACGCTACACGAGGCGTCTGTCCGTTTCTGGTTGGGTTTGAACACGCCTTTCAGTCAGTTATTTAAAATTTTTTGTGCGTTTCCGAACTGAACCACCCTGGGTGCTACAGGACTACCAGTACTATTGAGAAACATCGATACGTGGCGAAACATGGTGAAAAAACCACCGGAGTTGCCCTTTAAATACAACCCAATGAATAGTGGAGTTTTGTTCTCGCTTGGGACATTAAGTGACTGAGGTGATATAAAGTGGAGCTCACAGAAGTTTGGTTCCTGACAGCACTAACTAAGGGCGGACGGACGTAATAAAAGGTTTTGTTTATTTATCGTCGCATCCTAGTGCGCTCTTTCTGTCTTCTTCGTTTTCTTCCTGTGTCCGTCCATTCATCTGCGCAGCATTACGTAATTGAAAGTTGGCATGAATGCGCTTGACTGAGTGAGCTTCACCTACCGACGGTAGGTGTAGTTTTGTTGCGATAGGAATGATATTGACATTCGGGATTTCGCCGTCGGCGTCGTCGTCATGTCGCCGATATGTATAAGTATGTATATATAGATCGAAATCTCTAAGAAAAAAAAACGCACGCCGCTTACGCCGGCCGTGTCATAAGGATGGATCTTAAGACAAAAGCGCGCAGCTTAGGCCGGCAATACCATAAAGATCGAAATCTCGAAGGAACGGGCTCGATTGATGCCGCTGTGCTCGGCAAAGTTTCTCGTGGGCACAAAGCTCACGCTCCTTAGCGTATTCGTGCGGTGTGATGCACGTGCTACAAGAAATCAAAAGAAGATAACTTAGCTCGCAGTTCTGCTGCGCCGTTGTCTCTATACTGCTCGACTATAAATGACCTTTGACCGACTGCTCACCGTCACCGTTTCTCATCAGTACCACTCTTCTGCAAGCGGTACGCCGTGGTCATTCATTCCCTCCGTGCGAGTCTGGTAACACGTGAGCATACCTGTGTGCTTAATAAGCCCACGTTCACTACAATTCAGATTGCTCCTAAGGCTGCTGGTCGTCCTTCGTGTATTATATCATGCACTGCTATCGCATTGATTGTTTCGCCCTTCTGGCGGAACTGTGACCTTTAGATGCGAAGCAGCTCTTTGACTAGCCTGTGTAACGCTGTCCCTCCGTACGTCCGTACAACGCGCCGCAACGCGCTCCCCTCGCCGAAGGTGTTGGAGCGGTGCCAAGTAGGTCACGCCGCAGCTGCGCGTCGACGTCACGCTCCCCTCGCAGTGCGCGCTGATGTCACCCTCTCCCTCGCCTGCCGCGCGCTCGTCGCAGCGCCCGCAACACCTGCCGTTACCGCCGCTCGCTACACCGCCGACCCGTCGGTTCACGCGCAAAATTAACACCATCTTCCCAAGGGGAACCCTGATGGGATGCGAAGCACCCGCGTTAGCGCCGTTCAACCCGTGGCGCCACCCGTGCGCAACGCTGATGCTTCGCATCCCATCAGGGTTCGCTTTGGGAAGATGGTGTTAATTTTTTATTCACTTTAATTTATTCCATTTGTGTCAAGATTACTACGCTACTGCTAAAAAAAGTACAAATAACTTCCCCTATATGCCTTCCTTGGCCTCATTGTGTGTTGGATTCATTAGATTGTCTCTAACAAAGAAACTAGCCTTTGATCAATTCCCCTCTCGTTACTCACTGAACTGGAAATTCAAACCTGCGTTAAGAGGTTTTACGTAAATTTTTACGAAAGGAAGTAATGACAAATATCCTCATGTAATTAAGTATTGTCTTAGGGGTTTTTAGGGGAATTTGTTATTCACGGCGCTAATTTTTGAAAATGTGTTGCTTTTACTAATGTCCCAATAGCACAGGTGCTTCTCGCACGCGACGAGTGTTTCTCGCAGCTTTATTGTCGATGACGAATGATTTTCAAACTTGAGGGTAGGGAGAGAGAGAGAGAAGACTTTATTATACAGATTGGGCCGGCAGTTGGATCGTGGTGGCCTCAGGTGGCAGCTCAGAGTCCCTGGGCTCGGGCGGCATCTTCGGCTTGCCGGACGGCCCAGAGCTGGTCGTTCAACTCCAGTGCGAAGATGTAAGCGTTTACTTTCATGCCAGTTACGTCCTACTCCGACCCACAGCAATGTGAACGTGTCACCACTGACGACTGTAGTTCGCCCCCAAAAGAAGAATAAAAAATTAAAAATAAAATCGTCGATATAAGCCAGGGTCGGGCTTAAGAGGATTCTAGGAATTCCACAGACGACTAGCACTGAGCGGCTTTTAGAGCTGGGATTGCACAACACGGTTGATGAGCTGATTGAGGCGCACTTTGCGGCACAGGTGGCTCGTCTGTCCAGCACTAAGGCTGGTTTGAAGATCTTGGATGAGGCTGGCATTGCAGCTCCTAGGGTGGAGGTATCTGACGGGGTTCAGCTCACACGAGACGAGCGGGAGGATATTCAGGTGGATCCTATTCCGCGCAATATTCATCCGGTGCACCATGCAGGCCGTCGTGAGTCTCGAGCCCGGGCTATTCTTCGAAGTGTAGGTAGCGATGCTAAAGCGGCGCTTTTTGTGGACGCTGCAGAGTACAGTACGCGGAGGGCCTTTGGGGTGTAGGTTGCCGATGGTAAAGGGCAGCTGGTGGCCCGGGGATCAGTCTGCACAGATCAGGTCACAGTTGCGGAGGAGATCGCCATTGCGTTAGCTCTTCAGGCTGCAGAGGTGCCTTGTGTGGTTTACTCGGATTCACGATCGGCCGTCCGGGCCTTCTCTGGAGGTTTGATTTCGCAGCAGGCGGCACGGCTCCTTCGGAGTGGTCGCAGGCAGGCGAGATGAGCCGGTGGTCGTCACATCTCTTGGTTTCCAGCGCACGTCGAGGGCATTGATGGGGTTAATCCCAATGCCAGCGCTCACACCCTTGCACGTGAATGCACGAACCGTGCGGGGGGTGGTGAGGCGTCTGGGGGGAACAATGACCTCAGAAAGGATCCTTTGGCAACGTTCCATGAGATTACGTCTAGCTACAAGCTGAGTAGGAGGCGCTTTCCCCTTCCTAATGCTAGGCTCAACAGAGCCCAGGGAATCACTTTTAGGCTCCTACAGACGGATACGTATCTCTGCCCGCGAACGTATCGTAGGACAGCGCCGGATTTTCAAGAAGAGTGTCCTCGTTGTGGCCTCGAGAGTTGCTCGCTAACACACATGCTCTGGCAGTGCCCCGCGAATGTAGGGGCGGACTTAAGTGACGAGGACTCGTGGCGGTGATGTTTACACAGCCCGGTCCTGGGTCTGCAACTACTGGCTGTCCGGAGGGCCCGGGCGGATATTCATCTTCCGGTGCCGACCTGGGTGGAGCCGCCGACTGGTTGAGGGGGTCCTAGGACCTCCTTAAACTAGTCCCTCTAGTCTCGCAATAAAGCTCTTTGTGTGTGTATGTATGTGGATATAAGCCGCACCACCATAACGTATAACGGGCTTAAGCCATTTCTAAACTAAATGAACAGGGGTGTGCACCCAAAGGAAAATGCTGTGCGAAAGCCAATCTTGAAATCGAAAAAGAATAATAAATCGGAAGCAGAGGCAGCATCGCGAACTTGCGAAAAGTGCATTAAAACGGACAACGGTCGCTGGCGGTGATTATGGCATGACGTTCGATTCCTTCACAGCATCGAACGAGCTTTTATAGAAGCTATAATTTAGTATTTCTAACTGTATACCAGCGCCTCATAATTTTAATCTGTGTTTCTTCTTGATCAGATCATGAGAACCTAGTAGAGGACAACGTCATTAAGTGTACCCGAACGTAGCATGTTTAACTCTCGGTATTTCAACGCCTTCTCCTTTATACAACGAAGCTGTGTATGGTTGCCCTACAGGGTTTCCTGGCGTCCGGGAACAAAATATCTAGTTTAGTCAGGCTCCGCGAGATGGTGCTATCAGCCACGCTCTGTTCTTAAATTTCTTGAGTTTCTTAAAGGCCTTAAATTTTTTTACGAGCCTGGTGGCGCACATGTCACCGCCCCGTTACAAAGGGGACGCTCATAGCATCCATCCATCCATCCATCCATCCATCCATCTATGTAGGGTGCCTCGATACGCGCTACTCTGTACATGGTGGTGACACATCCGGCAGCGCCGCCATATTGGGTCAGAGAACGCAGGGGCGCGGTATGTGGTAGATACATCAAATGCATGTAATGTAGGAGTCTGCTGGATCTATCAAATGGTGTTACTTTTAGCAGTTATACTCGAGCATCTACTGTTGAGTTTTAGCGTGTTCGGTAAACCGGTATAAGCATAGGCGCAGCGGATACATGATAACCTATAGTGCAGTTTACTTGAACTGGTATAACGCATTACGGAAAAAGAGGAACGGCAAAGCAGACCGACACAAGAGGACAAGTTGGATGGATGGATGGATGGATGGATGGATGGATGGATGGATGCTATGAGCTTCCCCTTTGTAACGGGGCGGTGACATGTGCGCCACCAGGCTCGTAAGAAGATTTAAGAACTTTTTTTTTTCTCTTTTAATTTTCCTCATGCCTTTTAAATTTACTTCAATCAAATCGATCATGCCATATCAAAAACGGAATTTCATATCCCAGTTCCCTGCCCCTTATGGCAGAAATTCCATATTTTTCCCTATAATTATTTTTGTCCGTTCTCTCTAGTTTTCTGCCACCAGTATTCTAACCGTCTCTTACTTATTTCAATCGCGGCTATGTTCAGCTTCCCGTTGTTCGCCCTAAAACCCAAGGCTTCATGTAGGGTGGTGCCCAAACGTACACCTGGGTGGATATTTCCGCATTCAATCAGAACATGCTCTGTCGTTTCCCTATCTTCCTCACAGCATGTGCATTTTTCTTCTTCTTTACTGAATTTCGCTTTATAAACACGCGTTCTAAGGCAGCCCGATCTCGCTTCAAACAATAAAGCGCTTCCTCTTGAATTATCATAAAATGCCTCCCTCTTTATTTCGTTTTTGCCCTCTCGGTAGTTATTGTCGCAGCCAAGTGACGCCACCTATGGGTGATAAACAGAACAAGCAGTTACCTAAAAACGCGTGATCTATGTCCTCCGAGATTCTTGCAGCCGTTCATTATGCCTACAGCCTTGATAATTTGAGTGTGGATCTCAGAAAAGTTGTAGAATTGTCACGGATGCTTTACTGACGAATCGTCATGATACAAGGCTAAAGCAAACACAACCGTCAGCTCTTGAGGGCTACACAGCGCGCGACGACCACTCGAAAGAATCAAAGCGAACGGGATATGCTCAGAGTTCTCGGCCATGTTTGCGCATGCGCTGTTCGCTCTACGCAAATTCCTTTGCGTATAGCGGCTTGCCGGACACGCTAAATTTCCTTATTTACACCTCACCTCAAAGGTGGCGGCGTCCGCGTGAAGTACTTCGACACCATATGGCGGCGCGGCACTCTATAGGTGTGACCACTCTGCTACCGAGGGAGGAGGTGCTGACACCGAGGCACCCCACGCACTGTCTAGACACGCATGCGCCTCGCGTCAGCGGCAAGCAGTGACCAATACGCATTTTGTAACGAGAGAAATAAGAAAATGTTGTAAGGTGAGGACGAGGGGTGCCGGTGTGTCAGCGCTATTGGGTCTAGAGGCAGCAGGTGTTGCTCTGGTAAGTCCAATGCTACTGAGTCCGGACACTGCATTGTGTCGAGAAGCTATACTCCGCTTCATGCAACAGTTGCAACGCTGCGAAGTCTACGCAAGAACTGCGTAAAGAAACGGAAAAGTGTATCTCTCTGACAAACGAACAACAAAGATAATGTGCAAACTC
Source organism: Hyalomma asiaticum (assembly GCA_013339685.2). NCBI lineage: Eukaryota > Metazoa > Arthropoda > Arachnida > Ixodida > Ixodidae > Hyalomma > Hyalomma asiaticum. The sequence goes on along the minus strand of CM023490.1, from coordinate 60,606,469 downwards.
CCATATTTAGATTGTTGTCCCAGCACTACGAGCGTTTTTTAGATGCGAAGCAGTTCTTTGACTAGCCTGTGTAACGCTGTCCCTCCGTCCGTACGAACGCGCCGCAACGCGCTCCCCTCGCCGCAGGTGTTGGAGCGGTGCCAAGTAGGTCACGCCGCAGCTGCGCGTTGACGTCACGCTCCCCTCGCAGTGCGCGCTGGCGTCACTCTCTCCCTCGCCTGCCGCGCGCTCGCCGCAGCGCCCGCAGCTGCCGCCTGACGAAAATCTTGATTGAAAAATACCGACTGCTCGCGCTGGAGAACCATTCACCGGTCACCCATATATATATATATATATATATATATATATATATATATATATATATATATATATATATATATATATATATATATGCACAGGATCTTGACTTGCAATGAAGTGCCGGTGGGAGATTTCACTTGTGCGTAGTTGAACCATAAGGATTCGTAGCGTGCGCGTTAACTAAATTAATCCGGAACTCGGCACGATCTACGATGAACCTCAGGAGCTTCGCCCACTCATCATCATTCACTCCGTGAATATGCTGTGAATTTTCTTCGATGAACGCTTTGCCAGCTTGCAAGGAACGAGAACGCGCCCTCGCACGCGAGAGACAACTCTGACGCAGGCAGCGTCAGCTAGCGTCAAGCCGATGCAAACGCGACGCCTAGTCAAACCGATGCGAACGCGGTGTGCACCCCCTGTGCTGCTTCGCATCGCCTTATGGTCCCCTTTAGCGGGAGATGGTGTAATTTTTGGTCAAGCTGACGACAGGTGCATCACGGCCGCTGGATAAAAACTCGTGCGTTGCTAATCGAGCGGCCGTAGGTGCATTGTACTTGAGGCTGCCGGTAAATCACTTGTTTCACGACTCACCGCGAGCAATGCATCACTTCTTGTTCGCTGAAGTTCACAGCGCGAGTGAGAGTTCTACCTTTGACAGTGTTACGCCTGACGTATCAGAGAGCAGAAACATTTAACTGAAACGATAAACATTTTCAACAAACTAAGTGTAATTGGTTCAGACCTTTGTGGGTTTAGCTCTCTTGCTCGGCAATGGCGTCACAATCTGGCTTTTATACCAAACTGCAAAAAGCCTCCGTCAGGCTTTGTATCCTTTTGCTTTTGCTTCGATTTCTGTAAATGTACAGAAAGAAATAAATCAAATCAAAACTGTATTGCTTCTACCGTGTGACATCGGTGTGTGTGCTCAAGCGCTTCACTGGTCATCCACCTTCAGCGAGCGGAATGGCTTGCACTTTTTAACGAGAAGCTGGCAACATTTATTCAAGTCGAAGGGCACTTCTCTCTCATCCCGATATAAAGTCTACAAAGTACCGCAAGACGGCTAAAGCATACTTTTCGTCTCTAGGTATGTGCTTGAAAGCGCAGCTCTGGAAAAGAAAAATAAAACACAGGTACTTTTGGAACACTTCAGAGGATTGGCGAGGCAAGATGAATAATACATCGCAGTACTATGGGTGCAAGTAATTATTCCTCGTACTTCGTTGCGTGCTCCACATGTCACGCGGTTTATCTCGCGTACTTTTAAGCGCCAGTGACGAGGGGTGTTCGTGCGTGAACGCAGGATAGCGCTGCGATGTAGCCATACAAAGCCGGTTTTGCGCCCGCTGTTTAACCCAGTAAACCGGTTCATGTATTTCATTTTTGTTTTCACTTTTTAGCGTCCTTTTGCGTGTGGTATAATCGGGGAAAGTTCGTAATATCGGGAGCAAGTTTGCGCCTGGCATATTCATCAAAAGCTTGTAAATAATGCTGTTATATTGACTCTTGTTGCGGTACCATTTCGCACCACGGTCTCCTGAAAGCCTCCCTGGCTATACTGTTGACAACATTGTAAAGACATGGCACCGTGGCTCAAACTACAAGTATGTTGGCCGCCATTGGAGGTGACGCCGGAACGAACTGTCGCTTGTCGTCCATTGTTAAATTCTAAAACCACTGTTTCTGCAACGCTAGCATATAAGATAAGATATACACTTGTGAAAAAAAGTTCTGGAGTTTTACCTGTCAAAACCAAAATACGATTGTGAGGGGACTCCGGATTCAGGTGCAGCACGTGGGGATCGTTAATGTCACTCCGACATTACATGAATTATTATTATTATTATTATTATTATTATTATTATTATTATTATTATTATTATTATTATTATTATTATTATTATTATTATTCGAGGAGTCCAAATGCACACCGGTGCTCGTGCATTTGGAATCCTCGAATAACAACAACGACGACGACGACAACAACAATAACAATAATAATAACAATATTAATTAGAACAATAATAATAACAATAATAATAATCGTTATCCGTGGTAGGATAGGACGTCGTGACAAACGGCAGCGCACAACAGGTGACAGGATGACACTGACAAAATGTGTTGTGGCTCCGCTATCGCAAACACCGATGATCATCGGAGCTGTAGGGGCTTAGCAAGTCATTGCAAATTTAAGCATGGGGAGAAACGTGATTTTTCAGTACATCCACACCTAATTTGTTACCGCACTGCACAAGTAACTCTCTTTTTTTTTTCTTTTTCTCCACTTCAATGTCCGCGTATCTCTTTCTTTCTCTCACTTTCTCTTTCTCTCGCCCATTGCGTATTGCCGACACACGGCCCGGCGTGCGTTTCGATATGTCGTGTCTCGCAGTCGTCTCCACATTCATGATGATGATGATGATTCTTCACCTTTGGCATTTATCCACTTGGGAGGATTAGCGAAGACTCAGGCGGATTTAACTTTAATTTACAAAGTTATACTACCTGAAAGGTTTATTCGTCCTTGAATAATCGTCCTTATTCGTGAATTTGAATATTGTGAGCGTAATCTTTGGACACAAAATAACTTAACAAAAGAAAAATAACAATCAATCATTGGTATAGAGAATAATGGAATAAGTAATTAGGATCTATTAACTGAATAAACAAATCGATTCGAATACGTAATGAGCTTCTGCAGAGCAAGGCATATATTCCTATTCGTGTGTCCCTGCACGGAAGACCCGAATGAAAGGAGTACAGCGCTTCATAATGGAATGCACAGATTTCGCAATGCCATTTCGGTAGTGCTTTTCCTAAGGGAGGTCTCCACATTCTTTATTCTCTTCTTCGTCTTCTTACCCTAACTCTACGATCACTACCATTCATGATACCACTATCAAGATATCATGATGTCACTATCACGCAGCACTATCGCTGATGCTATCACTATCCTGTTATAGTGGGCTGAGGGAAACTATATAAGGGTAGGGGGTTAGAGGGCAAGTGTGGGGGCGCTTTACCCATTTGCCCAAACCGAGACTTTTTCGCACGATGGAATGATCATTAGAGCGACGTTCTAATAGCTCCGCTGCAAAAAAAAAGACATGAATGACAAGCACGAGAGCCGAAAAAGCGCTATTTTCTCCAGCACGGCTAGGCGTTCGAGCGGGTAGATAGCGAAAGAGTAGAAAGTAGGGAGAAGCTGTAATGGAGTGCCATGGAAATTTTGAGCACATGCACTGTACAATGGGCCTCTGGCATTTTCGTCTGCATCGAAAATGCGACCGCGGCGGTCGGGGTCTAACCCGCGTTACTTGGGTGGCAGTCGAGCACGATAACCACTGAGTGAGTGAGTGAGTGAGTGAGTGAGTGAGTGAGTGAGTGAGTGAGTGAGTGAGTGAGTGAGTGAGTGAGTGAGTGAGTGAGTGAGTGAGTGAGTGAGTGAGTGAACTTTATTTGCGAAATAGGGTGAACAAGGGTAGCGGGAAGCTTACAGCGCCGGCCACTCCAGTGGCCGGCGCTGTAAGATCGGCCTGGTCTAAGGGGCCCTTCTAGGTCTCCAGGTCGGCTCTACACCATCGCGGCGGAACCCTCAAAATGCGGCAGCTGTGGCAGGGAATTGAAACTCCACCCTCGTCTGCTTTTAGAGCGCAGCTCTTACGCGCCCGTTCCTGCATTAAATAGTGATTGTAAAGGAAAGGAAAAAGGCGCTAATTTCTGTCTCCCACGCTGGGGTCACCGCTAAGCGCCTCCTGCATTGAGCGCTGTCCGTTCCTTGCTCATCGTAATCGAGTGACTGAGACCAGGGAAATGCCTCCTTGCTCGCGCGGCTCGATTCATGCGCTGCCTTCTTTATTTTGGCCGAGGAAGGTTGGACTGGGAAATACGTACAGTCAACAGCAAAAGCTTGCGGAATCCGAAACTTAGCAACAACCTATATTAGCGCTTAGCCTCGCAATGTGGCCTCAAATGTTACAACTTTTACATCGCAAAAACATCTACCCACTGAAACATTTAATTCGAGGCTATGTTGCGAGGCTAAGCGGTAATATAGGTTTTAGGAATTTTCCGATCCTGCAAACTTTTGCTGTCGACTGTATGTAGAGAGCGGGAGCAGAACATTTAAGATTTTCCCAATTGTGGGGCAGCACTGTGAGGCACTTGATGAGATTTCTTTTCATCGTGGTCGAGTAGGCTCTTGCAACTCGACGCTGCGGCGGCGCCTTGGGCTGCCAGGATTCGAGAAGTGCTTTGTGAGTATGTCACACGGGCAGCTCACGAGCCGTTTCGCAAGCCCGAAAGACGCCGGTTTGTTCCCGGTCGCCGAGGTTGCACTTCGAATAAGGAGTACTGCTAGAGGCTCGTGTACTGTTCGATATCCAGTTCGCGTTAAAAATGTCAAGTGCTCAAAATTTCTGAGCCCTCATTACGGCGCGTTTCACAATTATATCCTTGTTTTCACCGCTTAAATATCTTTTTCATAGCATATGCCCTTCCAACCGAATGATTACGAATTCGGCCGGGCTCACGCAGTGAGCACTCAGTACAAGTGAGCCAACTTATACACGTGTGGTCGGTTGTGCTGACCATATGACTGTAGTTTTGAAGACCTAACTATAGGCAAGTCTCCAGTGGAGAAGCAATTGCACTATTTGTGCCTAGCAGCAGTGAAAATAAAATAGCAGCAAGCTGCAATGTAAAGCAAAACTACCTTTACTCACTTTTGCGGCTTCGAAGACGATGGTCACATTCAGCCGCAATCTTGTTATCAGGTTCTCAATCAAAAAGGAAAAAGAAATTTCATAGTTTAATTTAACAGGACATTCACACAGAAATTACAGTCACTGCTAGAAAAAACGGTGCGCGTAGCGTTATCGGATGACTTCGTCCCTGCCACTTAGGCTGTGACGTCATCGCACATGGTGAACGATGTGCCTACCCGTTTCGGTTTTGGTTTGAACATGTTTTTCAGAGGGGCATTTAAAATTATTGTTGAGTTTCTGAGCAAATTGAGTCACCTTGGCTGCTACAGGAAAGTCAGTACCATTGGAAAAACGGCGATACCCGAATTTGGTGAAAAAAAAATTTTAAAAAACCGGAGTTCCCTTTTAACGTCGCAACATGATGAAAGGAATCACACGGTGGGCATGTACAGAACGAGAGCCATTTCTACATTATGTGCTTATATAGTAAGATAGTAAGAGTAACGTTAGTGTATAGTAAGAGCGACCATACGACACTGTCGTGTTTGCGTGTGAGCTCTAGCTATCTGTTTCTTCTTCTTCGAACTTTTCTGTCTCCTCTCACCCCTTCTCCAGTGCAGGGTAGCAAACCGGATATTTATTCCTACCATTCAATCTCCCTGCCTACTGCATAACTCTGATCTCTCACTCTCTCTCTCTCCCTTGCGCTATAAAAACTCACAAGGTTGCCAAATTCGCGCTCACACTCCTCAGATCTGGTGCTCGCATTCACTTACCGGGCTCATGACCTCAACAATTTGCAGCATTTTTTCCATGCAGTAGATGAATGTTCTTCGAAATACCACTATGTTCTGAAATTATATGCAGTTGAAAAGAGAATCATTGAGGCAACGGTTACGGAAACCGTCTTGATATTTGAAGCAGCGCACAAGATACGGGAGGGTCAAGGAACAGAACGAACCGACTGGACAGCATGTATCAGCGAACTCCCGGTCACGATTAGGAATTGTTAAATGTCATTTTTGGAAGAGCATAGGTAAGAGCATTGTGAGATAGTGTTACACGTTGTCTGTCTGGTTTTGTGTACACAGGCGTGCGCACAGGGAGTGGGGGGGGGGGGGGGGGGATTAGAAATGAGAAGATTGATTAGAAGGGGCGGCCGCCTCTTCTTATCGCCTGAAGGAAGGCGCGAAATCTTACCAATACCTTTACATTGCATCGCGTTTTCACCAAAATAGACTCATGGGAAGGGGTTCAGAGGAAGAGGGGGCGCTGCAGTGAACCTTCGCCACCCCATCCTATGGCGAACCGTGTGCACGCCTATGTGTATGTATGTTAATTTGTGTGCTCCTCAAAAAAATTAGCGCTGCTTGTGATAAGGGCTGGTAGTCCTTAGTTTGACTAGTTTGTATTTGGCGGGGAAACGTTTCTAGTCGTGACGTCGTCTTACGTGGTCTTACATATGACGACTAGGCTGTAACCACATTTGAATTTGGTGAAGGCGCATCACTATAGTTCTGACGTCATTTTAGATGGTCATGTAAGTGAATACTGTGCTGTAACGGAGTTGAAATTTTGCTGGGACACATTGCTGGTTGTGACATCATTTTACGATTGCTATGCTGTAACCGTGTTTGAAGTTGGCGGGGCATGATGATGATAATTTTCTGCAGACGACACGCGGACTAAAGGCGAGTATAACAGCTTCGCTGTAAATATATAGACGTTGTTGTGAGTCAGCGGTAGTCTGTTCGTTCTCCTCCCTTGGTGTTTCTTGTCTAGTACGCTGTTTCGAACATCATCATGGCCTGTCATCAGCTCTTCCAACTATCAACTTTGCTACAGTTACTGAAACAGCGTTCTCGACGTACCGTGTCATTGTAGCTGGCATAAGCGTAGCAGGTCCGGACGGTAATGCACAATCGGCGATGTTCCTGTAAGTTGACGTAAGTTGACGTAAGTCCACTTTGAACGTATCACGCTGCTGCCGCACCACAGTTATAACTACGTTGTATAATTAAATTGTAGCAGTAAATCAGAACTAGGGCTACTTCCTCTATAGCTTAAAATCTTCCTTATTAAGTTTGTACACAGGCACAGGCAAAGGTCCTCTAGCTTAAAATCTTGCTTAAGTTTGGCACAGGCAGGCATATAAGTCTGTACACAGGCACAGGCCTCTGGTTAATCGTTCGGAACCATTGCAGGATAACCGTCGCGCCACCAGCGTACATCGCTTGGGCTACGCGAGACGTTTGGTGGCTTGAGAGCAGAATTTCATTACCGAAGCAGTCGGCACGTGGTGATTAGCACTCAGCAGTGACGTTCTTCGAATGCTAGCGGGCAAGTTAAAACATTCGTGCAGCCAAAACATGTGTTGACCTACTTAATCAAGTTTCGCTTCTTTGCGGAGGCAGCCGTTGCCATTTCTGTGTCATTGTGGCATGAAAGGTCATGCTACGAACACCGAGTTGTTGGTAAGTTCATCGTGCTAGATAATTAGGGTACACTTATACAACTTCTAAACGAAATGTGTCATGTAATGTTGTGCCGGGGACTCAGAGCTTCTTAAGCTGCTTACTGGCAGCTTTTATATTTGTCCCTGCCACTGTATGCTTGCAATGGAAACAAATAAACGAAATAAATAAATATGAAAAGAAAGAAAGAAAGAAAGAAAGAAAGAAAGAAAGAAAGAAAGAAAGAAAGAAAGAAAGAAAGAAAGAAAGAAAGAAAGAAAGAAAGAAAGAAAGAAAGAAAGAAAGAAAGAAAGAAAGAAGAGAAATGTTTTTCTGTACAAGGTTTGTTTAGCGAAAGCAATGGAAGTGGAAGTGCGACGTTAATATAGATATTTCGAAGCATATATATTTTTTCCTTCTAATAATTTTTTACGGTGGACGTGTCGGTGTAAGTTAGGTGGGCGTTTGAATTTTTTTACTACAAATAATTAGTCAGATAATTGCTTACTTTACGAGAACACTCAATCGTGAAAAAGAGGCACTCTGTTGTCTTTTCACTTTCACTTGCTTTACTATACTCTCATGAAACTATCCACCACGACATTATGTAAATTTCAAGCATTTGTTTCCCACTCGAATATAGTTCGTGCTTGATGGAGGTGGTAAAGTTATTTGATGCTGGAGCACAGTGTTTACATGGCAAGCGTTTGCGGGCTTTTTACAAAGGGCCTCTTACTTGAGAAATCATTCCACTCGAGGCTCAGCAAATACATTCTCGTGGTATAACCAGGCAGCCGTTTTGAGGTACACATGTCTTTGATTTTTTTTCTCGTGTTGTACTTATTGGGGTGCGCCTCAAGAGCAATTTATTCCGCTTGTTGTCGCGGCTTCTGTTACAAATGGATAAGTATTGTCTCTTTGTTTCAGGTTACGCTGGTCAAGCTGCATTTAGCAAGCCGATCATTGGCATCAGCATTCCTAAAAGCGTTCCTTAAAAGCATCGGGTTTACTTGAAACACTGCAGCTGCTGTTGGCACGTTGACTCTGCCTATAAATACGAAGTAGCATCATGGCAGTTTAAGAACTCTGGTGCTTTCTTTCCCATCCAATCGAGAAATGCAAAATTGTCACGTTAACTCAAATTCAAGTTAACGCTGGAGTACAGTACTCAAAATACGCTGGGCGAAGCGGAAGTGGTAGATTTGTAGCTAGGTATCGCGTGGAAGCAACGTAATGAACGTGGGGGTCGTTGCTACAGGTTAATTAACTGGAAACGTAAATGCGAAAAGTGGATTGGTTTCGAAGCTATATTGCGGCGTGGGGTAACGTGAATGCGTTTGTCTGATAATTGTAAACGATGTCTCGCAAGGCGTTGTTCACCATTATTATATCAGGGGTAGGGTGCCAAATCCTGTCTAACTGAAATAAGCAGCAGGAAAAAAAAGCGAATAAAAATTGAGGGAGTTCGAAACTGACCAAGAAATAATACATTTCCAGTAAAAATCAAACCGCAACTATAACATGTTGCAAGAATTGCACAGTGCAGCTAAAACGAAGGCAGAAGGCACACATATCAGAAGAGAGGAATCAAGGTTGCGTGGTAACATCGTCACGTCGAACGTGGCGGTCCAAGGTGACGTCACCGTCACACAACGATGTGACCCGACGACGTCACCACCTCTCACGAGACTTCATATGACGATGTCCTCTGATGACGTCATGGGGTGCTTGTTACATGGGCTCTTAGGATCGGCCCACATTTATGTGCGAGCGAGCCAGGAAAAAAAATTACACCATCTCCCGCTAAAGGGGACCATGAGGCGATGCGAAGCAGCACGGGGGGTGCACACCGCGTTTGCATCGGTTTTACTAGGTGTCGCGTTTGCATCGGTTTGACGCTGGCAGACGCTGCCTGCGTCAGCGTTGTCTCTCGCGGGCGAGGGCGCGTTCTCGTTCCTTGCGAGATGGTAAAGCGTTCATCGAAGAAAGCGTTTCCATAGTCATTGCGCTCCGTTTGGAGAGGAGAGGAGGAATGCCGAGAGGAGAGGAGATGAGACAAGGAGAGGAGGGGGAGGAGGATGCGCTTGCGCAGTGTGGGTGTGGACGCCACAAGCGGATGGATGGATGGAGGAAGGGAGGAAGTGACATAGCCCTGACCATAAGCTGCTTCGCATCTAAAAGTCTAACTCGAGACTACCGGTATTCTAGTACACTCTACTACAGGATCCACTGTAAAAAGAAGCAGACGACGTGGCGTCCATTACATTTCAAAGCTCCCAAAATAGCAACTTTCGTTCTTCGATCTCAGCACAGTCAGTCACTTATTTATTTATTTATTTATTTATTTATTTATTTATTTATTTATTTATTTATTTATTTATTTATGTATTTATTTATTTATTTATTTATTTATTCATACTTAAGGCATATATTTGGTCACGGCAGGAGTAGGAAAATAACAATGATTTTCACACATACATCACAGCAGTTTAATAGCAGTAAGATTCGCGTACATTTCCGGGTAAAACATCCTAGAATTGAATCGCGTAAGGAAAAAAAAAAGAACGCTGTGAAAAAGCGAGTCTGAACGAGAACTATACGGCACAATACTTCAGTTCTCGACATTTTTTTTTCCTGTTCTGGTAATATTCTGGTAGGAGAGCACTTGTCAGCGTTGTGCGTCAGGTAATTTTGAGGTCGTCATCTGCGCTTCACGAAAGTTATGAAAATGTAGACTTGCCTTTATCACCAGTGGACTGAGATTAATCGACATGATGTAGTCCTTGCACGCGAGCATCATATCGGTCGCGACCCTCATGGCACGAGCGAACTCCCTTGGATCTGCATAGAAATATTTGTCGCCTCAGATATTGCTTTCGGAAACCATGATTAGGATAAGATTTCCTGCAACCGCTAATCATTCAACCTGAGAAGTTCGTCTGGAATTTAACCTTGATTATGATGATGACCTAAAAATAGTAGCGCCTACCCATTCAGTGGCATAAGTGCTAAATATAATTTCAGAAACCTCTACTGTATTAGAGTTGCTGACATAAAAAGCAATGAATAATTTTCTTACAAGTTAATTTCCGAATAGTTGTGTTTCTATTGCAACTCATTGCTACAAAATATTCTTTCACATTCACAAACGAAGAAAGAGCACACAGGCTATGTAAAAGTTCAGACATTTCACGCATTCCCGACTTCACTCTCTCGATCCGACGTTAAGCCTTCGAGTCCCACCCAAGACTTGCCGAGAAGAAGCCACGCTCTTACGAGGGGCGTTCAATAAAGATTTCCCCTGACTCACTCCTATTTATTGCAGGGTGCTGAAACTGCGCATGTGTAATGACATAAGTCACTATAGGTCATGTGCCAATATGCAACTCTGAACTAATAAAGCTCTTTCTTTTACCGGTGCTGAAGTGGTGTGAGGTGTGGTAATGGATGCAGTGGAACGGAGAGCATTCGTCAAGTTCCTGTACTTGAAAGGCCGCATTCCAAGGGAGACGTTCGATGAGATAAAAAAGGTTTGCGGGAAGGATTCCCCATCATATGATGTAGTGAAGAACTGGCATCGTCAATTAAAATGCGGTGGGACTTCGGTAGAAAAGGCTCCGATTGCAGGGCGACCCCACTCCGCTATCGATGAGCGCACCATCCAGCAAGTGGAGGCCGCCATTTTGGAAAATCGCCGCGTAACCGTTCAAGACCTCGGCCAAAATGTCAAGATTAGTGTGGGGTCCGTGGAAAAAAATCATTCAACACCATCTTCTTATGCGTAAGGTATCCACTCTCTGGGTTCTCCGGCTACCCACACCTTTCCAAAAGCAGGAACGTGTCGATTGCTCCCAGGCTCTTTTGACCATGTGCCACAGAAACCAGGAGGACTTTTTCAACAGACTGATTACACAGGATGAAAGCTGGGTCCGTCACTATGATCTGTAGACTAAAGTCCAGTCGATGCAGTGGAAGCAATTGGACTCACCGCCTCCAAAGAAGGCACGCGCCCAGCCCTCGGCGGGCAAGGTCATGCTCACAGTCTTTTGGGACCAGCACGGAGTAGTTTTGATGGATTTGCTAGCAAAGGGCGCCACAATTACTGGGGCATACTACGCTTCACTTCTGTGGAAATTGCGAGAGTCCATCAAAAAAGAGAGACGTGGCATGCTCACCAAAGGTGTCCGCCTTCTGCAAGACGATGCCGCAGTTCACAACTCACATGTTGCCCAGATATAAGCACGCTGCTGCGACTTTGAAATTCTACCGCATCCCCCTTACTCACCCGACTTCACACAATCGCACTTCCATCTCTTTCGAACAATGAAGTCATATTTAAAGGGCAAGCGTTTTCCAGATGGATGAGAAGCTGACTTCTGAAGTCAAAACATGGCTTTTGGAGCAACCTGTTGACTTCTACAAGCAAGGTGTTTACAGTTGCATAAATAAATGGGAGAAGTGTGTGTCCTTGGGTGGCACCTTTGTAGAGAAGGACTAATGAATCCGCAAAGTTTCGTTGCTCCCCGTCCACAGGAAGTGGGTCAGGGGAAATCTTTATTGAACACCCCTCGTATACCGACTATGGTTGGGCGTCGCTTTCACTAAGGCATATGCGTTCCGCATAGGGATGGCCGACACCGCAGCCTGTGACCACTGCGGTCACGAAGAGTCAATTGGACACATTTTGTGTGACTGCCCACGATACAGTGCAGAGAGGCCATTCCTTCAGCATGCACTGAACAAGCTGGACGATCAACCACTGTCAGAATAAGGCGTTCTACGCCGTCGTCTAGAGCTCACATCGCAGAAGAAGGCCATGCATGCGCTTCTGCGCTTCTTGACATCTACCGGCCTTCGTGAATGACCCTAAGTGGAACGTTCTTTGTGTGTGTGTGTGTGTGTGTGTGTGTGTGTGTGTGTGTGTGTGTGTGTGTGTGTGTGCGCGTGTTTTATTTGTTGTGCTTGTCTGGAATCGTGTACCCTCTCTCGCTGTCATCTTTCTAATCCCCCTCCCCTTCTCCCCAGTGCAGGGTAGCAAACCGGAGTCTAATATCTGGTTAACCTCCCTGCCTTCTCTCTTCTCTCGATTACGATAAGATCTCCTGCAACCGCTAATCATTCAACTTGAGAAGTTTGTCTGAAATTAACCTTTGATTATGACGATGACCTTAAAACTAGTAGCACCTACCCATTCAGTGGGATACGTGCTAAATATAATTTCAGAAACCTCGACTGCATTACAGTTACTGACATAAAAAGCAATGAATAATTTTCTCACAAATTAATTCCCGAATAGTTGTGTTTCTATTGCAACGCCTTGCTACAAGATATTCCCTTTCTCATTCACAAACGAAGAAAGAGCACACAGGCTATGTAAAAGTTTAGACCCCCTACTAGCCTATTTTATTATGCATCCAATCAGGGCTACCTATAGTCATTTATTGTAGTCATGAAAATTTGGAAGAAAAATGAGAATGAATCAGTGTACTTTTTCGACTAGTTTGTTAAAAGGTCCTATTATTTGCGCGTGGAAAGGATGAAGCTGCTCCTGGAAGAGAGAAAGTCCAGGATAGCCACAGTGGCGCTGCTTTTCCGAGCACAAATTCTTTGGCATTTAGTTCATGTAACTCTGGTTTAACGCCCCGCCACGGTGGTCTAGTGGTTATGGCACTCGGCTGCTGATTCAAAAGTCGCGGGAGGCGAAATGTTGGGGCCCGTGTGCTGTGCGATGTCAGTGCACGTTAAAGAAACCCCAGGTGGTATAAATTTCCGGAGACCTCCACTACGGCGTCTCTCGTAATCAGGGCTGGTTTTGGGACGTGAAACCCCACAAATCAATTAATCAACTCTAGTTTAACACAACGCGTTGGCGGGCTATTTGGTGTGGAACCGAACTACTCTTTAGGGCAAAAACGACAACACAAGACAGCCGTCAGGACAACGGCAGTGATAGCGACGGTGTCAGATGCATCATGTCTTTTCGAACCAGACATCTGTATATCTGGTTGGGAACGTACAGCTGGGACATAAATTAGCAAACACAAACCAAGTTTTATATTGAGGAGATTGAACCTCTCGGAGCCTGCCCGACTCCTTCCTCTGCATTGGATGACGGGGCCAAAGTTAATGACTAGGCCGACAAATAAGTGTTAATGACCTACGAGTGAAAATAAAGAACAAATTAGGTTGAGCATGGAAACTAGCGAGAAGGCAAGATAGACGATGTTTGACGAGGGTAACAGCCTAGATTCTAAGAGATAGCAAGCTTGGCAGGAGGCGGCCGAAAATAAGGTGCTCATATACCATTCAGTAGTTTTCTGGGTTACTATGGCTGCAGTTAGTGCGGAACCGGTTTCACTTGAGAATGCAAAACGGGCCTTTGTCCTGCGGTAGGCGGATACTAAAGTCCCTAGATCTCCCACGGGAAAAAATATCTATAGGTTTAGCGTAGGCAGGTTGATGATAATTGTGATGGTATTCTAGAGCTTTGATGAGCGGTATTCGAGAACCGAGTACCGTGCTATTTACCCGGAATAAAAGTTGTACTCACTGAGCCGTTTGCCGCACCATTGGAGTCGTTCTTCGTCGTGGCCGGCACGTACTACTGCCGAGGAAAGAACCAGCGAAATAATGATTAATGACATTAAACCAGGACAGCCAACCAAAAGGAAGGCTTGTCGAGCCTTTATGAGAATGCAAGTAGCCTAGTCTTCTGCGGAGCAGGAAATACTGTCTTGAGCGGACCACAACTGCTTCTTTTCCGAAGTCCCACAGATCAAGTTATCTGCATCACAAACTGAGCTTGCTTGACTGCACCACTGAGACGCATCACAGTAAGGCCTCACTGAAAAGCTGGCTCAATTAAATCTGCGTAGTAGTAGAGACTATTTACCTTACTGTTGCTCCTACCCTTGCAGCACGCCATCGCTGAAACCAAGCAGCCGTGTAGCATTTGAGGGCATTGCGCCCCGTCGAGCCTGCTATTTATTAAAATAAGGATAAACACGGTCACTGTAATTGAGCGCAGAAATATATGGCATAGATGCAAACGGAATGCATCCAGCTCCCTGGCCTGACGGTGTCCACGGTGTCATAAATGGATGTTTATTTGAGCGGCTAGGCAAACGAAGCTTCGACATTGTCGGTGGTGCGCAGTTGCTTGCCGAGTTGAACTCATTGTTTGCGAGGCACTGCGACGTCTTTAATCGTGATGAGGGGTCATTTCTCTTGCATTGTTCTTTTTTAAGTGGCCATTCGGGCGAATGGTAAACTGAAATATACACACATTGTTTGCACTTAGCACTGTAGCTGTCGGCGTCTAACTGTAGGCCATGACCACGAGGGCGATTGGATGTATACTCGAGATGATCGAAGGTATCGACGAAAACTACTAATAAAATCTTCGAGCCAATTGCACGCCGTGAATACCGTTCAAAATAGCGGATCTGTTTTCTGTATCATTAATCGTGACATAACTGGCAAGCGTTTTAAGTTAGTTATTGATGTCATGACGTATTAGTTATGTTAGGCATACCACCCTTCATCATTAGCTATACATTAGCCATACAGAAAAACGGACTTGATATTACCCTTGACCCACGGCCCGCATCTGTGCCCTCAGACCATGGCTACGTGTTAGTGATAGCAATTGATAACGACAGTGGTAGCGACACCTGATAATGATAGGAAACTTGACGCCCTTGCCAGTTAGGTGACGATTAACGGTAAAAGGACAGCTTCGTGGTTGCCACCGGTTTCGCACAGTGGAACATGACTCGTTTCTCGGTTAAAAGCACAGATGGACGCCGACCAAGGAAAATAAAATTTACTGACTTATTCTATCCCTATCTTTAAATGCCTGTTTAGTGTAAAAAGGTCTGTGCTCTCTTAGCAAATCTGTCGTGCGAAATTATCGTCATGTCCTTTTTGTTGATTTCGATATGCGGGCAATATGCCACAACGAAATGCTGTGAACAGCGTTATAGCGTATATACGTATATATGAGTGTGTGAGGAAGTGTGACCACATGTACGTGTTGTGTTACACGTGATCACTGTAAATATCATAATCACTGCTAAACACCTGGAGTAGCAAGCCAGGCCGCTAACCAGGCTAACATCTCTAGAGTCATTGATAAAATATTTTCTCTCTCGATATGCAGTTCTAAGACACGCAAGGGCAATGGGCAGGAGTGGAATGGACTTTGTCTAATATGTTAAATAATATGTTAAATAACTTCAATTTCGTCCCCGGTTTTCTCGAGAAGTGTGGCGAAAGTGCTGCACAAGAAAGAAGTGTCGCTCCGTATCTAACGCGGTTCTTGGCCTTTGTCTAATAAGATTACAGAACGACCTTCTCCTTCTTGCGAAGAGTGCAGTATCAAATCTTCCCCTAAAAACGCGCAGTGCGCGGAGACCAAAGTGGTAGAGACGATATAGCTACAGACGAGGCATTGCGTATACACAAACACAGCGTCGTTACCTCGCCATTACGTTGCCCATTTCCGTTACCTACATTCCATCGTTGCCGTACCGCCGGCACATCTAAGTCGTCGTCACTATCATCGTCAACCCCGTCGCTATCGCTCCCCCGTCATTGTCGCAGTGCAAGCTGGTATGATCCCAAGGAAACTTTTCAGAATTGCCAATCTTTGGGCTTGTTGGTAAACTTCGGGCTTGTTGGTAAATCCGCGCTGCTCATGTCCTTGTCCCCTAGCGCTCAACATGTTCCCAGAAACTTTTCAGCAGCACTGTCAGTAGCCCTCGCTTGAGCTGGACAATCATGTTTGTAACAAATTCTTGACACGGCCATTCCGAAGCGGAAACCTTGGTACCCAAGATTATTGGTTCAAGGGCCGTGTTTATGTATCACACGGAATGGTTTCACAAGCTTCTTTTGTTGATTTTGCACACAATTCTAGGGACTGCTTGTACCGTGTGGCGTGTCTGTTTTGTATAAGGAGCTCCCCGGGTTACCGCCTGTCAAAAGACGCACGTAGGGTAGTGTTCGGAGTAAGCTTCACTGTTAGAAAACTTGAATACTGTTAGGAATTACATGGCATTGCATGTAATGGTCATGTAATGATGGCGCTTAACACACATTAGAAACGCAGTTCACATTATACAAGCGTCATCATTAGAACTGCTGATTCAGTATGTCTATTCATTACAGGTACCGCCTTCGTGGAACGACCGTAGCGTAGTACGTGGTAACGTGCTTGCGTGGCACCTCTGGTGCCGGTGTTCGATACCCCACTACCCTTTGGTTGGCTGTGTGTGTGCTTGTGTGGTTGTCCCGTCTACGTTTCAATCGCAATATACGAAAAACGATGTCTTTTCTCGTTTTCAAGTGTTTTCTAATAACATATCGAATGTCAGTTTTATTTGGTCCTTGATTGACATAGCCTGTATCAAATTCAAACACCGGTGGAGCGGACCCCTGCACCACGGGCGGAGTACTACGAGTATGAGCCACACGTGATTGCAGTATCGTTAGCCGTGACGTAAGCGACGAGTATGTCATGTTAGTGATGTAGAGAGCGGTCATTCATACTCGTCGTAAATTTCTACCTTACCATAAAAATATAGTGTATACCAGGCGAATGAGACGACCAGGAGAGCGCCGAGACGTAGATAGATGCAGTCAGAGTGACCTAGGTTCGTGAAGAAATGCGTCACATTTAAAACTCGTTAGTGCATCATAAAAAAATGAGTCGATGAAGCTGTAGTAGGGGAGGTCGCTGTCGGCTTCAAAAAACGACATCAAATGGCCGTGAAAGCCGGAGATACACATAATTAACAACAAATTAAAGAAATAACACACAGGTGCTGCACCACAAAAGCAGTCACGCTCCTCTTTATTCATATTTCGATTTTGTTTAGCCCGAAATGAAGTCCGCGAAATATGCCAGGATAGCTAATGCGTACTTCTCATCGCGAGGTATGTAGTTGAATGCACACGTCTGAAAAAAAGAAGTACACAAGATGAGACAGAATATAAGATCGTTGTTTGTTCTACATTGCGTCAAATACATTAATACATTAATTAATTGCTTGTCTATAGGTAAAGTGCCCCCATTTAATATTTTGTACCTCTTTCTTGAGCCACCTAATTCGTGGGGCGTGAGCCACGCTTTGTTAAGGTGAACAAGAACAACTAATGAAAGGCAGCAAGAAAAAAATACGTGAAGAATGCGGCAAAATTAAGCAAACCGTTGCCTACGTGGCAATTACTGATGTGCCCTTATAGGGCAGAATCCAAACTGTGCTCTTTGTGTGTGTGTGTGTGTGTGTGTGTGTGTGTGTGTGTGTGTGTGTGTGTGTGTGTGTGTGTGTGTGTGTGTGTGTGTGTGTGTGTGTGTGTGTGTGTGTGTGTGTGTGTGTGTGTGTGTGTGTGTGTGTGTGAAATACTTACGATATGAGGCACAAGAAGCATCAACTCCGACGCGAATGCGCATACCGGGCGATATTAATAAGGCAGTCCGCGGTGCTCAATTTTCGGTTTCTCACAACCACTCGGAAGCCAGTGAAAGCGTCACATTTGTTAACTATCATATCTGCTTTCGTCACGCGGTTGGCTAAGGAGGCTTAAGAGCACAAGCCTTTGAGATCATTTATTAAAGGGACGATAATCTTGCAAAGCATGATCACCGCTCGAGACAGGCAAAGTAGAACGGTGGGTCTGAAAATAATATGCAGAAAACTCAATGTTCGAAAGGCTCGCGAGAGAACAGCGGTTTGAGATAGGCGGCAAGGCACTGGGAGTGGTAAGCGAACATATCTACTTGTAAATCAGAATAGCCCGGCATGGAATATTTACATCGGCCGTGCCAGACGCTGAAAACATTCAGCTACGAGAGAATAGGCCTCATTCAGCCTTTTTCAGTTTACAACACGTGCACATAAAACAGGCTGCTCAAAAGAGCGATCTCGGTCTCACTGTTCCGGCTTTCACGAGTGTGGTCACGTTCAGTCTGAGCTTCTCGAGAAGTTCCTGCGTGAAAGAGGAAGTGGCGTAGTCACGTGACATTCATAAAAGTGCTACAAAATTGCGCTGTTCACAGGAAAAGCACCGACGAACGTTACACTGAATATGCACTATTATACTGATGCCTTTGCGATCTTTGACGTGTCTATTTATTACTGCAACATGTTTTAGTCCGTATTCTTACCAGGGCCATAGCCAGGAATGTTTTATGGAAAGGGGAAGGGGGGGGGGAGGGGGGGAGGAACTTGCTGAAGGCCTTGAGTATTTGAGAAAAATATGTAATTTAATTATTTATTTTCGATAAATATCACAGTATATTCAGGAAGCGACTTTTTAAATGCAACGGTGTGTAATGGGGTTAAATTTTATCTCATTAATACTCCACTATGTTAGCACTACCCCTCAATCGAAACTCCGCGAGGGGCCCGGGCCTCTAGGCCCCCCTCCACCCCCACCCTCCTTTCGGCTACGGGCCTGATTCTTACGCAGAAACACTGATTATGGGGGAACAGAATGCAGGCCAAGGGCGTCATCTACAACTGCCTTTCAGATATCGATTCTCTGAGCGAACTAACTGTGTTTCTCTTCCTTATCACATCAAAATATCGCGTTCTCTTGCTGCGTTTAAAAAACATTAAAAGAATATCTATTGGAAAAGTAATCTATCTTGATATCAACCATTCAGAGTACCTACCCTGCGTCGCTAAGAAGTCTTGGAATTACACAGTTGCTACTTTCGAGAGCTCTTTTTTGAATATTTATATGTTCAGCGTTGTTTCGCACGTTTATATCTATTTATTGTTTTCTTTCTTATCGTGTTTAAATTTCACATACCTTCAAACTTCTCTGTCGTTTCCCTTATAATAGATTTCGATGTAAAATTTTGAACCAATTTTTTATGTTGGTTGTTTTATACTGCATTAGCAAATTTTCTATTTTCCTGCTTATTTTTCACTTTGTCTAATTCAATCATGTACAGAGGGTTCCGGTACAGTACCCTAACATTGGGACCCTCTTGTGCATATTCTGTTCTTGTAATTTATGCTTTAAGCTTGACTCGACTTGACAAATGCTCTTATAGTCTGCTTATAATCGGCTTCGTTTAACAGCTTCTCCAAATCTGGTGCAGAAAACAATGTATTGTTTTCAAAATAGAAAGCAATGCGTTTTTACGTTTCTATTTAGTTCAGCAAATATTTACCACCATTTGACAATGGTGCTGGCTGCAAACACTTCTTTGTGTCGGAAATGCCCTGGGAGTCTTTCTGAGGCAGAATAATTATAGGCAGAAGATTGTATTCTCAAGATCTAATTGCGTTTCTTCAGGAGGGTTGCAACTTGGGCTTGTTGGTGAATCATGATGAACTGAAGCTTTGCGTTGTTAGTTTGCGCTTCGTTTGTCATTTTGTGTTCCTTCTTGTGTCCTCGTTCTTGTGCGCAAAGCTTCAGTTCACCTAATTGCGGTTTATTTTCATTAACAGAGAGACCGGCTCGTCAGTTTGGACGTTTTCTTCAGGCAGGATGATAGTCTGGCCCGCAGATGCTGTAAGTGTTTATTCTTTTCTTTTTCCTGTGCTCCTTCCACAATACTTTAACGTTCAGTTCACTTCAGTACCCGGTGGTTCATTGTAAAGTAGACATTAGAGTGTAATCTGCAACGTTGTGTATTTAAAAGCGCCTGAGAACAAGAGAAGAAAAGTTTCTGTTCCTTTTTTCCGTTTGGTGGGGAACAACCTTTTACGGGGGTCACTACAGAAATGCGTATTTGCTAACATGGAATATCGCGTGTATGTTTTTGTTCGTACAGCAACATTCCGCACAGTGTCCACTCCAAACGACATGAGATAAGGCTTCTTTGAAGACATGCGCTTGTGCTGTGCTCAGCGATTGGTACTCTTTAGTCGGAGCGGGTGATGGCCAGCGCATTTTGTGATACTAAAGTGTTCTATGTGACTACATAGAGAACGAAACGAATCGCAATGCTTCAAGAAGTTCCTCGCTTTCTCTGTACAACAGCGAATCAGTACGGTGTCCCCAGCGCAAAGCGATGACTCGGAAAGCATCGGCAGCCGCGCGTTTCGAGTACCGCGTGTCATTAGCAGAGAGCTGTACGTGACGTGATGACTATAGGGCTAATAATAATAAACAAAAGGATGCTTGGTCGAATTGGTACATAGCTTGAAAAGAAAACAGCGCAAGAATGACACAACACAGGAAAGAGGAGGCACGCATACAGCGGTGCATGTCGTCTTGTGTTTTCTCTTTCATGACTGTCTAGTCTGCACATACATACGTTTATCTTTTAGGGGCGAAGCTCCTTAGGGTGTGGGTCGTTCCCTCCTCTGTAGTAGTATGTATGTATGTAGCCACCTCGCGCCGCCGGGAGGCTCGCGCTCGCCCTCGGCGCGTGCCTCCCGGCGCGCGAGCTCTCTCACTCTTCGATCTGCTGTCTTGTGAGAGAGAGAGAAAGACAGAGAGAGCGAAAGGCGCGCGTTGACTATGGAAACGCTCTTTCTTCGATGAACGCTGTACCAGCTCGCAAAGAAGGAGAACGCGCCCTTACCCGCGAGAGACAACGTTGGCGCAGGCAGCGTCTTCTAGCGAGTTTCTTGATTGAAAAATACCGACTGCTCGCGCTGGAGAACCGTTCACCGGCCACCCATATATATATATATATATATATATATATATATATATATATATATATATATATATATATATATATATATATATATATATATATATATAGGCACTGGATCTTGACTTGCAATGAAGTGCCGGTGGGAGATTTCACTTGTGCGTAGTTGAACCATAAGGATTCGTAGCGTGCGCGTTAACTAAATTAATCCGGAACTCGGCACGATCTACGATGAACTTCCGGAGCTTCGCCCACTCATCATCATTCACTCCGTGGATATGCTGTGATTTTTTTATCAGTGTGCGTACGTACCGGGCTAATCGACTCCAATATATGGAAGGATTTTTCCATGCACTCCAGGAAGGCTATTCGAAGTTCGTTGATGGTCTGAAATATAGAGCAGCGTTAAATCACAGCGCCGTTTTACGCGCCTGCGTCTTACAGCTTACGTTGTTGTGGTAGCTCGCATGAGAGTAGCAGATCCGAAGCGCGATGCATAGCCGTCGGTGCTCCTGCGCAAAACAGGAAACTTATTGAGGTTGCGATGACGCTAGATGCCACAGCTAGAAGCCAACAGATCTCGAAGCCGCAAGCAGTTACAGCCGCAGGAGTTACTTCCCTTTCCCACCCGCTTGCTATACTTACAAGGCTACACTATGCTATACGCTTCCGTCTTTATGTAGTAGGTTAAAGGCATGACCGCAAGAGAAGAAACAAGTGCGCGCGCCAATCCCGTGCATTTCATGGAGGAAGAGCACGCAAACTTATTTCGTCATGATGATGATAATTTTTTGCTCGCAGTTCACGGACCAATGATCGGCTTAAACAGCACCACTGCTAAAAGTCGTGCCCCATTCCACTCAATGAACGTGTGGCCCCGCCACGGTGGTCTAGTGGCTAAGGTACTCGGCTGCTGATCCGAGGGTCGCGGGATCGAATCCCGGCCGCCGCGGCTGCATTTCGATGGAGGCGAAATGTTGAGGCCCGTGTGCTGTGCGATGTCAGTGCACGTTAAAGAACCCCAGGTGGTCGAAATTTCCGGAGCCCTCCACTACGGCGTCTCTTATAATCAGAACTGGTTTTGGGACGTTAAACCCCACAAAACAACAACAACAACGTGTGTGCACAGCGAGGCTATGTGGCACGTGACAGGCAGGTGTTACATAATTCTGATACAGCTAAATTCTGATACAGCTGATTTAGCCTACAGCTAAACTTAAAGAAATGTTACTTTGGCGCACGAAAGCTAACCATTCTCGGACACGTCGTGTCGAAGGACGGCATTCTCCCCGATGTCGCAAAGCTGCGGGCTGTCCAAGAATTCCCTAGGCCAAAGAATCTAAAAGAGTTGCGTAGTTTCATTGGCCTTTGCTCATACTTTCGCCGCTTTGTACGAAATTTCGCTTCGATTATGGCACCACTCACAGACCTCCTTCGCGGAGACGCCAACCTTCTGCGTGGTCGCCGGCTTGCGATCGTGCCTTTGCGACGCTACGGCAACTCCTCACGACGCCTCCGATACTGCGCCATTTTGACCCTACGGCTGCCACAGAAGTCCACACAGATGCCAGTGGTGTCGGTCTCGGTGCTGTCCTCGCTCAGCGAAAGCCCGGATACGAAGAGTATGTTGTTGCCTACGCTAGCCGCACTCTCACAAAGGCTGAAGCGAATTACTCTGTCACCGAGAAGGAATGTCTGGAGATCATTTGGGCAATTACGAAATTTCGGCCATACCTGCACGGCCGGCCTTTCGATGTCGTCACTGACCACCACGCCCTTTGCTGGTTGTCGACTCTCAAAGATCCGGCTGGTCGTCTCGCCCGATGGGCCTTGCGCCTTCAAGAGTACGACATCCGCGTTGTCTACCGATCAGGAAAGAAGCACGCCGATGCCGACGCTCTTTCTCGTTCGCCAGTCGACACCGACATTGCCAGTGTCTCCGCCACTGATGACTTATTTTCGCCATCAGCTTCCATTGACATGTCTTTGGAGCAGCGCAAGGATCCTTGGACTGACTCTTTGATCCGTTACCTGTCTGAACCATCAGCCAGCCCGCCATCCCGAGCTCTATGCCGCCAAGCTTCCCATTTCGCCATTAGGGATGGAATCCTTTATCGCCGCAATTACCAATCAGATGGCCGCAAATGGCTGCTGGTCATACCGAGACAGCTCCGCGCCACTATATGCGCCGCTTTCCACTCTGATCCTCAGTGCGCACACGCTGGTCTGTTTAAAACCTATGCCAGACTGCGCCTTAGGTTTTATTGGCGCGGCATGTACACCTTTGTGCAAAAGTACATCCGATCTTGCACTGAGTGCCAGCGCCGCAAGCTTCGTCCTTGCCGCTCTTCTGCTCCAATGCAGCCTTTGCCATGCCCATCCCGCCCATTCGACCGCATTGGGATAGATCTATACGGACCCTTGCCATACACTGCTGCCGGAAATCGCTGGGTTGTTGTGGCCATCGACCACCTAACGAGGTACGCAGAAACTGCTGCCCTCCCATCCGCGACAGCCCGTGACGTTGCTTCGTTCCTTCTCCACCGCTTCGTTCTCCGTCACGGGGCACCACGCGAACTCCTCAGCGACCGAGGCCGTGTCTTTCTAGGGGATGTGGTCAAAAATCTCCTTCCTGAATGCCGTATCATTCACCGCTGCACCTCCGCCTATCACCCACAAACAAACGGTCTGACCGAGCGCTTAAACAGAACTCTTGGCGACATGGTCTCGATGTACGTCGCCTCCAACCACACCGACTGGGACGTCATTCTTCCGTACGTAACGTACGCCTACAATACGGCGCCTCAGGCGACTACCGGCTTTTCCCCTTTCTTTTTGCTTTATGGTCGAGAATCCTCTTCCCCGATCGACACTATCCTGCCCTACCGTCCCGACTCATCCGAGGCCACACCGGTTTCCGAAGCTGCTCGATATGCTGAAGAATGTCGCCGACTAGCTCGGTCCCTTACCACCCAACAACAAACACTGCAGAAATTTCGCCGTGACGATGCCCTGCCAAACCGCCAGTTTCCCCCCGGCTCTCTCGTCTGGCTGTGGGTGCCCTCTCCTTCTACGCCAGGTATCACCCCGAAGTTTTCCTCGAAGTATCATGGCCCTTATCGTGTCCTCCAGCAAACTTCCCCCGTCAACTACGTCGTCGAGCCCGTCACACCAACCTCAGACATGCGCCGTTGCGGCCGCGAGACTGTGCACGTAGATCGCCTAAAACAATATCACGAACCGCTTGTTGTCACGGCGCCTTAGCCCACTGGAGTGGCTCCGTCTCCAGGGAGGGGGAAAGATGTAGTGAAGAAGCGCATGCACTACAGCTCCGCAGCCGGATCGCCAATGCTATAGTGGGGCGCGAGCAAAAGGTGATTTTGCTGCTCGGGCTGGTTAAGCCTAGACGCCATCGTATCTGCCAGTCCGACCTCGTCGTCCACAACCACGTCGATCTTCCTTATCACAATACATACATCATCGCAACAGCACCGTGTCGTTGCCGTCATGGCCTACATATCACTTGTGTGGGGCTGTCTACGTGTCATGACGTGTCACTCACGCTTGTCAAGCAGACATGCCATGTTGTAAACATTCTAATATACGTCACGGTAATAGCATGACCACGATAGCACCATGATTTAGCTCCCTGGATACGCGCAACGTTCCTTTGCTTCGCCATCAAGTGCTTAGTATCTAAAACCCCAAATGCACACCAAGTACACCAAACATAGCCACAGAACATGAAGATCTACAATACTCAGCAGAGCAAGGGTGCTAACCCGTACACCGAGCGTATTCGTTTTGCAAGTCCCGGACTGCTCCGGACGGCCCCAGATGCATGTGGCGCATTCGTTCTTCACGGTGACGTCGTGGAAGCTCCGCTCAATTGTCTGGGACTGGTGGGATACATGCTTGCCCGAATTACCTTGTGCGGCCAGCTGGTGGGCCAGATACACAGCGGAGACCTTTGAATCGTGCGATAATGGCGTCACTTCTTGTGGATTGCTGAAGGACTGGCCCGGGACTCGATAAATCGAATACGCTCACTGTTAAGCTCCACCATTTCTCTCAAATTCTGCAATGGTGGCATTTTAAGCCGTCAGGGAGGCCGTACCAGCGTTGTGATCCAATCACAACTGATGAGGTGGCGAATTTGACAATATGACTGAATCTTACAACGCCCAGCGTAGCGCCCCAGTTCCATGGACGCGCCGTAACAGTGTAGAAGCACGCACTAATACGTATAAGCATGGAATGCGGTAGTGGAGCATGCAAAACATAATCTAAAGGGGGGGCGGAAACAGCACCAACTTTCCGCACTGCACAGTCGTGTTCGTCGGGTGGCGTTCTTTGTGTGAACTACAAGTTTCCTAAAAGCATGCATTCAAGCGCTTTATTCAATCACTGTGTCTTGCATTTTTCACTCGGTGTTTGCGTGTATAAATGGACTATCAAACAAATGGAGGCTACTCAAGGCGATTTCTGCGCATAGGTGTGATGACGCTGTTTCCCTGCTGTTCAGACAATTTTCTTGGCATCAACCACGTGTATAAATTCTGGAGCCCATACTTGACGGCACTTCACTCCGAACTCCAGTTCGTACCTTGCCGTCGCCGCGGAGAAAAGCGCGGCTGAAATGTCACCAAAGCGACGCCTTACGTTTTAAAATTCTCGATATTTGGAGCCCTGACGAGCGTTGCGCATACACTTGGCGTTCTTGGCTCGCGCCTCTTTCGTGAATCGCGCCAGCGACAATACGCGCCGCGTATTGTCGCTCACCTGCTCATGTCGACGCTGATCAGGGGCGCGCTGTTGTTCTTGATCGATCGCCCCGCCACGGTGGTCTAGCGGCTATGGTACTCGGCTGCTGATCAGGAGATCGCGGGATCGAATCCCGACCGCGGCGGCTGCATTTCGATGGAGGTGAAATGCTGAGGCCCGTGTATACTGTGCGATGTCAGTGCGCGTAAATAAACCCCAGGTGGTCGAAATTTCCAAACCCATCTACTATACGGCATCTCTCATATAATCACATCGTGGTTTTGGGGCGTAATACCCCAAAAATTCATCAATAAATCAATGGATGTAGCTTTAACACCGCAGGATTAATGTTGGGACCGTTGCATCTTTCGAAGCCTATTGCTGACATGACGTCCTAAACCTTGGGATCATACGCATAAGGTGCATGGGCGATGTCTACTACAAAACCGCATTGTCCCTGCACTGGTACGCAATTGCTATTTGTCGAACAGCAGTGGTGGGCTGTTCTTCATTGGCATATACTAAAGTCCCTAAATCATTTGGAAGAAAATATCTAGGGACTTTAGTATATACCACCCCATCATTTCAAGGAGACCGTAATATATGTCTGGATTGTGTTCGTGGTGTGTATCTTAGAACACTGATCAGACAGTCAGTGAGGTGGAATAAACTGATAATTGTTCTTGTTTGACAAAAATAAAAGCGGAGGATGGATTAGACGCACCTACCTGGAGGATTAACGGGCTTAGGTTCAGCTTCATGATGTAGTCCTTGCACGATAGCATCATGTCCGTTGCCAACCGCATGGCGTGAGCGAAGTCCCTCGGATCTGAAAGTCGCGGATTAACGAATAGAAAGGAAAGGGCCACCCAACATATGGCTAGCGCCAAGCCCCATAGGAAATCGCTACGGATTTCGCAAAAATACTACTTCCTATAACTTAAAAGAACATTGCCCTGCTCATAAAATAGGTATCTTTCTACTAGGGAGTTTTGTTTTTGAGCACTCTGTGTGAATTTAATGTATTTAACGTTTATTTAAGTAATACGAACATCGCCTTATTGGGAAGGGGGGGGGGGGGGGCAGCAGAAAGTAAAGAGTAAAAAATTAGGATCATTGTTCGACGATATACCAATATACAGAAAACGCTACTATGTTATCTAAAGCAAAATGTATACGCGTGTTAATTAAGCGAATATGTTTTCACGGCACTTAGCATATCCAGTTAACATAACACGGAAAAAAAAAACATAAATCTTTTATAGGCACTGTTATGAATTGTCCCGATGCACTTTTCCCTGCTCTTATTGGTTCCCCAGTGTATGGTTCAGTACAACCATTCCAATGTCTCGATACGTTTTCGTAAGATTCACATGGAACGATATGACGAATATGCAACTAATATATGTAATGCATGTGGACTACCTGTGGCAACATATGGAATAATTGGAATACGGAACGGGGCGTTTCAATGGGGATTTCGATCGGGGTGGTCATGGAGCAGGAGTAAAAGATGTTGCACAACCTAACGAGCTTGTGGGAAACTAGCCAGTCGCATTCGCTTAGGCAGAAAATGCTACGCGTTGCTGCTACGCCGTTCTTTGTATAATGAACAAACATACCTGATTGTTTTCTGATAGCTGGATAGCTGATTTCCAGAAGCGATGAATAGCTGCACATTTCCACTGTCATTCGAAAGGGCTGCTGTATAACTGGCGCATACAGAGTTTTGTCGTCTATACGCAAAGTGTGGCATGAGACACATCGTAGTGGTACCTAATAGTGACAGTCTACGATTCTTTGGATCATATTCAAAGCAGTTATTACAGCTGTCAACTACATCTCACCAAAGTAGAAACTACAAGCCA
This sequence comes from Hyalomma asiaticum, assembly GCA_013339685.2. NCBI lineage: Eukaryota > Metazoa > Arthropoda > Arachnida > Ixodida > Ixodidae > Hyalomma > Hyalomma asiaticum. The sequence goes on along the minus strand of CM023490.1, from coordinate 60,578,751 downwards.
GGGACCTGGAATCTCATCCGTAGCATAACATCGGCACTATTCGGCCACCACGACAGGCCTCGCATAACCGAGAACTTCGGCAGTGTCGAAGAGCCAAGTGATGTTTAGGTGGCGCCGGTATGTGGGGACGTAGCAATCGCTGATACGCGAGTTTTGCTTGGCTTACCTATATGCTTTTGCTATAACCTTTTGCTTGGCTTACCTGTATACAGTACGCACGCTCTATCGCGTTGACCGCTTGTCAAAGGAGCACCATAGAGCAAATTCATTTTTCTCGTATTAGCAGTGGCGCCTGCATGGTACGCGACATCACACATCGCTGTACTATATGTGCACCCTCTCTCTCTCTTCCTCTTTCCTTTCACCTTTCAATCTCCCCTGTCCCCTCGTGCAGGGTAGCATACCAGTTGTCCTACACTGGTTAACCTCCCTGCCTTTCGCTCTCTCTTATTTCCTTACTCCTCGTATTAGCAAATTGCCGTTGCACAATGCTGACAAAGTCAATCTTGCAGCAGGGAGATGCTTAGTAAGCGAGAAGAAAACTCGCGTAAAGAAGCTGCAGGTGGTGACGCCACGTCGATGCCTCCGCGCCAATCGCCGTCACGTCATATATACATTGTTGCCATGTCAATTGGCGCCTACAATTTCTTTAAATTCTAAAATTGAAGGGAGTTTTCCTCCAGCGAGCGAGAGGCCTAACCTACCGACTGTCGGAGAATGCTGTTCAACCATTGTAGCCAATTAAGACAGAAAAAGAGAAAACACCTTGAAATCCGTGACCTCAGGCTGACGTTCGCGTCCGTCGATTTCGGTGCGATCCTTAGCAGGGGAAATGTGACCTTTCATTTCCCTTCGACTGGCAAACTTGTGATGACGAAATTTTCGACAACAGACTTTTCAAAGACCAACTGATCAGTCTAAACTGTTTCTGTTCACTGTTTCTTCACTGCTGAATTTCTTTAATAGTGCGCTTAAGTCGAAGTTTCAGGAGGTAAAGCCTAAGGATTAAGAAACGCTAAATAGACGACGCTGCAACCTTACCAGCGCTTCAGCCACACTCTTTTTAAGGCCCTTAAGCGAGGGGCGGGGGTGTTTTTTGTTGTGCTTGTCTTGAATCTTGTACCCTCTCTCTGGGCTGTCATCTTTCTAACCCCCTCCCCTTCTCCCCAGTGCAGGGTAGCAAACCGGAATCTAATATCTGGTTAACCTCCCTGCCTTTCTCCTCTTTTCTCTCTCTCTCTCTCTCTAAGCGAGGGGGGTGGTGCTACGGGCAAGGGGGTAAAGTTGGAAGGCAGCAAAGCCTCTACGTAACATGGAAGAGGAGAGGGGTGGAGGGGGTGCACGTAAGTATCCTGCGTCGCTCCATGCTGGGTGCTTTATGGCAGACAGAAGTTATCATATGTAGAGGGGCCGTTACTATCTCACTCGCCACACTTCTACCGGGCAGTGGAGGACAGAGAATGTAAAAGGAGGGGGTCCAGAAGTCCTGACCCGCCCCCCAAACCCTTGATGTTTGAAGTCGCCCCCTCTAGAAAAACTCCTGCTTCCGCCCGTGCTGCTGCCTATGACTTGAATGATGCTGAAGCATGAAATTTAACGGTTATTCCTAAACAAATGTTCCATAATTCTGAGAACGCAATATTTCGGATCACAGGATCATAGTGCAAAGCGTATAGAGGCACGTGTTGATGGTGTGCCCGCGCGTTGGTAGCTGACACGTTTTCGGTGTCTACAGTTGATTATTACGTAAAGCTAGTGAATTTCTTCTTACTCTAACAATGACGCATTCCTCATCGGTATTACAAGCTTTTTTTTAAGGAATAACCAATAATGAACGTTCGAAAAAGGGGGCTTCTGCCCCAGCATTCTCTAGGATCACGGGAGGAGTCCCAAGTCCCTATAGATCTCGAAGGTGCACGTGCAGCTGTATGCAGTATATAGCGAAGGCTACCGTTTCGTACGATGAATAATGTCAGGACAAGTAGGGCTCGCTTAATTTTCAATTTAGCTATTCCGTCGAGCTCTAATACATCCTACATTAGGGCAGCCAAAAAAAAAAAATGCGCCCAAATGTTGTGAGGTCCTTGAACAACGAATTTTTTTTTCTATTTTTTAGAAAATACTCGGGAAAATACTCGCGTGCATACTTACTGAGTAGTTTGCCGCACCACTTCAGGTGTCCCTCGTGGCCATAGCAACCTATTAACATTAACGTAATTGCAAAAACGACCCACCGCTGAATCACGGGCGCGCGCTTGCAAGAGGTAGTAACCATCGATGCTATATATGGTGGCGCTTTGCTTTTGAATGCTGCGGGTCACGCTCTAAATATACGGCCCCTATGAACTGCCCTGTACCGCTACGTTGCACGCTTTCAATAAAGTGCCTTCAATAAAGCTCTCTTTCTTTGAACACCTGCGCGATGGAGGAGCTGGGGCCATTTCTGATCAGGGCACTGACTCCACTTTGGTTTGCTGCTGAAGTTTGTGCAAATAGGGGAAAACAATAAAACGAATGAAAAAATAAATCGATGTATCAGTGACAGTGCGCTATGAGCCCCCTTATAATGAGCCTCCGCACACGGGTAATTATCTGGATGTCAAATCGAAAAATTATATTTCAGTTTCAGCGATACTATGGCCCCAGTAAAACTGCGAAGTCAGTAGTCTAATGAAGGATTGTCATCTTTGCGAATTTGGCGAAGCGATGCCCTGCTGACTGACGACTGCCATATTGGAGCACATTAGTGCTCCGTAGTAATGTACACAATTATAAAGTTATATCATCGAAGCCTGGTATTATATATTGCTACGGTATCAGACGGGCAGTCAAGGTATGAGCCAGGCAAGGGTGGAAGACGACGAGGACGATATCTTGTCTAGCGGTTGGACGCCATCTTGCCTCGGCTGTACCAGCTACCTAGCGCTCCGCGCTCTCCTGTAAATAAACCTTCGCTCGACCTTTCAACCGTAACAGTTTTGTGGTGGAGGTGCTGGGTACGCTGACCACGAAGACGGAGCTGCTACCGGGAATCCTACGACGAAGCCGACGCCTCGCTCAACTGCCGCCGCTGGAGATGTCTCAAAACGACAACGACCCGTCACCCCTGTCCTCTCCGGCGCGGTCTACTGGTGTCTGGAGGCACACGATGGAGCCACGCTCTTTTTCGGGTAAATCTGGTGAGGACGTAGAACAGTGGCTCACACATTACAAGCGTGTGAGCAAGTACAATGGATGGAACCTGTCCGCTCAGTTGGAGAACGTCGTTCTTTTTCTCACGGATACCGCACTTCTGTGGTTCGAGAACCATGAGGATACACTAACGACGTGGGACCGCTTTGTTGCCGACATCACAGAATGCTTCGGAGATTCCACCGCGAAGAGGAAACGGGCGGAGCAGACGTTGCTTCAACGCGCGCAAGTCCCAGGTGAGACCTGTACGACCTATATAGAGGCGGTCTTGAAGCTGTGTAGGACGGTGAACCCCCTTATGTCTGAAGAAGATAAAGTTGGGCACCTTCTCAAAGGGATTGCTGAAGACGTCTATAGCTACCTCATTGGAAAAGAGAGTCTTAGCTCAGTCGACGACCTCATCAGGCAGTGCCGAACGTTTGAAACTTTGAAGCTGCGCCGTATCACGCCAAAGTTCGGAAGGTTACCTAACGTTACCACTGTTGCAAGCGTTGACGACAGCTCCGGCTATCAGTTCGACCTTGCGACCACTATACGGCAGATAGTCCGCGAAGAACTCGAGCGACACACTAAAGGAGCAGCGGGTGTCGAACAGCTTGGTCGTCCCAACCAATCCCATGAACCTGCGTCCGCTGTATCCGCGCTGTCTGTCATGCCAGAAGCTCTAAGCTATCCTCCCGATCAGCGGCCGCAGCATCGATCTAATTTTCCCGACGAAGTGACGCACGACGAGCGCTCTTACGGACCCGTCACCACGCGCCGGCAATGTGAAAGTCGTGCTCACTACTATACGCAACAACCCACGTTTGACCGCGAGGCCTACAACCCAAGTCGCACATCGCCGGTTTGTTATAGATGTGGTGCCACGGGTCACATCTCGCGATTTTGTCGCAGACGCCGACAGTCAAGATACGGTGCACCACCAGATTGGGCTAATTTCGATCGCGACGTCTATGACAACCACTGGCAAACTGACTTTGGCGCTGCCCGAACCACAGGCTCAGCACAGAGAAATGCTTTCGGACAACATAACAGGAGTGCCTCACCAGCTTCAGATCGCAGCCTGACGCCACCAACCAATCGACAACGCCGTTCGCCATCACCACGGTGACGCCTTACGTCCCCACCGCCGTCGGGAAACTAGCCGACGCGGCCAATGGAGGTGAGGTCGCCGGACAGCCTGGATCTCTGCGAAATATTCCTCTGGTGATGGTGAAAAACAAAGTGCATGTCTTCGTCGATAGTATACCTACAAGTGCTTTAGTAGATACTGGTGCTACCGTGTCCGTCATGAGTGCCACGTTCAAAGAGAGATTGGGACGGAAAGTTATGTTCCCGTGGAATGACAGTGTGACCTTTCGTGGTGTCAGTGGAGAGTGCCTTATTCCTCTTGGCATTTGTGTTGCAAGTGTTTTGTTCTGCGGGGAAGACTTTAAAACAGAATTTTTGGTATTACCGCGTTGCACTCATGATGTCATTCTGGGTATTGATTTTCTTAAGGATTGTGGCGCTTCTGTCAATTGCGGTACGGGTGAAATAAGTCTGGATAGTGCACTCCTTGCCGCCCTTGCAGACACACCTCCGAAAGACAAAAAGTGCTTCGTTGTTTCCGATGATCTGTTGATACCGCCTTGTTCATTCTCGCGTGTCTGTGTCAAAGCCACTACTACCGACCGTTGTTCATTTGATGCAGAAGTTTTACCGCTTGCTCCTAGTTGCGCTAAGAAGGATGTACTCATACCGCGTTCTGTCGTGAGTGTAGTGAATGGTGCCGCGAATCTGTGGGCTTTCAATTGTTCATCGGCCCCTGTTGTTCTACCGCGCGGTATGAAACTCGCCACATTTGAGGAAATGACCTACAGCGCTATTATGGCTTTCAGCGACGAAGCGCAGTGTCGAACCTACTACGCCAACTCAGCTATTTCTGAAGAGCACGTCCTAAGAATGATAAATAAGTCTCTTCCCTCAGATGAGCGCCGAGCTCTTGCGCGAGTTCTTCTGGCGCATGTGCCTGTGTTCGATTTCGCACAAGGCGACAAGCAGGCTTCACTTCCTCGTTCTCGTGCTCATCACCGAATAGACACCGGCTCGGCACACCCCATTCGCCAAAAGCCTTACCGCGTGTCTTCAGCAGAGAGAACAGTTATCGCTGAACAGGTCAAGGACATGCTGCATAAAGGCGTCATTCAGGAGTCCTCAAGTCCCTGGGCAGCACCAGTGATCCTAGTGAAGAAAAAGGACGGATCATGGCGGTTTTGTGTCGATTACAGAAAACTAAACGCTGTCACCAAAAAGGATGTGTATCCGCTTCCTCGGATCGACGATGTTATCGACTGCCTCCATCCTGCCGCTTACTTCACCTCACTGGATTTGAGATCAGGTTATTGGCAGGTACCAATGCACCCAGACGACAAAGAGAAAACAGCCTTCGTGACACCTGATGGCCTCTATGAGTTCAACGTCATGCCCTTTGGTCTCTGTAATGCGCCGGCGACGTTCGAACGATTTATGGACACCATCCTCCGTGGAATGAAATGGGAAATTTGTCTTTGCTATCTGGATGATGTTGTGATTTTTGGAAGCACTTTGGATGAGCATAACCGACGTCTTAGCCTCGTCCTTGATTGTGTCGAGAAGGCTGGTCTGGTACTGAACTCCAAGAAATGTCGCTTTGGAGAAACTGAAACATTGGTACTTGGACATCTAGTCGACAGAAATGGTGTGAGGCCTGATCCACGGAAGATTGAAGCAGTAAGTTCTTTCGAACCACCGAAGTCACTGCGGGAGCTGCGGAGTTTCTTGGGCTTATGCTCGTATTTTCGTCGCTTCGTACCAAGATTTGCCGATGTGGTGTACCCCCTGACCTGCCTTCTCCATAAGGATGTTCCTTTCAACTGGACGTCGGCTTGCGACGAGGCGTTCCGCCAACTAAAGTTTCAATTGACATCGGGACCTATATTACGCCACTTTGATGCTTCCTCGCCTACAGAAGTGCACGTTGATGCCAGTGGAATTGGCGTCGGAGCTGTGCTAGTACAGCGTCATCACGGATCTGAGCACGTTGTGGCTTATGCCAGTCGATCTCTGAGTAAGGCGGAACGCAATTACACCGTCACGGAACAAGAATGCTTGGCAGCAGTTTTCGCGGTTCACAAATTTCGCTCTTACGTCTACGGGCGCCCGTTCACCATAGTTACGGACCACCACGCTCTATGCTGGTTGGTGAACCTCCGTGATCCGAGTGGTCGACTGGCACGTTGGGCTCTCCGACTTCAGGAGTACGACTTTGTCATCTCTTACAAGTCCGGTCGTCGTCACGCAGATGCTGACTGCCTTTCCCGCCTTCCTCTACCGACTACGGTGTGTGACGAAGACAACTTCGATGACTGTTTTGCTCCTATTTCGGCCACATTCCCGGACTCCACGAGATTCAGGGATGAACAAGCCAGTGATGTTAGCCTGGAGCCCCTTTTTACTGCTGCGCTGCGTCCTCAAGCCACCGGTCGATTTTGTGTACGAGATGGCCTCCTTTACAAGACGAATTATTCGGGTAAAGGCGCACGCTTTCTCCTGGTGGTTCCACAGAGTCTGCGACCAGACGTACTGAGTGCCATGCACGATGACGCAACCTCTGGCCATCTAGGCTTCATAAGAACACTGAACCGAACACAGGAGCGTTTTTACTGGCCCAAAATGCGAGACACTATCAAGCAGTACGTCAGCGGTTGCGAGAAATGTCAACGCCATAAGCGCCCTACGACTACTCCGCCGGGTCTTCTCCAGCCTCTGCCACCACCCTGTCTGCCGTTTGAACAAGTAGGCATTGATCTCTTGGGGCCATTTCCACGATCTTCTAACGACAATCGGTGGGTTATCGTATGTGTAGACCACCTGACCCGTTATGCAGAAACTGCGGCCATACCATCTTCAACAGCTACATGCGTTGCCACATTCTTGCTGCGGTTTGTTATCCCCAGGCACGGCTCCCCCCGTGTGATAATTAGTGATCGTGGTCGTCAGTTTGTTGCGGACGCTGTTGAGGAATTACTTCGTCTCTGCAGCTCAAAGTTCCGGCATTCAACACCTTACCACCCTCAAACCAACGGCCTTGTAGAGCGTACCAACAGGACTCTTACCAACATGCTGGCAATGTATGTTTCCTCCGACCACAAAGATTGGGATGACGTGCTGCCATTCATCACATATGCGTATAATACCGCAAAGCATGAGACGACGGATTACAGTCCTTTTTATCTGCTGTACGCACGTCTACCGCTAAGGAGTATTGATACAATACTGCCGTTTGGCTCCCACAGCGAGTACTCGGTTGCCAAGACGCTGTGCCTTGCAGAAGAAGCACGTCGAATCGCTCGACTTCGTACCGTGGCGTCACAACACCGATCTAAGGAGCGCTATGACAGCCGACACCAGCCTATCTTGTACAGCAAAGGGGACTTGGTATGGGTGTGGACCCCACAGCGTAAACGTGGATTATGCCAAAAGTTTTTGCCCCAGTATACTGGACCTTTCGTGGTTGTCGATCGGTTGAGCGACTTAACGTACGTGGTGGCCCGTTTAACGTCAGCTGGTCGTCGTTCCAGCCGAACGCAGTTTACACACATCGCGCGTCTCAAGCGGTTCCACCCTGCTGTTTTCCAGTGATTTGGACTTGCCCCGCGGGCTTCGTCTGTGAGCCGGGGAGTGCTACGGTATCAGACGGGCAGTCAAGGTATGAGCCAGGCAAGGGTGGAAGACGACGAGGACGATATCTTGTCTAGCGATTGGACGCCATCTTGCCTCGGCTGTACCAGCTACCTAGCGCTCCGCGCTCTCCTGTAAATAAACCTTCGCTCGACCTTTCAACCGTAACAATATATATATATATATATATATATATATATATATATATATATATATATATATATATATATATATATATATATATATATATATAGTATAAAGGAGGCGCCGCCCGGGGAAAGTTACTTCCGTGGACATCATCCAGATGGCGGTCACTTCCTCGGCAGTTCCGCGTGGGGAGCATTATGGTCATTATGGGTGATGTGCTGGGATTACTGAATGTCATGTGTGCGTTTTGACGCTATAGGTTGCCATGACAACGAGGCTGGTATACGCCATCGCGTTCCGCTCTTAACGGCGAAGCATGAGCGTTCTCCAACTCTTTACAGCTTTCCCTCACTGTGTGCTTATTACCTTTTTTTTCCCCGGTCGCAGTTTCCAGCACATAGGAAGCCCTTGGCTTGAGATTGTAGTGTTCTCTACCAGCATGGTGAGCCTCAGTATCCAGAGCAGCATTCATTATCATCATCAGCCTATTAATGTCCACTGCAGGACGAAGGCCTCTCGCAACGATTTCCGATTTGCGCTCTCGTGAGCGAGTTGGTTCCACTTTATGCCCGCGAACCTCTTAATTTAATCGCTCTATCTAACCTTTTGTCTGCCTCTGTTGGGTTTGTCTTCCCTTGATATCTATTCTCTTGCTCTTACTGTCCATCTGTTGTCTGTCATCCGCATGATATGCGCTGCCCAGATCTACTTTTTTTCTTTTAATTGATATAAGAGTATCAGCTACACCTGTCCTCTGATCCACTCCGCTGTTTTTTTTTTATCTCTTAGCGTTACACCTATCATTTTTCTTTCCATTGCACGCTGCGTGCTCCTCAATTTCATCTCTAGATCTTTAGTTACTCTTCATGTTTCTGCACCATACGTTAGTACTGGGAGAATGCAGTAACTGAATGATTTTCGCTTTAGTGACAGTGGCAAGTTTCCAGTCATGATTTGGTAATGTCTCCTGAATGCGCTCCATCCCATTTTTACTCTACAGTGGATTTCCTTTTCATGGGTACCAAGCGTCCTTATTAATAACGGCCCCAGATATACGTATTCGTTCACACATTCTAAGTTGAAATACTGTTGCAGGAATACTTCCAGGCCTCAATCTCTCCTGGAGCATATACTCAGTATTAAGAGCGGTGAGGTCGGATGTCTGCTGCGTGAGCGTCGAGAAGGCATTGATGGAGCTTCTAGATGCTTGACTATAGATTCCGGGGGATGCGCATGCGAGTGCGCCCGACCGCGATCTGCTGCAGCAGAATATAGCCCTGACACTTGCCCATAACCTGATTAGCGAGCACCACGGCTTCGGGGTCTTAGAAATCTACTTTACCGCTCCCTGTCTGCGCAGCATGCAAAAAGCTCTTAGTCGTACTACCGCGGCGAGGAGCTTGAGTATCTGGGTGATACTGCCCACTGGCGACAACGGCAAAGGTTACACTTTCGCTTTTGAAACATACTGCCTCGCGTCGCTTGTGGAGCTCGCCTACAAAATAGGCATGAGTGTGTTCCGCAGATGCGTGGCAGCTGTGGGCAGGTGACTTGCATAGAAAACCCAGAGCACTCGCAGCACTCAATGCCGAGAATTTGCACAGGAGTCCAACGGAGGCGCACACCCTGCTTCGCGGGCTCATAGACAACCTCACCGTCTCTGGTTTAGCTGGTCACGAGTGCGTACTCAGACGCACTCCTGACCGACTACTTATTCTATCTTTCTTTTTCTTTTCCTTTCTTTTCTTCCCTTTGGGCGGTAGAAAAGCCAAGATCTGGCTCATATATGTTGATACCTCGCAAGCGTGGATAAATAGTCTAGGGGTTACACTACTTCGAAGGTTGGGGGCAGGGGCTTAAACCCCATTATCGCTGAAAGGCTTTTTTCTTTTTTTCTTTTTGCTACAGTGCGTCCTCTATAATATGGCGGAAGAAACTGATGCATTAGTTCCTGCCGCCACTCTTCAAAAGGTTCCCACGGGGTTCCACTCTTCCGACATGGCGTAACGACCACAACAACGCCAACTACGCCGACACAGGGTAGACTGTATGACCTTCTCTTGAAGAAGCGCGTCTGCCCGACCGGCAAGGTTTTATAAACATACATGTAGACGAACTGACAGAAGAAAAATGTATTTGGCCACTGACTCAAGTGGAACGGAAAACTAAGCCGTCGATTTCTGTTTTGCAACACATCTGTCTTCCATATAGCAAGTCTAACGTTGTAGCACAAGTATCAATGAATAATACAAGACACTTGTGATGACCAGTGCTGTCTCGTCAGAATAAGATCTTACGGGTGGGTGTCTCAAGCGCTTGAGGCCGCTGTTATCCTGCGGCCCTGCTGCCATTCTGTCCCACATTCTAAAAGCCAGTTGTGTTATATTTCTCCCAGCGCTGACAACTCTATTTTTAATAACTGTCTAAATACAACTACTTTCCCTATAGTGTGGAAAACTGCTCGTGTTTCCTCTGTGTTCAAGTGTGGCTTTGAAACTCACTGGTCGAATGGTGACCCAAAAGTTTACGGTGTCCAGTTTTAAATGTTGGGCACGGTACCTTACTTAACTTTATAACGAATAAAATGCAGTACTGAAAGAATGAGAGGGAGAGATAAGAATTTTATTGAGTCTTTTAGTCATAAGATACCCCAAGTCCAGAGAGAGAGAGAGAGAGAATATTTTACTGATGAATCCGGAGATGTTAGCCTGATTAATGGCCTGGCTTGCTACTCCAGGTGTTTAGCGGTGATTATGATATTTACAGTGATCACGTGTAACACAACACGTACATACAGTCACACTTACTCACACACTCATATACATATATACACTATAACTCAGTTTACAGCGTTTCGTTGAGGCATGTTGCCCGTAGAAACGCTATCAGCGCCTTGGTGCTACGTAGTGCGCAGGCGCTGTCTTGCCACGAGCCTAGGCCCCAAGTCCAAGTTCTTGCCTGACTGTTTCGCCATTGCTGTTTGTTTGAACGCGGAATGATAACTTTGGTTTCATGTTTTTCAGGCTCTAGTCGGTCGCCCGGCGTTGGTGGGTTATGAGGGTTGAGCCTGAAGGGAACATCAGTGACACCACATATCTACGCCAGAGGGCGTGCGTGTTTCGTTATGGGGGAATGCCTATATACTGCACCGACAGTGCGCAAATACTTGACCTAGTGAACCTCTTACGCAGTGGGGCCTGGTAGGCGTAGTGGTGGCTGATGCTTGCCATATAACTGTTGGTAAAGAAACTCAGATTAGGGGAAGCTTACGACGTTCGATGGTTGTGCTTGAAGGGCAAAGAAGGACAAGAGCATAAGGATGTAGAGCGCACGCGATAAACGGACACACACGCTTTATTTCACAACCAGCAAGAAGGAAAGCTGTGAATACCAGGAGTACATATTTTAGGGCTAATTGGTTCATTCCACAAGCTGAAGCCATAGGCGCTGAAGTGACAAGGACGAGGAAGACGAGTGGACATGTCCCATCTTCCTTGTCCTTCTCACTGCAGCGTTATGGCCTTATCTCATGGAAAGCTGTCAGTTTACGCTTACTAACTTTTGCTTGTTTTGCCAAACTAGGAATTAAAATTCAATCGAAATAATTTTATTCACCAGAAATAGAGCAAAAAATATGTACTGAATGAGGTCATGAGCTACCAGATGCAAGAAAACACCTTGACGGGACCCGGGGGCCATTTACGTGGCAACGTAAGACACCTACTATAAGGATCACAAAAGAAATCCTTCATGAAAATTGTAAAGTCATTACACATGTAGCAGAAGATCATTGTGCATAGACAAAACGAATAACATTACCCGTGCTATCGTAAAAAAAAGAATGAGATTATTTTTTTCCTTGCAAAGCATTATGCACGGTTCAACAGCAAGAAAGTCTAAGACTATATCATTACATAGTGTTGACATGTGCTCAGAGGAACAAATGGTATTGCTACAAGAAACAACAATAGCAGAAATACACGCACAAGTCTGAAAATGAATTAAACGAAATAGTAAAACTGAGACGTAAGGCAAGAAACAACACTGCCCCACGTCTATTAAGCGAAGCGCACCGGTCAAGCCTTACGCCATGATTACAGCCGTCGAATGGAGCCTGCATTTTAGGTAACCAAAATACCAATAATCATTTTCCACGGAACCAACAAACCATCATTCTATGGACAAACATTGTTAAGTTTGACCGTGGTACTGCATGAAATAAAGATATATCGTCCAAGACAACCTCATTATACAACAAAAAAGCGTGAGCAATTGTATATTTCTTTGTGAATGGACTCTGTAGCTTAAACCTTGAGTTCAGCGTTTCAAATGTAAGTGCCAAAGCTTCTTCTTTATTTTTTTTTCGGAACCAGAGTTCCACGCAGCGAGGTGGTCAGTGTGGATTGTCGGATGTCTAAAGGCTTCGTTCTGCAGATGTTCTAAAGTATGCCATCTTCAAAACGCACACTTCTCATTCAAGCTGCCTCGCGAAAAGAAATTTACATGACAAATAAAACGGTTTCCGGGCGACGCAGTAGGTCACGGCATGTGCGTCGTTTCCCACCGCAGCAGTCGATAATTGGCTCGTCACTACAACGAACACTTCCGTGCTTCGCATTGCAGGCGCTACTGAGCGGCGTACACCAAGGTTGAGCCTGAGTTTCATAAAAAAAAAGAAAAAAATAGGATAGGAAGAATAAGCATGAGTAAGCAGGACAAAATTTTGCGATATACGTGCTTGTTGAAAAACAACGAAACATGCGCGGCGGGAAGTGTTTTGAGACACGTGCGCACGAAAAACAGACGACTTTAGCCGCATTTCAGGAATCGGGCTTATAATGATATCAAAGCCTGCTTAGCTACGCTCATCCTATTATTAGAAACATCAACAAACTCTCTAATAACATCCAGGCTCAGTTACACGCAGGTGACGAGGTGACGCACGCAAATATCGGAGCTCACGTGTTACACCCACTCCTATAGCTATGTATATGCGATCGCTCGAAACAGATCAAGGCCAATACCGATGAGTGCGCTGATCACGCTTTCGCAGATGTTCACCATTTCAGCACGTGTTTAGGTACCGAAAGGTAGCACGTGTCAATAACGCAAAGAAATAACATGATCGTGTCGACGCGATAAATACCCAGCGAGGGGCCCGTCAAAAGACACTCGTAACAACCAGAGGCCCTTGTGAGAGCACGGCATATCCATTCTCCCTTCGCCATGGCACACGCAACAACCGCTCTGTTTCTTCTGATGTCCGCCGCCATGGTGGCCGGCAGCTGTGAGATGTTCCTTCTTCACCATGCTTTCTATGAGTTTTTTAAGATCTTTGCTGATTTTTTTTTCTTATTTTACTATACGAAAGCGCTATAGAAGATTGACCGTGTCATGGGTGAAAGAAACATCGTATCGCTTATCACTACTGGAGCCTATGTTATGGCCACCAAGATTTTATCGGGTCAAAATGGGGACAGGAGGTAGCGAGCCTCTGGACTTCGCAGTGTAGCCCATGGTCAAACATGCCTTGCCTTTTGTTGTTTCATGGAGGTATCGTAGTGCTTGTACCACACATGTGGTCTATAAGATTCCCTTGACATGCGATAACATTTACATCGTCCAGAATGGCATTCCGCGTCTTTGAGCGCAAATGATGGCGTCAACCTGGCCCGCCACTGCCGTGCTTGCGGACGGTCCACCTGCTGTTCTCTAATGTCATATATTTAGGGAAGAGGAAAGGACAAATAAAAACTAGAAAACTTGCCACATCGGGCAATACCGTGATAAACGCACAAATACACCCTCGATACCACTGCTCCAAAAGGAATTTAGTATTTTCACTCTATGGGAAAAACCTCATTGCTAATTGTTCCTCCTGGCGATGTGGGGACCGGTCTTGGTTCCTGCGCATGCGTTGAAAGACTCCTGAGGTTCGAATAAAGCTCAGTTGTTAGTGCCACGTTGCGGCTGCGTGCATTCTTTATACGGTCTAGTCCTTCTTAGCTGTTTTTCTTTCTTTTTCAAGTAACATGTACCAATTGGCTCAGGAGGTATAATCTCTTCTGTAATGGATCCTGTGGTGGACAAGAGTTTTAGGGAGGCGTAACGGAGGAGGGGGGTGGTGGGTGGTAGGCAGGGGAGGCTCACTTGTCCGATGTGCCACTACCTACCCATGTCTCTGCATCCTACAAACGCAAGCGAGAGTCTTCCAATCTTAGCTTGGCTAACGTATGATTGGGCTAGAATGTTTACGTGACTCGGGCTGCGCGAGAAACATTGAAGTGTTGGCCGAGTTGATATCCGCTGTCATCAAAACACGGAAACACTATGCTACATGTGTACACTTCTTGCGCATTTGCAATACAGGCTGTGTGCTAGGACCCGTAAATATGGGTATTTCTTTTTTTACCTGTCGTATGCCGAGAAGCTTCAGGACTTACCTGTACTGCACCAGACACCACAGCGTTGTTCTCCTAGCCGTGTGCTTCTGTTGAGTTCCGGCGATCGATTTGTGCGCGTCCGTTGCCTGCTTACCTCAACATTGCTTCCAGTATTATTGGTTATATGTGCTCAAATTTTTATCGAACCTTTTAGTTGTATCGCATCCAAAACGCTCCCATGGCATCCAGTCATGGTCTTAAGTGTAACGTACTGAAGACTCGAAGAAAAATATTGCTAAATAACAAAGAAGTCGCGAAAACGCAATTCGGAAGTTTTATAGGCCTTTCTCAGTAAGATTCTTTGTTGTTGTTGTTGTTGTTGTTGTTGTTGTTGTTGTTGTTGTTGTTGTTGTTGTTGTTGTTGTTGTTGTTGTTGTTGTTGTTGTTGTTGTTGTTGTTGTTGTTTCAAGACACTCGGTAGAGTAAGAAGTGTCGTCACTGAGATGTACTACTATTTGAAAGGGTTTTTCTTTTCTATCTTTTTTTCTTTTTAGTTCGTTAAAGAGCTCATTCCTTATTTTTTCTTATGTCTGCAGCCGACTGCCTCGTTGCGAGTCTGCCTGGCGTTTTGGACCTTGGAACGGTATGCACACGTCGGCACATTTTCCTGCAGTCAAACAGCAGCTGAGAATGCAGTCTAAATAATCCTGTTGTCAGTAAATAGACTTCCTTTTGCGAGCTGATTTCGATTACAGAGCTAGCCGCCGCGGCACCTGAACGGCTATAGCTGCTGGCTTGCGAATTTCAATGTCGCGGGATCAGATTCGCTGGCGCTCATATGAGGGTGCCGGTGTAATGTACCTATAAGAGAGGAAGGAAGGAAGGGGAAGACAGAAAGGCAGGGAGGTTAACCAGAAAGGCGTCCGGTTGTCTAACCTATAAGAGAGCATCCAAAAGGTGCTAACCAGCCCCATTTTGGAAGCTGCCATGTAATATTTTTCACTTTGTATATATATCGCTAGAGGATAAAATGTTCGTCTGTTAAGAATAACAGACGAATATCCCAATGATTTAGGTTAAGCGAGAGCTGTGATTAAAGGAGCCCAGTTTTTAGCCCTGTGAAACAGTGTATATATCGCATGTTTCATTTCTTGGTGTATCACATATCTTTTTATGCATTGTCATTGTCCCAACTGCCTTGTGTAGGTTCATTGGCCCAGTCAAGCTGTCCACAGACAGCTTTTAGCCAATGAACCTCACCAGAACATGTTTCTATCTGGGGAATAAAAATGAGTTGATTTGATTTGATTTGACTTGATTTGATTCCAGTGCCTCGGAAGCTCCCTCGACCTATGCAGTGCGACGGCGGTAAGTGGAAACTCATTGATTATTATTGAACTCATTGATTATTATTTGTAACGCACGAATGTTTCACCTATCGTCTAAGACACTCCAGCCGCAACACACGCCTTATAGAACCATTGCTACCCGACATAATGTATCCGTTAATACACCCCTTGAGACGTTGCCATGACAACGTGCATGCCATAGTGCACCGCGTGGTTCAGATCAAAATAAAAGAGAAATCGCGTGCCCAGTGCGCGTTACAAATACAAAAAGTACATTAAGCATATAACAACACGCAACAAAATAAAGCCGTCGGGGAACGCTAAAAGCAAATCCCTTGCGCGAGACGCACAGACTGCATTAGACCGTAATGTTATTACGTAATATCAGGCGACCGACCACAAAAAACCGCGCTACCGCATTGGATTACATGCCATTGAAGTCAGGTTAATCATACTCCTAATTACCGTCATCTGCAACACAGCATGGATAACCAACAGCTGTCTCTTAAACAGCACCGGCTTTATTGGTGTTTGTTTTGTGAACTTGCGAGAGTTTATTTGCATCCGATGCTATATACTGCTTGGTTTTTGAAAGAAAAGGAACTGTAGCCCTAAATCATGGTTTTCTTTCTGCTTTAAAATTCCACAGGACGAAGTGATGGCAGCCGTGACGCAAGTGGTTCAGGTGAGCCCATTCCGCAATTTCTTTGTATCGCAAAGAGCCAAGGGTACCTTATAAATTCGAGGCGAAAGTGGCTAGATATATGCTTTACAGCTGGAAAATGCGTTGATATGCGGACGATCAAACTTGGATAGTTTTCACCAATGGAGCACCTTTTCTTTATCCTGTTTAACTTTTGTGGTCGTCTGTCGAAATGAGACTCGATTATCCACGTGGTATCACTCCCCCTTAAAGAACAAATAGAGAAATTGCGCGTTGTTTATTACTCATTTGCAGTTCAGCCGAACAGCGTATTTCATACACTGTTGCAACATTTCAGCAGCGCTCAAATTTTTTATTGTATTTCACTCACGTACATTTGCCGACAAAACATTCCTGCATTGTACGGCACGAGGAAATTAAAATGTATACATTGAAACAGGGCGTTTAGTCAAGGGTCTTGCTTGGCAAGATCGGCAGAAAACAGTCGCGACTGAAGCCTTGGCAATCGCGGAGGCAGCACGCGCGTTGAGCTCTCTGAACGTCTTCTTCCTCCGCAAGTAGCGCACCCTGTCTCTCTGACTAGCGTTGCTATTCTTCACTACATTCACTTCCCCTCCGGAAAAGAGCCATCCTGGCGACCTTTGGGCAGGAAACGACAGCAGGATCGTAGTAAGGCTTTAGCCGGTCTATATGCACATTCTCACGTCCACGGCGTCGTAGATCAGACGATGGCGCAAGCGGCTCGATGATGTAATTGACGGGCGAAGTTTGTTTAACCACGCGGTAAGGGCCGTGGTACTTCGAAGTAAGTTTCGTCGACTGGCCAGGACCGACAGATGGAACCCAGAGCCAAACAAGTGATTCTGGAACGTAAGCTCTTGGTGCCTCTGAGCTGTCGCGATGTTGTTTCTGGCGCTGCTGATCGGCAGTGGTGAGGACGCGGGCAATCTGGCGACACTCTTCCGCGTGTCTTGCAGCTTGAGAAACCGTCGTCGACTCAGTTACGTCAGGGTGGTATGGAAGAATGGTGTCCAGCGTACAAGAGGGTTCGCGGCCGTAAAGTAGAAAGTATGGAGTGAATCCAGTGGTGGTCTGCATGGCAGTATTATGCGGGTACGTTACAAAGGAAAGAATACTGTCCCAGTTGGAGTGATGAGAGGCGATGTACATGGACAGCATATCGCCCAAACTACGGTTAAATCGTTCGGTTAAGCCATTCGTTTGGGGATGGTAGGCAGTGGTGGTCCGGTGAACGACGGCGCATTCTTTGAGGAGCGATTCTACCGCGTCCGACAAAAATACGCGGCCCCGATCGCTCAGGAGCTCACGTGGGGCCCCATGACGTAAGATTATGTGGCGTAAAATGAAAGAACCGACGTCACTTGCCGATGCGGAGGGGAATGCTGAAGTCTCAGCGTAGCGCGTGAGGTGATCAATGGCAACGATGATCCAGCGGTTGCCAGCAGGAGTGATAGGAAGAGGGCCATACAGATCAATACCGACCCTGTCAAAGGGTCTTTGTGGACACGGTATGGGCTGCAGTGGAGCGGGGACGCGAGAAGGGGGATGCTTCCGCCGTTGGCAAGCAAGGCACGAGCGCACATAGCGGCGGACGAAGCGATACATGCCACGCCAGTAGTAACGGTGACGAAGGCGGGTGTAAGTTTTCAACACTCCAGCATGTGCACAATGAGGGTCGGCGTGAAAGGAGGCGCAGATATCTGAGCGAAGATGGCGGGGTATAACCAGTAGCCACTGGCGGCCCTCGGAAAGATAGTTTCGCCGGTATAGCAAGCCATCCCGGAGAGCGAAGTGGTGCAGTTGACGACGCATTTCCCGAGTGATCGTTTCGGACGTAGGCCTGCTCAACAAGTCCATAAGAGAAGCCAGCCAGGGGTCCTTCCGTTGCTCCAGGAGCATGTTGTCGACGGAGAGTGATGACGCGTCGGATGTGGGTAACGTCTGGGACATGGTGGGAGATGGTAGCGGTGACCGGGACAGAGCGTCGGCATCAGAATGTTTCCGTCCAGATCGATAGACGACTTGGATGTCGTACTCTTGGAGGCGTAACGCCCAGCGCGCGAGACGGCCGGATGGATCTTTCAGTGAAGAAAGCCAGCACAACGCATGGTGGTCCGTCACCACAGTGAATGGCCGGCCGTAAAGATAAGGTCGAAACTTTCCTATGGCCCATATGATGGCTAGGCACTCTTTCTCTGTAACTGAATAGTTGGCTTCGGCTTTGGTGAGCGCTCGGCTTGCGTAGGAAACGACGTACTCGTCAAATCCAGGTTGACGTTGGGCAAGCACAGCTCCAAGACCGACACCACTAGCGTCCGTATGAATTTCAGTCGGGGCGCGTGGGTCAAAATGTCTCAATATCGGAGGTGACGTAAGAAGGCGGCGGAGTGTGGCGAAGGCTTCGTCGCATGCTGGTGACCATGACGAAAGATCGTGGTTATCGCGGAGGAGGTCCGTCAAAGGCGCTATGATGGAGGCAAAGTTGCGGATGAAACGACGAAAATAAGACGAAAGGCCTATGAAACTGCGAAGTTCCTTCGGCGTCCGTGGTTTAGGGAACTCGGCAACGGCCCGAAGTTTCGTCGGATCCGGAAGAATGCCATCGCGGGAGACCACATATCCCAGAATAAGAAGCTGTCGGGCACCAAAGCGACATTTCTTGAGATTGAGCTGTAGGCCCGCGGAGCTGAGGCACGTGAGCACTGTTGCGAGGCGTCGAAGATGCGTTGAGAAGTCACGGGAAAATACGACGATATCGTCGAGGTAGCACAGGCACGTCTGCCATTTAAGGCCACGGAGGACCTTATCTATCATGCGCTCGAAAGTGGCAGGTGCGTTGCAGAGCCCGAATGGCATAACGGTGAATTCGTATAAGCCATCAGGAGTGATAAACGCAGTTTTGGCGCGATCAGCCCCAGCCATCGGTACCTGCCAGTAACCTGAGCGCAGATCTAAGGACGAGAAGAACTCTGCGCCTTGCAAGCAGTCGAGGGCGTCGTCTATCCGAGGTAAAGGGTAGACATCCTTGCGCGTGATCTTGTTCAACCTGCGGTAGTCGACGCAAAACCGTATCGAGCCATCTTTCTTTTTTACGAGAACAACTGGTGAAGCCCACGGGCTGTTCGATGGCTCGACAATACCGCGGTTAATCATGTCATCAACTTGTTCAGCGATGATGCGGCGCTCAGATGCTGACACACGGTATGGACGCTGACGTATAGGAGCGTGTAGACCAGTGTCGATGCTGTGAGCTACGGTCGTATTGCGGCCCAGGGATGGTTGGTGGTGATCGAAACTGGTGCTGAAGCCCTCAAGAAGGGAGATTATCTCGGCACGCTGCTGAGCCGTGAGGTTGTCGTCGATGCACCGAGAAAGTGCCTCAGTAAATGATGACATGGATGTTGAAGCAGAACTGTCAATGGCGTCAATCGTGAAGCAATTCGGCTTGTCATGAACAACGCATGTTGAGGACGGATCACATTCGTCAATGCTGCCAATGCACTCCCCCCGCAGTAAATTCGAAGGGCAGGGAAATGGATTTGAAACGTAGATTGCGCTGGAGTTGCCTTGAATTGTGAGTATGGCGAAAGGAATCAGGAAGCACTTGCGGCGAATGGCGCTTTCCGAAGGTATAAAGAGAACAGTTGAACTAGTGGACACGTCACAGGAAAGCGGTACCGAAACAGAGGAGAGAGGAGGTATCGCGGTGTCGGCGGCAACGAACACTTTCGTAGGCAATGAGGTTGAGTCGCCTGAAGCAGAGTCGCACAACGGCGACAGCTCGACTTCTGCGCGAGCACAGTCGATGACGGCATGATGAGTGCGGAGGAAGTCCCAACCCAGTATGAGATCATGTGAACACTTCGGTAGCACTACAAACTCCACGGTATATAGAACGTCTTCAATAACAACCCGTGCTGTACACGCTCCAAAAGGCCGTATGTGTTGCGCACTCGCAGTGCTTAATACGAAGTCGCTAAGAGGCGTCGTCACTTTTCGGAGCTTGCGGCAAAGATTCTCAGTCATTACAGACACTGCGGCTCCAGTGTCAACAAGTGCGAAAACGGGCAGACCTTCAACAGAAACAGCAACAACATTACAAGGCGAAAAACAAGGTCTTGAAAAGTTCGTAAGCTTCGCAGTTCTTGCCTCCGGAACTGCGGCTGCTAGTTTTCCTCAGGCACAGGCTGAGGGCGTCGAAGCAGTGGAGAAAGAGAACGGCGTCGCGGTGATGGCGATCGGCGTGCGTGGAAATTCCGACGCGTTGAGGAGTACGGGTCTCCGCTGGGAGGTGGGCCAGATGATGCCGCCTGAGGTCTCGGTGCGAAATTGTAGGTATTTGGTCGCCCGTCTTCCCGTGGCAAAAACTCACGTCGTTGGCAAAATCGCGCTACGTGACCCGGGAAACCACACGCGTAGCAGATGGGGCGGTTGTCGTGGGTGCGCCATGGGTTTTGAAGACGTGGTGACCGTCGGTAGAACGGCCGGCTTGGTTGCTGCGCAAGTGGAGGCGATGACACAAAGGTGGGCGCGGGCACGTAGGTGTTCGCGACAGGGAAACGTCGAGGTGTCACCAGCGCTTCGGCGTAGGTAAGCGGAGCAGTCACAGGCAACGCAGAAACGGCTGCGGCAACTTGCTGCTGGACGACACGCTGTATCGGTGGCGGCAGCGTCGATGGAGCAGGTTCAGTGCATGGCATCAGCGACAGCTGGCGCGCAACTTCCTCTCGTACAAACTGTTTGAGCTCTAACATTAATGCAGAGCGGTCTTCCGCAAGACCAGCGGTCATCAGTGCCGAGACTGTTGGAGCAGGTGATGAACCGGCTCGACGAGTAGATTGACGCTGTTTCCAGAGCTCGTCATAGCTCTGACACAATTGAATGACGCCCGCGACTGTCTGCGGGTTCTTTGCGATGAGCATCTGGAACGCATCATCAGTAATACCTTTTAAGATGTGTTTTATCTTTTCTGCTTCTGACATGGACGGGTTCACGCGCCTGCAAAGGTTGAGCACATCTTCGATGTAGCAGGTGTAATTCTCACCACTTTGCTGAGCCCGACCTCGCAAGCTCTGTTCGGCGCGTAGCTTGCGAAGTTCCGGCCGACCGAAAAGTTCCACGAATGCCGTTCTGAAGGCAGACCAGGTGTTGAGGTCAGACTCGTGGTTATGAAACCACAGACTGGCTACTTCGGTCAAATAAAATATGACGTTAGTGAGCTTGTGGATATCGTCCCATTTGTTGACCTTGCTCACCCGATCGTATTCCTCGAGCCAGTCTTCCGCGTCCTTGTCATCGGCGCCACTGAAGAAAGGAGGGTCGCGTTGCCGAAGGGAGCCGGCACAGAGAATAGTTGGTGTTGTTGGCCTCGTGGGAGAAGGCTCCTGCTCGTCGTCCGATGCCATGGTAGAGACTGGAGGAGGTAACGTACGGCTTCGTAGTTCCAGGGTTTCGATACCCAGCACCTCCACCAATTGAAACAGGGCGTTTAGTCAAGGGTCTTGCTTGGCAAGATCGGCAGAAAACAGTCGCGACTGAAGCCTTGGCAATCGCGGAGGCAGCACGCGAGTTGAGCTCTCTGAACGTCTTCTTCCTCCGCAAGTAGCGCACCCTGTCTCTCTGACTAGCGTTGCTATTCTTCACTACAACATAAACATATTCGCGCAAGTATACGCTGCGCTTTTGGTAGCACGGTACTGTACAGTTCTTGAAAATGGCCAAAACTTAATACGATCTGCAGAGAACCTCGCAGAATTGGTGCAATTAGTTCGCTCCCGCAGGAATTTTTTAAAAATTCTACAGCACTACTCTTTATTCATAACTTGCCATTCTGCTAAAAGGGGTGGAAAGATGAAGTGGTTGAGAATGATAGGTTACATTTAGATAACTCATTTGTCGTTAATTTCAACATTTTGTGTTGAATGTTAAAAAGGAAGATGAATATCAAAGCTTTAGTTAAGAAATTCGAGCCGGAACCTCGGAACCCAATGATGTAAGAAGGCCAATTTCTTCTCTTTTTTTTCGTATTCCCGGCAAATTCGCTGCACCAAATGCTCTGAAGCTCCCTGTCTTAAGTCGCTGGCTTCCTCGGAACGCATTGTAGGTGTTTCTTACCGATAAATAACTGTATAGGCTTTAGCAGACGCCGTCAAAAAAAAAAAAATGGAGACGCCGTCTGTGACGTCACGTATTTTAGTGCTGAAACTTCGAAGCGGCGTAGCCACCAGTATCTTCTTGCGCGTTTCCTAGCTTACTGAGGGTTTTGTCCTCGCAAGGTTGCTGTTTTTGTATTGTGAAAAGTTAACCTGCGGATACGAGAAAAATGTTTTTGACTTTAATGTCTCCTGTATAAAGAATCAGGATTTCCATGTTCCACCCGCAACGCAGCTTCTCGAGCAGTTCATGCAGCAAGCGACTATTCCTTTTAGTTCATTGCAAAATTATCTATAGAAGAGAGAGAGTACATGATATCCAGGTCAATTACTAATAGAGGAGCCATGATGTTGAAAAAGAATTTCACTGAAGAACAGCGATGGCCGCCAGCGCGTGAGGCAAACGTTGCCAAATCATTACCTGCACATTACTGCTGTCGAACGGAAAGTGTGTAGAATGCGTTTGTTCGGTGCTAAAGGTCGAGGCACAAACTCGATGTCATAACGAAGAAACTGGAGAAGTGTTATTGTGCGGCGTTCCACGAAACGGACAGCGTCAGGCATAACATGAAAAGACATGAAAGCAGGAGGGAACGTCGAGGAGGGAATTTGTGTATAGCCGACGGTTTCATGTAAAATACAGAGCGCCGCAGGACACGCAGGGCGGATGACCAGCGGTAAATTAGAGCGACGGAATGGATACCAAGAGAAGGTGAACAAGTTAGAAAAGCTGTAGGCAGAAAATAGAAAAATCTGACGCAGAACAGGGCAAATTGGAGATAACTTGAAGAGGTCCTTGTTGTTCAGGGGACGTAACAATAGGCTTAACTATGATTAGGACGATTATTATTCTTATTATTATTATTATTATTATTATTATTATTATTATTATTATTATTATTATTATTATTATTATTATTATTATTATTATTATTATTATTATTATTATTATTATTATTATTATTATTATTTCAGAGCTCCCAGTCGATGTTCTGCTCCAAGCTTCGTACTGTATTAAAATATTGTCGTACATTGTCTAAAATTCTTTTTTCTTCTTTATGCTGCCTTGCGCATAGTTCAATATGTTCAATTTTATAGCGCTTTGGTATATTTGTACTGCATCCCTGATTGTATTGTATTGTATTGTTTCTTGTTAATTCTTATTACGTGCCCCAGTGCAAAGACCTTACGGTTTTCCTGGGCACGTTAAATAAAGCTTTTATTTATTTATTTATTTATTTATTTATTTATTTATTTATTTATTTATTTATTTATTTATTTATTACTAAATATACCACGCGATTACTTTAATTCTTCACCGAAAAAAAGCCACAGGGAGACATCAAAAGGAGATCCACAGCACTCGATCATGAGCAGGCCTGTATTGTCCGTGTTTGTCGCGATCGAAACCCTGATGCAGATATGCCGAGAGACGTTACCAAAATCGATAACATTTCCTCATTGTTCCTCCTGCAGTGCCTGATCACGACGCTCACGAGCATAAACGCACTGGGTGCTGTGGCTGCTCTGATCGATATCATCGGGATTGTCCTGGGCGTTCTCGGTGCAAGTGAGTCTTTGTTCAGACAACTATTGTGCCACTCTTATGATAGATCTGCTCACGGACAGCTTATATAAATGAGGTTGTTTTAAGGAATCTATATTTGATTATACAAGGATCCGTGCTTAATATTTGTGTCCTTAGAAATATTGATAAGTGTACTGCCGTCTCCCGTCATCTGACGAGTAGCCGTACGTGAAAGCAACAAATTTTAAAATTTTAGACTGGCAGTTCTCACACTGCTGTTGACAGTTACGGCCAGTTGATTGCCCCGAATGGCACAACCTCAGTGAGCGACTTTAAAAGGGCCAATTGCTGCATCGATTATGAACGAATTGAGCAAGGATATTCAGTGAGACCATCTCTGCCAATTGTTTCCGTGTAGACTAAGAAGGCCTTATCGTACCCTGTGCGGATGGGCCTTGAGCTACAAAGCCTATACGCCGATAGGTCGATTTTTCACAGGCAGGAAGTTATTAACGACTCCGATAAAAAGAATCGTGAGGTACTCTAAAAATATCAATTTTGTTCGATATTTTCCTACGTGGTACTCGAACGTCATGAGAAACCCACAAAGATTTCGCAAGCCAAACGCTGAGAAGTCTTCTCCGTAAACCTTACATGCAATTCTGCCATTCGGACCATCTAAAGAAAGCTGTTTCACCGGCCGTAGTTGGTTTTTAATGTTTCCACTACTAAGTGATGGGCTTGCGTATTTAACTGCACCAAACTACTGCAACATTTAGCAAGGTTCTCCCCAGAAAGCGGTGGAGGGCATAGCGTAGATGTGAAGCTTGCGAATTTGAGGTTTTCTTCAGAGAAGGCGTATCACGAAAATTTTTATCCACGTACTCTGTATAACGCTAACAACTCGCTTATTCTACATAATAATACTTTTACACTACTTCGCGTCTGACCCACTATAATAAGGGCTTCTTCGCATATACGGTTCCGCTTTAGCGAATTCCCAGTCAGCTTTCTTTTTCTTTTTGGCAGGAGTGTGTTGGATGTAAGCCTTAGGTTATTGTTGCCGGAAAAAGAACATTGCGGTGTACTGATAGAACCACGTCTTGTTCTCTCCGCAGATCTCAGCGCCCTCACGAAAGTCCTCATGCCGCTGTGCGCCGTGAGCAATGTGCCGGGATGCATTACCCTGCTCTCACCTGACGACACCTGCACTGCACCCATCAATGTCTCTCTTCCGGGAAATCTAAACCTAGGAGAGGTAAGCGCTGTCAGTGTTTTCTGCGCCTTCAAGGGTCAGAAACTTCTGATAAAATGCGAATCCTGTAAAAGAGTGTAGTCGATAGCCTCCTAGAGATTTACAAGAACCATTAAGGTCGAGTAGGGTATGTAAGGTGTGTGCGAAGTTACGGGCTCCTTTACTGTTGAATGTGTGTGGATAAAAGCCAAGTGCAGTCCTATGGGCGATAATATGACGACTCCTGCAAGACTACAAGCACGTGCAAGTGGGAGGCATTGGCTGAAGCAAGCGAATGGCTCGTAAAACGAATGGCGCGGCCCGCTTCAAAAAGTCGTAAATGAAACTCGGACCCCGATTTTCGATTTTCTCATACTATATTGAACATAACATGACAGAATCAACGGCTTAAGGGTAGCTAAAAAAATATTAGGTGTCCTTCTCCTATTGGCGGAATGGGGGCAAGCGAAACTTGAAGAGTGCATGCATTTTTCTTTCTTTTCTTCTTTCTTTCTGCCTGTGTGTGTGCTTTTCTGTATTTTCTTTCTCCCTTTGCTCCCTCCTGCTATCTTTCTTCCCTCTCTCTCTTCTTGTTTCCTTCTTTCTTTCTTTGGCAGACAATTGAAGCAATTCATATGGCTCAGATGTGCTCACATGTTCAGTTGCCGAGCGTGCGCTGAATAGCCTGCATGTGTTACGGCAGCGCGCCTTGCGCTTGAAAGCTCAAAGCGCAAGAGAAGAAGGAAATGACCATACGCTGCCATCCCGACGGTGTGTTTTTCGCGTACGGACGCCTAACGGCATCGGTGGCCCAGTGGTTAGAGGGTCTGCCTCCGGTGCGGGAGCGGGAGGTAGTGGGTTCGATTCCCACGGCCGCCGGGCTCGCACCGGTTTTAGATGCGAGAGCATCTTATGCTCGGGGCTCCGTCCTGCGGCGTCCACATCCATACTGCACATGCGCAACTCTCCCTCACTTAGCTCTCCTGCGCAGGTGTGCGCTCTCCTCTCCCCCTCTCCGCCACAGGTGTGGCGCAGCAAATCATTGCATATAACTCTCTCTCTCTCTTCCTTTCTCTCTAAGGGTACGCCGGTAGGCGGCGCAAGTGTCGCGGCGCAGTATAAAGGGCGCGTTCGCTGTGCTTCCGTCATTCTCTCTCTGTGCAGCGATGTGCGAAACGCCATGAACAACCCCGTACAGACGTCTCCTCTCTTCTCAATACATTCTCTCACTCTAACTTTCATTGGGTGGTGTTGCCAAGTGAAACGAAACAGAAACGCGATGCGCACCCCCGCGATGCGTTCGCATCCCACCATGGTTGCCCGTATGGGGAGATGAGTTTTTTCTAATCGGTAGAGAGGTACCCTGACCTGGCGCTCGGTTCTGTGGGTAGTCTCTAGCCTTGTGGAGGTAGCGTGTCCTTTCTCCTATCCACTTTCCTTGCCCACTTGCCCTTCCCAAGACGCTGAGCCGTGCTCCCATAAAAGCTGCCGAAAATAGCGTCTTTCCCCAACTCCAAAAATTATTACTGCACATGTTTAACTTCACATCCGTCAGTTTTCTCTTCACTACCCTCCATTTTTTTCCTAACAAGAGGGCAGATCCTGGAGAGCTTCTGTGGAGCAGAAAACACCGTCTTAATGTCATATCTCTTGCCAACGTTGCTCAGGCCGTGGGAAAGTTTTATGGACATAAGGCAAAACCGATACCTTATCGTACTTTTTCTTCTCACCACTGGTGTCGGGACGATTTTGATTTATTACCCATTTCAACAGCCTTTCACTGCAGTTACTGCGGTTACTTGCGGAAAATCGCACGTGGGACAAAGCGGCAGGTGTATCAACGTTCGTTTTAAAGGAACATAATCGGTCTTTTAAGAAGCCTAACGCATCCCATCTGGTATC
This sequence comes from Hyalomma asiaticum, assembly GCA_013339685.2. Taxonomy (NCBI): domain Eukaryota; kingdom Metazoa; phylum Arthropoda; class Arachnida; order Ixodida; family Ixodidae; genus Hyalomma; species Hyalomma asiaticum. Next base: position 60,551,478 of record CM023490.1, on the reverse strand, counting down.
ACATTGTGACACTTGTGGCTGCTCTCCGGTCTTCGTAGATGCAAAAATCCTTTCTAGGCATAGTAGCAAAATGACCCGTGAAGTTATCGAGGCCTTTCATATTAGAAGAATGGGGGACGCATGCCTGAGCCAACCGTCGATTTATTTGACAGACAAGGAGTATGCTTATCTGCTTGGCACATGCAGCGTCAAGTGACATGTTTGAATATGTTCTTAAGAATGTCCACGTGTTGTTGCTCATTAATGTACTTTACTGTCCTTCTTATGCGCATGTCTGTTATGCCTTGCTGTTTATTTCCCGTTTTGGTTTTTCGAAATAAATCTTTCAGTTGCGAGACAGCGCTCGTCCTGTGCACTCTGTGTTTTCTTACGTCTTCGTCTTTAGCGCTGCGTCAATCATGCATACTAGGTGCCCTTTTCCTATCGGCGGAATGGGGGCAAGCGAAACTTGAAGAGTGCATGCATTTTTCTTTCTTTCCTTCTTTCTTTCTGCCTGTATGTGTGCTTTTCTGTATTTTCTTTCTCCCTTTGCTCCCTCCTGCTAACTTTCTTGCCCTCTTTCTTCCCTCTCTCTCTTTTTGTTTCCTTCTTTCTTTCTTTGGCAGACAACTGAAGCGATTCATATGGCTCAGATGTGCTGCCATCTTCAGTTGCTGAGCGTTCGCTGAATAGCATGCATGTGTTACGGCTGCGCGCCTTGCGCTTGAAAGCTCGAAATGACCATACGCTGCCATCCCGATGGTGACTGTTTTCGCGTACGGACGCCTAACCGCATCGGTGGCCCAGTGGTTAGAGGGTCCGCCTCCGGTGCGGGAGGTAGTGGGTTCGATACCCACAGTCGCCGGACTCCCGAGCGCTGGGTCAGAGATACCCTGACCCAGCGCTCGGTACTGTGGGTAGTCTCTAGACTTGTGAAGGTAGCGTGTCCTTTCTCCTATCCACTTTCCTTGCCCACTTGCCCTTCCCTAGACGCTGAGCCGTGCTCCCATAAAAGCTGCAGAAAATAGCGTCTTTCCCCAACTCCAAAAATTATTACTGCACATGCCACCTTTGGTCGACGCCGGCTTTTGCGAAGCAGTACAAACTTCCCTTGAATATTTTTAGTGCAAATGACTTCAGTGTCTCTTTAACCAAGCACTTCCTCCAGGAGCCAGCTCACTTTGACTCCATACGGTAAACAGGGTGCAGGTCATTTAGCAACTGTGTTAAATTGGAGTCCAAGAAGCGCACGACATGTACCTCGCTTTCGGTTTTCCTTTAATTAAGAGGTAGTTTCCCTTAATTTGGAGTGGCATAACGAAGTTATGCTACTTCCAAATTAGGACGAAAATGAGAACGACGCAGCGAGCAGTGGAAGAGAAAATGGTAAGTGTAACACTAAGGGACAAGAAGAGAGCGGAGTGGGTTAGGGAACAAATGCGTGTTAGGGACATATTAATAGAAATTAAGAAGCAGAAATGGGCGTGGTTGGGCCGTGTAATGCGAAGAAAAAACAACCGTTGGTCATTAAAGGTAACAGAGTGGATTCCTAGAGAAGGCAAGCATGTCAGGGGGCGGCAGAAAGTTAGGTGGGCAGATGAGATCAAGAAGTCTGCGGAGATAAATTGGGCACAGTTAGCCCAGGACAGACATAATTGGATATCTATGGCAGAGGCCTTTGCCCTGCAGTGGGAGTAGACAGGCTGATGATGAACGAAGCTATGAATAAGCACACGCTCTCGCGCGTTCCTAAATCACGCGTCGAAGTGCTGCCTTTCTCGGGCGTGGCGGCTGCATTTCGATGGAGGCCAAATGTTGAGGCCCATGGGCTGTGCGATGTCAGTGCACGTTAAGGAACTCCACATAGTCGAAACTTCCGGAGCCCTCCACTACGGCGTCTCTCATAGACATACCGTGGTTTTTGGACGTAAAACACCAGATAGAAATGGTGCCTTGCCACTCAGTTCCACGCGGTCCCCGAGGCTCGCAGAAGTCTCCGTATTACCATGTGCAGGCACTATTCACGCACGAAATTTAGACTGGAGAAGTTTGCTTGCGTCATGCAAAATTGAAACAACATAACCACATAGAGAGCTAAACGTCTTCATGATGGAATGTTTGTGGCGAACAGATAATCGAATTTTCTGTTGCTAAGCTATCCGATTGCTAAGCCTGTTGACATAAAGCTCGCAAGGAATTTTTGTATAACATGTAAACGCTGCCTCCTTTGTAACCAAACATTTTCTTCAAAACTAGAAGAGAAGCTCACGGGAACATGAAGACTTGAATCGATGAACAGATCGCTAAAAACGATGTATAACAGGGAATGTCGCAGGAGCCAACGTTTAGACAAGTGGACTTGTCACTCGCCGTCCTGACGAAGGCAAGTCCACTTGTCGAAACGTTGGCTCCAGTGACATTACCTCTTCCACGTCGTTTTTAGCTAGCTATTGATCCAAACATTTTCTTGGAACTCTTACGTATATTGAAAGCCCATCGTGTATATAATAATTGTTTGTTTGTACCTACATACATGTACTTTTTTTCTTCAGTGCATTGCTTCATCTGCGTATAATATTTGTGGCTTGTGTAAATTACTGTCGCTGTTGTTTTTTTTTTCCTTTGTACAAGAGTGTTACACTCGTTATAATATTTCCTTTTTGTATCGGGCCCTTGACAATCCGCTTTAGGCTACGTGTCCGAATGTGTTTGTATGAAATTTCTGTATTAATGTGCAGTATAAGGCTGCTTTTGAACGTAATTTGGCTTGAAAGCGGTTTAAGCAGCTATCGTGAAGCACAAGTACCTTGTACGTGGTACTGGGTGGTTCCAACGATAACTATCAACTGTGTTGCGCTTGAAAAAGCACAACTCGTGCCTCAAGTTTATATGTAAACCGATTAACACGCGTATGAGCTTCTAATACACGTTACTCTTACAGTGCCTCACCGATACCCTGATTCTGTGTGAAGACGGCGAGCCTTTGACGGTAAGTGAGTCCAGGGCGTTACATTTTATGTACTCCTTCAATCAGCAGGACGCTGCATGGGCACTGACAGTTGATCGGCTGCTTTATAAAATTTTAAAGTACATTAGCCAACAATAAAATGGAAGGTAATAGATTTGTATCTTGATAACAGCAGACAACCTGTCCCCTTTATTGTCGACTATTCAATTCAATGCAATTTAATCTTGGGTTCTGCCTAGCTTTCCTGTAAGTTTTTATAAATGTATTATTCTTTTCTCATGCTGCAATTGATACTTAACATACATGTGTTTTAGTATTAGGAGGTCCCCCCGTCAGTTCTCGTAACTATGGGAACTCCGAATGTAATACATTCACTAACAGTGTCACGCTGTATTGAAAGAAATTCAATAAACTGAATTGAATTGAATTAAAGACTTCGAAGGCAGAAAAGTGCGTTTAGGCTCTGCGTCAGGATAGTTTCGTGTGCAACTTCTATCTGCTTTCTACTGAAGCATTCGAGGTTGTAAACCGGTTGAGAACTTACCTGAACACTATAACTACCATGCAGTGTGCCCGAGAAAGGTTCTAAGGATCGTGGTCACAACGTGACGCACGATTTGCCTTTGACAGCCAGATAGAACGAGCACTGCAAAAAAAAAGACAGAAATAAAATAAACTGGCCGACCTTTTACAACATTCGATGAGGCCCGTGCGTGCAGAGAGGAATTGGAGAGAGCTTGCGCTTCACCTTTAAGAGCGGAACGCGAACACCCGCGAGCGCCATCTGGAGGATGTATACGCAAGTAACCTACCCGGGCCCACACCGCCTCTGTACGTGCGGTGACGGCCGTGCGCGCCGTTGTTGGTATGGCAGGAATTGTTGAATGGGGATGTTTGTATTTCACTTTCCTCTTGCCAGAAATCTTTTCTCGTACATTCAAACAAATATGATAGCTTTCGCGCGAGTATAGGTCGTAGCTAAAGTCGTAGTCTACATTTTTTTTTATGGCGGATTTTATCGGAGGAATTCAATCATGCTCACCAGCGCATCTGCACCATGGCGAAGGGCTTGCGTGGTTGAGGTGGTTAGGGATGATCTCTTCAGCCACGGACGCCAGCGCCTACGCCGCAAGCTAACGAGAGATTTTCTGCTGCGCGAGCACCTTAGGGCTATCGAGTTAAAAGGTCCAAGCTCTACTGCTAGCCATGCCCAATTGTAGCTGACGACAAGGGTCAGTGCTGTCCGGTGACACCAACTATGGTCACCCAATCTTAAAGTGCGGTGACCATTCTTTGGTTTCAAGTCTATTCAGGGCACAACATAGAATTATGTAGGTCAGATGTAGGCCATTTGGAAAGAAAATTCTTATTCTTGTGTTTCTCGCTTAGTATTCGGTCTATAGCGTGTTCCATTCAGATGTTCAGGTATCCGCCTTCGAGTAAGCAAATAGCCGTGGTAGCTCAAGACGCAATAAGAACAAACTCAGAACGCGTACCTGGCTAGAGCGCGGGATTACAAAAAAATGAGCGTGTTAATGACGTCATTAGTGTGTTTATTCGGACCTGCTGGTCTTCTCTTTGAAAATAGAGAACTTTGAACGCGAACACAGAACAACTGATTGTGGCCGAGGAGAAAACAGTGAATTGCAATCAAGTGCTTTCCTTATGACAGAGGTGACGTTCTATGTATTCCATTATTCATAACCTTATTTTAAACTTGAATCGCGCTGAGGAGGTGACGTTCTCTAGCTCGTAGGAAACCAGCAGCGTCTCGAAATGAGGTCCTTCACCGGGAATCGAACCCGCGACGTCGTTCGCAGCGCCAGAGCCACTGAAACTGTCTTGGCAGGTTTTCCATATACAGTAAAGCCAAGGTGAAATACTTTGTCGAAATCAACATTCGAGAATTGTGCAGGGCTGGGACAGGAGTGTCATTTCTTTCTGTGCAGGCAAATTTGGCAACTTCTATCATTAAATGCAAGGGATTTATCGCTCTCTTAACCATAACACGAAAGTGTAGCTTACAGGCGCTATTTGAGAAGGTACGCCGTCTTCACTTCGGCTGGCAACCCCCTTTGCAATTCATTCATTCATTCATTCATTCATTCATTCATTCATTCATTCATTCATTCATTCATTCATTACATCGTAGGCCGCCACGGTGCTGCATTTGTAACAGTGCTCAGCTGCCAGACACAAAAAGCGCGGGTGATTTCAATTCCGCCGCGGCGGTCGCGTTTCGATGGGGGCGAAATTCTAACGGTGCGTGTAATACCGTGCGATGTCAATTAACGCCATATAGCCTACGTGAGTCGTCCACCACAGCGTGCTTTGCAATCATGGCGCCGCTTTGGCACGTAATACGCCAGCGAATTCATTGCTTGTATTTTTAGAGCTCTTTACAGATGCTGATATCCTTGCCTCAATGTTGCTTTCTTCTTTTCAGGACGAAGTTCTCATGAAGCTCGTGGAAGCCATAGCGGTAAGACATTGAGATAGATAGATAGATAGATAGATAGATAGATAGATAGATAGATAGATAGATAGATAGATAGATAGATAGATAGATAGATAGATAGATAGATAGATAGATAGATAGATAGATAGATAGATAGATAGATAGATAGATAGATAGTGCATAACTTTCGTGAGAGAGGTCGAGAGAGACAGCTTTCAAAATTCATCAGCTTTACAGAAAAGAGACTGGGCGTAGCTTGCTAAACAAAAGCCTATGGCTTCCTTTAACTCCTGGTGCATTGAGAATGTATATTTCGTCGTTGTGGGCATGGTGGTACGCGTCGCGTGATAGTCTTGAAGCAACCACATATCTTTCCGCAAAGTTTATGCTTATGTATGTTCAGAGTGTCCACGCGAAGCGCCTTTCTGCCTCATTTCATTCTTGCGCCCAACTTTCCATATGGAACGCAGTATTTCAAGTACCGCACGACTTCGTTGAAACTTTCGCTTGCTGGGTTTAAAAGCAAGAAACTTTCGCAGTAGCATTAGCAACCCATGTGCGAGAGCTCAGGCCACCTGAACTTTCGAACACAAAATTAATTCGGCTGTTAAAACTTTCAAAATCTGTATGAAACAGATAAGAGAGAATAAATAGTGGAGTTGGGTTAACCAGTTATGGACAACCGGTTTGCTACCCTACACATGGGAATGGCATGGGGAGATTGAAAGAGCCGACAGTACAGATCAGCAAGCACATGATATTAAGGGAAACATACGTTGTCAAAAAATATTAGTACTTGCTGCTGCGTAAAAAGAAACAGCTGCCAATGCACGAGCACGGGTGATCATGCCTTGGTTACATGGAACACCGACTACCATGGAGCACCAACGATAACCAATGGAAATGCTTGTAGCGATGTGCTTCAGTGTCGATCCTTTTATAATGGTTACTGTAGCTTACGGGACAAGAAAGCGGAGTGGGTCAGGGAACAAACGTTCGTTAAGGACATGTTAGCAGAAATCAAGAAGAAAACGGTGTGGCCAGAAAATTAACGGCTGACGGAGTAACCTTCTTTATTTTTTTTTCACTCTCAGTTCGTATTTTAATCTTTGTATCAATGTGCACTCTTCCCTGGTAGTTCGTACTGTTATCGTTTCTTTATTTTTCAGTTCTTCGATCGGATGTATAGTTGATAATGTGCACCTTTCTTGTTATTTTTCTTCTCCCTTCCTTAACAGCCTGCCACGGCTTGCAGTATCAACAAAATAAATAGCAAATAACCAAATGACGCCGCGTGCAATTCTACGTAGTGCCTGCTGACCAACCTGCTCGAGTCTTCCAGCGGAGGCCTCGACGGTCTCGCCTGCGCTCTGGTGGAGCTGCTGACAGGAGCCGCTGCGAATGCCAGCTTTCTTCTGAAGATCGCCTTGGGAGGCCTCGCCACAACCATCGAAACAACGATACAGTGTGAGTTACTGATTCGAAGCAGCCCTGTCTCGGTAACTTGCGACTTCGGTATGCACTTACGGCAGTAAGCCCTCGCTGAGTGGCACTTTAAAGTGACATAGAGTTCGACGCCCGTTTCTATAGCCTGTCTTTTCTTAAGTGCGAAGCATTTCTTAGCGAACTTCGGTGACTTTGAGCGCATCTATTTATCTAGCCGCCTACGACATTGTGCTCTCCTGGCTGTTTAGTTAATGGGATGCATGCTAAAATTGATATGCCAAAACATGACTATATGGCGAACATAAATGACAGGTCATAACATGAAAATCATGACATGAATGTCATGAGTGGCATGATTTATATGCCATGGTCTTGGTGCTCTCCTGGCCGTTTCGTTGATGGGTTGTATACGAAAATTGATATGGTGCAACACGACTGAATGACGAACATAAATGACAGGTCACAGCATGAAAATCATAACATGCTTGTCATGAGCGGCATGATTTACGTGCCAGAGTCTTCGTGCTCTTGCGGCCGTTTCGTTAACTTGATCTATACCAAAACTGGTACGGCGAGACAACAATATCTGACGACCATGGGCGACACGTTCTAAGAACATGAAAATCGTGACATGCATGGAGTCACGAACAAACTTCTCAGGAACCTGGACGATAGGGCAATCGAGATAGTCACGGCCAAAATCAATGAGGTATGGACAACTGAGCAGGTACCGATAGAATGGCGTACAGCCAAAGTAGTTCTCATACCTAAACCAGGGAAGCCCCCACATATCGCCAACCTGCGACCTATCTCTCTGATATCATGCATCGGAAAGGTTGCGGAGCATGCGATACATAACAGGCTAATTGAACACATAGAAAACAAGGAGCTATTTAGACACAACCTAATTGGCTTTCGACAGGCGTTGTCAACACAGGACGCTATGCTTCTGCTTAAGAGGGCCATCTTTGATAACACGACTCGCGACGTGAGGGGAATCCTCGCACTGGATCTGTCCAAGGCCTTCGACAGGGTGTCGCATAGACACATCCTGACTGAGATTTCCGCTCTTAACCTGGGTCAGCATTTGCATGACTATACCCAGTCCTTTCTAGCGGATCGCAAGGCACACCTCCGACTAGGCACGGTCTCGGGAGGGCCTTACGAACTAAATAACTGCGGCACCCCGCAAGGTTCCGTGCTCTCCCCCCTCTTATTCAACATCACCATGCACAAGCTGTCGACTCGCCTTGCTGCAATCCCGAACGTGGGACACGCCATTTATGCGGACGATATCACGATCTGGGCACCGGGCGGTTCGTTAGCCATGCTCGAACACTCGTTACAAAGCGCATTGGAGGCTACGGAGAACTTTCTTTCAAACACGGGCCTTGAGCTATCCCCTGATAAATCAGAGCTACTGTTATACCGACCGTCTAGACAAGGGGTCCATAACCTTGCCCCTCTGGAAACATTGCCGATAGAAATTCGAGCTAATAATGGCCAGGCCATACCGAGGAGGGACTCGGTAAAGATTCTAGGTCTACTTATCGATGCCAGGGGCTGTAACTCAAAGGCCCTCACCAGGCTCACTGGACAGGCTAGTAATGTACTGAGACCTGTAGCTCGCGTTTCAAATCGAAGAGGTGGTCTCAAAGAGGACAATCTGCTCAGAGCTTACCAAGCATTCTTCCTTAGTCATGTTCTTTACATTGCGCCTTACCTTAATTGGGCTAAATCGGAGACGGCCAAGCTTGACTCCCTTATTAGAACTGGTCTCAAGCGCGTGCTCGGCCTTCCGCAATACACGAGCACCGAGAAGCTTCTGGAGCTAGGCCTCCACAACACCACTGACGAGCTAATAGAAGCTCACACAGCGGCTCAAATAACAAGACTTTCATCCACTAAGCCAGGGCTCAAGATTTTAGCAGAAGCGGGTATTCAGCCTAGACATGAGCAGGCGACGAAAGTTTGCTTGTCCCGTGAGACCAGAACTCGCATCATGGTTGACCCTGTCCCGCGAAACATCCATCCAGTGCACCATGAGGGTAGAAGATTTGCGAGAGCCAAGGCTATTCTAAAAAAAATCAATCAGCAGAAACTTGAGGCCCTCTTTGTCGATGCTGCCAGATATCACGGTGGGGATAAGTTTGCTATTTCGGTCGTTGACGCGGGAGGCAACATGGTTAATGCAGCCTCTGTTTATACTAAGACTGCCCACGTGACGGAGGAAGCGGCGATCGCTCTGGCTCTTCACAGCGCAAAAGCTCCTGCTGTTGTCTACTCGGACTCGCGCACGGCAGTTAGATCCTTCTCGAGTGCCCTCGTGTCTCAACAGGCGAACAGTATTGTGACCAAAGCACTCCAACGAACACGGGAGAGCAGCGAAGGGGGGTATCACATCACGTGGTTCCCAGCCCACCTCGATGGCTCAGTTAACCCGCTAGGATGTAATCCTAACGAGCAGGCTCATCGGTTAGCGCGCGATTTCACGTGCGGTGCTGCCGCGGATAGCCACGCTCGTAACGAGGTCGACATCCATAAAGATTCGTTATGTACTTTTCACGAAATTGTGTCCCATTACCGCCTAACCAGGAAAAAATTCCCGCTACCCCACCCCAAATTGAACAAGCCTCAGGCTAGCACATTCAGACTTCTCCAAACCCGTTCGTACCCCACTCCTCGGTCTCTTAATAGGATAGACCCCGATCATTCACAGTCGTGCCCCAAATGCGGCCATGACTCCTGTTCTTTTGATCGCATGCTCTGGCTGTGCCCAGCTCTTAATGCCTCTCCACCCATAACGAAGGAGCAATGGGAGGAATCCCTGAAAAGCAGCGATTTACACACTCAACTCCAGGCCGTCCAGAAGGCCCACGGCATCGCGACGGAACTTCGACTTCCGGTCCCGTCGTGGGCGGAGCCATCAACTTGATCTGGTGGGACCCTGGCTCCCCAGATTCAAGTTCCTCAGGACTCAAATAAAGTTCTTGTCATGTCATGTCATGCATGTCATGAGCGGCGTGATTTACATGCCACGCGTTTCGTTAATGGGATGTACACCGATTTCTCTGGCGCAACACGACTGAATGGCGATCGTGAATGACAGGTCTTAACACTACAATCATGACATGCGTGTCATGAGCGGCATGGTTTACATGCCACAGTTTTGCTGCTCTTGCGGCCGTTTCGTTAACTTCATGTGTACCAAAATCGGTATAGCGCGACAACAATGCAGATCCATCTTACGTTCCTGATGCGTGCTTCGCATTTCCTTGATTCCCACTGCACGTGGGATCTGCCATTTTTTCTTTGTGAATGGCGTTTTTTTTTCTTTGTCCTATACGATGTTCAAAGGGGCTTGTGTTCTTAGTTCCGTTCCAGAGTTCACCAGGACAAGTCGTAAGCTTGAGCCTTAAGCCGAGATAAAGACACTTATTCATTCACTAAGTCTTAGGTAGGAGGCGACCTGTGCGATGTTAGAAATTAAGTCCGCGAAAGAGGCAACAAGGACTCGGAAATAGCGGCAGTCACTCTCGCGAACTGTATAATCACATTTCGCAATGGCGGAAGGCCTGCCTTACGCATGCTGATATGATTTGTTAGCGGCCTGTTAGTTGGCCCCGCTGGCTAATAAGCATCGGCCCCGCATGTTTCATGACGCGCTAGGCACCATGGGACTAAGTCGCTGCTGTGAATGTTGCGTCATATGGTTTCGTGGAGTGGATGAGTAACAATTTTATTCGCCAGCTTAACAGAGTGGGTGCACGCTATTAAGAATGCCGCACGTCCGGCAGTCCGTGCGTGACGAGTACCTCTTCAGCTCGTGCAATCTCACGGAGTTGAACGTCTAGCTCACTGCTTATCAGCACTCTTACTCCCGAGCTGAAAGTGAGGGATTAGCTATGAGATCGGTAGCGTGGACAGACACGCCTGACATGGAGTGAGAGTTTCATATCGTCGTCATGTTCATTCAGTTCGCCTGATCACCATCTACAGTGCCCCACCACGGTGGTCTAGTGTCTATGGCACTCCGCAGCTGATGTTAGGGTCGTGGGATCGGTGCCCGGCGGCGTGGCGGCTGCATTGTGATGCAGGCGAAATTTTGAGGCCCGTGTATACTGTGCGATGTCAGTGTGAACGTTAAAAGAACCCCAGGTGGTCGAAATTTCCTAAGCCTTTCACTACGGCATCTCTCAATCATATCGTGGTTTTGAGACGGGAAACGCCAGAAAATGTTCAGTCACCTTCCTAATCAGGTCCCCTTTCGACGATCAGCTTTCATTCTATATCGATGTATGGCTAGGCGAAAGAACGCATTAGTTAACCTAACGCCAACTTAATGATCATAATGATAATAATAATTTGTGGTATTTTACATGCCAAAGTCACGACGTGTAGATGAGATACGCCCTGTGTAGTGGACGGCTCCGCAGTAATTTTGACCAGCTGGGAATCTCTGGCAAGTAGTTATAGTTAAACGGGCGCTTCCTGCATTTCGGCCCCATTGAAATGCAGCCGCCGTGGCCGTGGTTCTATCCCGCGACGTCGAGCTTAGCAAGCAAACACCCGAGCCGCTAAGGTACCAAGCAATGCGGATCTTGCGTCAACTTCCTCTGCGTACTTTACAAACGGGCGTCTTGGGAATGAAAGAAATCACACTTATAAAGCTGGCACTAACTAACTAATTGATGGTGTCAGTTACCCAAAGGTTTTGATCTCTTATAAACAACTCGCGAAGTAGCACTAGCACAAAGAAGAAAAATATATAGTTTACGAACTGCAGAGGGCACAAAGAGAAGTGTTGTCTCAACTTGCGTCTCTGTCCTGGTGAACATCAAGATACGCTCGGTCGACTACCCCGATTCGCTTTCCCATTTTGAACACATTCGCGAAGGGGTGGTCCACCGGGGTGGTGTAGTGGCTACGGTGCTCGGCTGCCAATCAAAAAACGCAGGTTCGATCCCTGCCGCGGCAGTCGCATTTTCGATGGAGGCCAAAATGCCAGAGACCCGTGTACTGTTCGTTGTCAGTGTGCGTTAAAGAACCCCAGGTGGTCAAAAATTTCAGGGGATCTCCACTACGGCCTTTCTCTCTTGTCTGTTTCTTGCGCTCCCTTTCCCCTACACCCCACGGGCGCTTAGCCGTGCTCCCCACACGGGCTGCAGAAATTAGCGTCCTTTCCTTAACCGATCGAACCACAAAAAAAAGTATTAAAAAATTCGAACCAGTTTCCTGCCGTGAACACTATTGTAACAGTGAAGCTGTTCTTCCATCGTTAATCGCTACGTAACTGGTGAAGGTGTCAAACGGTGTCCCCACAGCTCCGTGGATTGAACCGGCAACTTCGAGCTATAAACCCCTTTCCACGCGTTATCGCACGGTGGCCTTCGCATAATCGAATCACTGTCACGTGACAGTGCACTGAGCAAAAGAGTGGGTCGTGCGCAGGAGCGGAGGACAAGGCAGGCGAGGAGGGTACGCAGTCAGCACAATCCAAATCCAATCCACAATGGAGCGTGACTTCCGACGCAGACACTTGCACGTCGTCAGAACCAGCCGTGACCCACCGCAGTGGTCGAGTGGTTACAGCATTCGGCTGCTGTCCCGAAGGTCGCGTGATCGAATCTCGGCCGCCGCCGCTACATTTCGATGGATCAAGGATAGATTGGACGGCGTCCCACCTGATAGCGACCTTCTGTGTTCAATTAATCTTTGATTAATACAACTCGCGGTTTGTCCTACATAAAAACGTCCGCAGCTAAAAGGAATCTTATACACCACACCCATGCGACAGTCGGTGAAATTGTTCTTGGCTAAGTGCTTAACCGGACAGATATCTGTTCGCTTCTTACCTTCCATCTGCTCATTTCTTCTATGCACGGCAGCACAAACCCTTCCTAACTTATTGGGAGCCGTAAACACAACATTAACCCCATATTTACTTCCTACTTTCTTAAGCCTGTGCGAAACTGCGTGGATATACGGAATACTCACGACCTTTTTCTTGTTAATGTTACTCTCTGCTACAGCTTTAGTTCCGGTCGAAATCGACTTCTTAAGACGTTCTGCTACTGTGGCTATGGCTAGTCTAGGGTAACCTGCATCTAAAAGGCGCTCGACCTGCGCATTAAAGCTAATGGTCAAACGGTGCACGCACGACTTTGATAGGGCTGACTTTAAACAGGACAAGGCTATTCCGTTTTTTACTACTTTGGAATGCTTGGAGTCAAAGTTTAACAACGGCTTAGATGCTCTAGGGGAATACTGCCAACACACGTGATTCTGCTCAAATGACAACGAGATATCTAAAAACTGTATTACGTTTCTCTCCGGTAGTTCTTTCGTGAACCTTAGACCATCTCCATTAAGTTTAAATTGATCGCTTACATAGGTGACGACTGATTCAAAATCATTCTTACTAGAAAGTACCAGGTAATCGTCCGCATACCGAAATACCCTGATGATGCGGTCCCCTAACGCCTCTTTTAAACGGCAGTCAAACTTGCTCAAGTACAGATCACTTAGAATAGGGGCGACCTTTGAACCTATACGTTCCCAATAAGTTAGGAAGGGTTTGTGCTGCCGTGCATAGAAGAAATGAGCAGATGGAAGGTAAGAAGCGAACAGATATCTGTCCGGTTAAGCACTTAGCCAAGAACAATTTCACCGACTGTCGCATGGGTGTGGTGTATAAGATTCCTTTTAGCTGCGGACGTTTTTATGTAGGACAAACCGCGCGTTGTATTAATCAAAGATTAATTGAACACAGAAGGTCGCTATCAGGTGGGACGCCGTCCAATCTATCCTTGCACTGCCAGGTCTGTAGCTGCATGCCCGAGTTAGACAAAACCGAGATCCTGTACAGGCATAGGAACGAAGATACGCGTTTATTGGTTGAGGCCTGGCATATTAGTATTAGTGGAAGTGCATGCGTGAGTCAACCGTCGATTATCTTAAACAGAGAGGAGATAGAATGTCTTAGCAGTTGTCTATCGCGTAGAACGGCACGTGTAACAGTATGACAGGTGGCGCTACCATTCCGAGCATGCGCAGATAAGCTGTGTGTCTTCTTTCTTTTTCGCCTCTGTGCTGTGCTTCAGTTGTTAGTCGGCGTTCGTGGTGTTCACTGCTCTTCTTGTGTCCGTGTCCTGCACGCCTCTTCTTTTGATTATGAAACCCATTTCCACGCGTTATCGCACTGTGGCTTTCGCATAATCGAATCACTGTCACGTGACAGTGCACTGAGCAAAAGAGTGGGTCGTGCGCAGGAGCGGAGGACAAGGCAGGCGAGGAGGGTACGCAGTCAGCACAATCCAAATCCAATCCACAATTTAGCGTGACTTCCGACGCAGACACTTGCACGTCGTCAGAACCAGCCGTGACCCACCGCAGTGGTCGAGTGGTTACAGCATTCGGCTGCTGTCCCGAAGGTCGCGTGATCGAATCTCGGCCGCCGCCGCTACATTTCGATGGATCCGAAATTTCGAGGCCCTTGTTCTGTGCGATGTCAGTGCGCGTTAAAGAACCCGAGGTGACCGAAATTTCCAGAGCGTTCCGCTATGGAGCCTCTCATAATCATATCGTGGTTTTGAGGCTTAATTAGCAGATATCATTGTTACCGTTAAGGCCAGCCCTACGATAGCTTCGCTGTTAACAAGAGCTGTATATACTGCTTCTCAGATTTCTCATGTGCATTGTAATCCAAACTAGAAGAGAAGCTCTGGGGAAGATGGATGCTTGAATCGATGACCAAATCGAAAAATACGATTTAGAACCGGGAATGTCGCAGGAGCCAACGTTTCGACAAGCTTGTCGAAACGTTGGCTCCTGCGACATTCTTTGTTTTAAATCGTATTTTGCGATTTCTTCATCGATCCATGTGCAATGTGTCATATGTCACTACTAATGTCTCCTCGGGAAGACCCCGGAATTATTTGAAAACCAATATGGTGATAATACGTTGCTGTACCTATTTTTCTCTTCTCTATCCAGGTTCCTAAATTAAGCCGCGATTGAGAGACATATTCGGCACGCAAGAAAACTTTGCATCAGGTGCTGGAGCCTGCCGATGTCTGCGAAATCAAGAATCGTTGTCTTTTATAGAGCGGAAAGAGCGCATATGCTGCATCGGTAATTTCGAGTGAATAAACGTACGTGTACCTATAATAGGAAGTCTTGGATGCCCCGTCACGGTGGTCTAGTGGCTATGTTACTCGGCTGCTGATCCGAGGGCCGCGGGATCGAATCCCGGCTGCGGCGGCTGCATTTCGATGGAGGCGAAATGTTGAGGCCCGTGTGCTGTGCGATGTCAGTGCACGTTAAAGAACCCCAGGTGGTCGAAATTTCCGGAGCCCTCCACTACGGCGTCTCTCATAATCAGAGCAACATAACAAAAACAAGGAAGTCTTGGATGATATAAGCATGCCGTTTGAACGTCTTCAGTAAAGCAATGAAGGGCTCTGGTTCTGGTAATATCGATGAACGATTAATCGATGAAAATTATCCCGCAAAGCGATTATTCTTCATTGATTTGCACATTTCCGATGATTTAATCGATTGAATCGGTGAAAACTATTGGATGAATCAGTGTTCTTTTTTTTACACCTAATTGGCCGAAGTGCGGCATTGTAAAATGATGCCGACACGCATAAGTCAAGCGCGGCTCCTATTTCCAAGGGTGCGCTGTCGTCAGGAGCAAAATAAGTATCCTCTAAAACGGGAAAATTTTAATCCGTGTTGTTGCACCGCAGCGCGCCTGATAGTCGTATTACTCTTTTGGCACGTGGGCACTAGAATTCTTTATATTATGATTTATTTACTATGGGTTAATTATGAAGCCAGACCTGGCCGACAATATATACATATAATATATATATATATATATATATATATATATATATATATATATATATATATATATATATATATATACAGGGTGTCCCACGTAACTTGAGCCAAGAATTTGAAAATGAAACGCACTTCAGAGGAGAACTGAACCAAACGTACACTATTCGTACTGGTCTATAGATACTCAGGTTATTTTTTATTTCCCCCTAAAGTAATTAGTTAATTACATTTAATTAGCTAACTCCTTAATTATGGGCTGAAAACCCAAAATATGAACACTGAGCTGTAGAGCACCTTCATAAACCACCGAATGAATTGTTTCCTGTACGATATGTCTTACGGTGTTAATTTTTCCGCATTCTAAAGAAAGCCAGCGAAATTTGAAAATGAGCCACGTGACGGACCGCGAGCGCACTGCTATAGTGCTGGTCTCAAGCGTGCAACCGGTGAACAAGGTCGCCTGCGGCTGCCACGGGGAAGCGACATGATGCTTTGAAGGTGGTCGATGTTTGGGCGTCCGTCTTTGGTTCAGTGACGGTGCAAATTCACACTGCTGGCCGAGCGCTGCCGCGGTGGTAAAGCGCTCAATACTGCGAGGAAAAAAACAACAGCAGTTTGATTCTGATTCACGAAGATCAAGAAAACAGAAGATCAAGAAAACAAGAAAATAAAGCTATTTCTTGTTTTATTTATCCGTCTTGGACGCTTATCTCGGCAGCGCTCGGCCAGCAGCGTGAATGTGCACCGTCATTGAACCAAAGACGGACGCCCAAACATCGACCACCTTCAAAGCATCATGTATATATATATATATATATATAATATATATATATGAACAGGGAATGTCGCAGGAGCCAACGTTTCGACAAGCTTGTCGAAATGTTGGCTCCTGCGACATTCCCTGTTTTAAATCGTATTTTGCGATTTGTTCATCGATCCATGTGCAATGTGTCATTTGTCACTACTGATGTCTCCTCGGAAGACCCCGGAATTATTTGAAAACCAATATGGTGATAATACGTTGCTGTACCTATTTTTCTTCTTCTCTATCCAGGTTCCTAAATTAAACCGCGATTGAGAGAATATTCGGCACGCAAGAAAACTTTGCATCAGGTGCTGGAGCCTGCCGATGTCTGCGAAATCAAGAATCGTTGTCTTGTATAGAGCGGA
The DNA here is from genome assembly GCA_013339685.2 of Hyalomma asiaticum. Taxonomy (NCBI): domain Eukaryota; kingdom Metazoa; phylum Arthropoda; class Arachnida; order Ixodida; family Ixodidae; genus Hyalomma; species Hyalomma asiaticum. Next base: position 60,534,607 of record CM023490.1, on the reverse strand, counting down.
AAGAGCGCATATGCTGCATCGGTAATTTCGAGTGAATAAACGTACGTGTACCTATAATAGGAAGTCTTGGATGCCCCGTCACGGTGGTCTAGTGGCTATGTTACTCGGCTGCTGATCCGAGGGCCGCGGGATCGAATCCCAGCCGCGGTGGCTGCATTTCGATGGAGGCGAAATGTTGGGGCCCGTGTGCTGTGCGATGTCGGTGCACGTTAAAGAACCCCAGGTGGTCGAAATTTTCGGAGCCCTCCACTACGGCGTCTCTCATAATCAGAGCAACATAAAAAAAAACAAGGAAGTCTTGGATGATATAAACATGCCGTTTGAACGTCTTCAGTAAAGCAATGAAGGGCTCTGGTTCTGGGAATGGTAATATCGATGAACGATTAATCGATGAAAATTATCCCGCAAAGCGATTATTCTTCATTGATTTGCACATTTCCGATGATTTAATCGATTGAATCGGTGAAAACTATTGGATGAATCAGTGTTCTTTTGTTTACACCTAATTGGCCGAAGCGCGGCATTGTAAAATGATGCCGACACGCATAAGTCAAGCGCCGCTCCTATTTCCAAGAGTGCGCTGTCGTCAGGAGCAAAATAAGTATCCTCTAAAACGGGAAAAATTTAATGCGTGTTGTCGCACCGCAGCGCGCCTGATAGTCGTATTACTCTTTTGGCACGTGGGCACTAGAATTTTTTATATTATGATTTATTTACTATGGGTTAATTATGAAGCCAGACCTGGCCGACAATATATATATATATATATATATAATATATATATATATATATATATATATATATATATATATATATATATATATATATATATATATATATATATATATATATATATATATATATATATACGTGATCATCATCACCTGGGTTTCTTCATTATTATCTGCTTTGGGTTGTGAAGCTGTGATGATAACGCCGTTTTATTAAGCCTTGAGGCTACGGAGAACGGTTCGCACCAAAGCACAGATTGAACTTCAGATCACAACCCACAGCAGATAATGATGACGAAACCTAGGTGTTGATGATGATCACGTACAGATGAAGTAGAAGAGACTAATGAACGCCCACACTAATTTCCCGCGCGCAAGAGCGGCCATCCTGGCCGCAACTCAAGGGGACGGAGAGCGCCGGGTGAAAGGTTTCAAACGAGAAACGTGGACAACTTCGGTGGCACAGCAGCGGCGGTCAGTTGGGACGACAACAGGTGTCACGCGGTAGTTGACGGAGGAGGTCTGTGCCAAGACGGTGTAGGGGCCGATGAAGCGAAACTGAATCTTCTCACATAAGCGAGGGGTGCGAAGTGGTGTCCAGAGCAGCACCTCATCGCCAGGGCTGAAGAACAAGACGCGGCGATGTGTGTCACAGTGCTCCTTGCGATCACGTTGCCTAGCGTCAGTGTTCATGCTGGCGAGCTCGCGACAACGGAGGAGGCGGGACAGATATTCTTCAAGAGTCGACGAAGGTTCTTTGATAGGAGCCGCGAAGAAAGAGACGTCAAGAAAGTAAGAGGGCGAGCGGCCATAGACAAGGTAGAACGGCGAGTACCCGGTTGTGCGTTGTACCGCAGTATTATATGCGAAAGTTACAAATGGCAAAATGGTGTCCCAGTTTGTGTGGTCAGGTTGAATGTACATGGCGATCATGTCGGAGAGCGTGCGGTGAAATCGCTCGGTTAAGCCGTTGGTTTGCGGGTGATAGCTAGAGGTTGTCTTGTGGATGGTTCCGGAGGCACTGAGCACTTCGTCTACAAGTTGTGAGAGGAATGCTTTTCCGCGGTCGCTCAGGATGACGCGAGGAGCACCGTGACGGAGTATTAAAGCTCGAAGTATGAATTCAGCGACTTCAGAAGCTGACGCTGAACGCCCACAGGCGGTCTCGGCGTAGCGTGTCAAATGGTCAACTGCCGTCACGATCCATTGGTTACCGCTATAAGTCAGAGGAAGGGGACTGTAGAGGTCAACGCCGACTACTTCGAATGGTTCTGACGGACATGGGACCGGTTGCAGTTGTCCGCTTGGTGGTGTTGTAGGGAGCTTTCGACGCTGACAACGGGCGCAAGAAGAGACATACCTCGCTACACTGGCAGACATGCGTGGCCAATAGAATCGAGCTTTGATGCGGTCATAGGTTTTCTGAACACCAAGGCGGCCAGAAGTGAACATCTTATACGTGCCGGACCCACTACAGTTTCTCTTTATATATATATATATATATATATATATATATATATATATATATATATATATATATATATATATATATATATATATATATATATATATATATATATATATATATATATAGTCGCGAGTTTAATTTGGAGAACAGTAGTCGAGAAAAACGAAGTTACGAGCATGAACATGGACCACCGGTCTTTGGGAAGAAGACGAAGCTTGGCGTCTGCGCTTACTGCGTTTTGGAATACAGCTTCTTGTTCCTTTTTGTCGCATTGTGGTCCTCTCTTGTTTGTTCCACGTTGCGACAACCGCACCAAGATGGGGGACTAGTACGGTGTGGTCTCGAGCTTTGTGCGCTCACTGCTTCTTTTCAGGAAACATTGTGACAAATCCCATAGCATGAAACAAAGAAAAATGAATTGGCTATTTTGCTATGGTGGTACGACGCCCGCCTTTGAACGGCGGGTATCCGGGTTTGAATTCCGCCTCGCCAAGAGATATTACTGAGTGCGAAGCATTTCGTGGCGAAGATAGGCCACATAGATCTATCTATCTATCTATCTATCTATCTATCTATCTATCTATCTATCTATCTATCTATCTATCTATCTATCTATCTATCTATCTATCTATCTCATCTAGCCGGCTACGTCTCAGTGCCCTCCTGGTCACCTCGTTCACCTGGAATACCCATATATTTGACAGATAAGGTATAAATGTACGACTTAAATGAATGACTGATCTTTACATCACTACCATGATATTGTCTTCATGTATGTATCGGATACTGAAATCACGCCTGTTTTCGGCGCCTCACCCGATACACTGCTTTCAGGATCGGCCCACACAGCAGACGATGGGCTTAAAGGGCAACTCCGGCGATTTTTTCACCATGTTCTGATATCAATGTTTTCAAATAGTACTGATAACCCTGTAGCAGCCATGGTGGTTCAATTTGCTCAGAAATGCACCAATAATTTTAAATAACCGACCGAAAGACGCGTTCAAACCGAAACCGAAACGGGTAGACGCTTCTTGCAGCGTATGCGATGACGTCACAGCCTTCCCGCCGTCAGAAATATGGAGAAAAATGACAGTGGCGAGGTCATCCGACAATGTGTTGAGTTATGCCAGCTTTTCTGAACTTGACAGCGACGATTTGAACGCTGAAGTACCGCCGTTTTGCTTTTGATGTCCCGCAGGCTTGGGTAGGCAGCGTTGAAGGTGATGACGTCAAAAACACAGGATGGCCCGTAGGGGAATCAGCTAAAAAATTTTAAAATTCGTTTCCAGGAAAACTAAATGCCTTGCAACCGCCTGGTTTGGCATATATTATTGCAGTGCCGAGGAGAATCCATATTGAAAATTTCATTAAGATCAGTGGACACTGAAAAATCGCCGGAGTTGCCCTTTAAAGGAAAAGAAGAGTCGCTCAATTAAAACAAGGAAGAAACGCCGTTTGTCCTCGTGAGTCATTGAAATGTAGACATAACACACACACACACACACGCACAGAGAGAGAGAGAGAGATTCTTGCATTGAAGAGAAGAGAAAAGCACAGGATAGTAACTGTCTCTCGTCGAGGAGGACACCTCAACCGTCCTGTGCGGGGGATGGGGGTGTGGGACTTTCCTGGCTTTCGTACGCGGAGGGCGTTAACAATACATGGCTAGAAAACGAAAAATGTGTGTTTTGCGCCGCCGCAAAATCGTGTCAGTACTCCTTTAAGCACATTCGCGAGTGTGCAGTCGTGGGCTTTGCAAAACGACCTTGAACCTACTCATAAGACTTTGCTAATAGTCAAACAAACGCACATAGGCATTTTCCTCTATCACTCATTAGCATGAAACCGATTCCGACAATGCGTGGTATCTGTAGTGTTTCTCTCAAAATTTCTCTATGCTAAATGACCGTGTGTTTAGAACAAGTGTGTTTATAATTATAGCTGTTGTGTTTCGAACGATTCAGAGCACAGCGTACTCCAGTAAGGGAGAGCTCCGTGGAGCTGTTTTTAGAACAAATGTTCGGCGATTAAGAGCACACTATGTAATATGGGAGACCTCTACTGAGGTGTCCCTGGAAAGAAAGACTGTGTGTTTAGAACAAATGTATAAGCGATTTATGGCAATAATGGACCCTGCTATGGGAGAGGCGCTAGAGCCGTCCCTCAATGGTTTTGTATTCAGCGATAAACACCCGCTTGATAGTTTACGGAGACGAATAGGGGGCCAAACCGCTGCAGCCATATCCCTGACTGGAAAACCTTCATGCTGTCTCACGATATCGGTCGAAGAATTAGTTTTCCCTATTTATTAAATTGCGGGAACGACGCACATCATGCATCGAATAAATATTCTCTTCGAAATCCCATCAAATATGTTAATCTAACACATCCAAAAGCTAGTAAATGTATGCGTACTGGAACGCCGAGTATGGAACAAAATATGCAGGCGCCTTAGCAACGTTGGATTCCGTTCTTGCGTTTAAAAAAAAGGCAGATCCCACGTGCAGTGGGAATCAAGGAAATGATGATGATGATGATGATTGTGGTTCGGTTAGGAAATGACGCTAATTTCTGCAGCCCATGTAGGGAGCACGGCTAAGCGTCCGTGGGGGTGGGGGGAAAGACAGTGAAAGAGATAGGAGAGAAAGGCCGTAGTGGAGGGCTCCGGAAATTTAGACCACCTGGGGTTCTTTAACGTGCACTGACAACGCACAGTACACGGACCTCTGATGATGATTGTGGTTTCGTTAGGAAATGACGCTAATTTCTGCAGCCCATGTAGGGAGCACGGCTAAGCGTCCGTGGGGGTGGGGGGAAAGGGAGAGAAAGGCCGTAGTGGAGGGCTCCGGAAATTTAGACCACCTGGGGTTCTTTAACGTGCACTGACAACGCACAGTACACGGACCTCTGGCATTTTCGCCTCCATCCAAAATGCGACCGCCGCGGCCGAGATCGAACACGCGTATTATGGGTGGCAGCCGAGTACCCGAGTCGGCTAAGCGTCCGTGGGGGTGGGGGAAAGGGAGTGAAAGAGATAGAGAGGAGAGAAAGGACGTAGTGGAGGGCTCCGGAAATTTAGACCACCTGGGGTTCTTTAACGTGCACTGACAACGCACAGTACAGTACACGGGCCTCTGGCATTTTCACCTCCATCGAAGATGCGACCGCCGCGACCGGAATCAAACCCGCGTTATTTGAGTGGCAGCCGAGCACCGTAAACACTACAGCATTGCGGCGGACAGTTGATTTTAAGAGATTTCGGTTTATGTATAGGAAAGGAAAGGGCTAGGCCTGCGAGTAACCGCAGAACAGTGACAGCGTAATCTGGAGGACCTACCTTCTTAGAGGCCATTTTAAACGCTTGAGGAAACTAGTGCAAGTAGAGGTGGTAGGTATCCCCTGCGCCATAACTCTTATCATTTCGCCAAGTAGGGAAGTAGCCAGTACGCTGCGGTATTGTGACGTACAAATCTGTATAACTGCGCATCTTAGGGAGTCTCTTGGCGTCGTTTTCCCGAGAACGAACCGAACTCTCGGCCTGGCGTCGACGGCTAGCTGCAGTTTGGGCTTCTCTCCGCACAGCTGTCTGTTGCGCCCGACGTTGCCTTGCTGCAGCCGATTCGCTTCTCCAGCAGCGCTCCGCACCTTACGAGGAGGCGCCCTCAGGTATATTGAAGAGTAAAATCAGGTTGCTGTCGGGGCTGCGCACATCGCCTGCCGCGTGACGCATGGCACGATACGTCAAAACTGCTTCAAAGGGCAGCACTTCGTAATAACGATGACGGAAAAGTTGAAGAAGAATGTTTCATAATGATGATGTTCATGATGCCTCTGTAATGGGTGTAGAGCTACAAAGCATGCAGTCCTGTGTTCTTTCAAATGATTCCTCGCACTCGTATGCAGTCCACTTTCCGCGATGTGTACTGGCGCATTACTATTCAGCCACGTAACATTACGTTTGTTAATGCGATTCCTCGGCAGACGTTATACCTGTTTAGGTCCTTTAGCGATGATTTTGTCAAGCACAGGAGCAGCTCAGTGAGGCAATTGTCTATGTTTTCACGGGCCACTGTCTGCAACATTTTCCTCATTTCCAAAATCTGGTATGTGATGAATGTGTTCTGTGGATCACGAGTTAGCATACAAAAATTTCACCGTGTTTTGACTGCTTTTATTTGGGCGTCCACTTGTGAGTGGACTAGCCGAATGAATTTGCTCCGCCTTGTTAAAAAGGGGGGCTTGCTCTCGCTCATTTGTTTTTTGAGGCAGGTTGTGTCACGATTTATGTATTTACGGGATCAAAATCACCAGTTCCTCCGCACTGTCATGCGAATGAGGCTGCGGTGACTACTCCCGGAATTTATTGCGTCGTCTTGTGAAATAGTTAATGGTTCTGTAACCGGGTACCTGCGCGAGGTATTTTTCTAGTACAGGTTGCTGAAAGCACGATTTTCCCTAGAATATTTATTTAATATTAGGAGGAAAGAAACTATAGTGGAAAACATGCTCGCAGCGCCCTTGTACCGTTTCCCACATTGTGGAGGCCCAGGACAAGACGTGCTTAAACGAGTAAAGGAAATGCCTAGACAACCATCAGTTAAAACCTTCTTCTTTCAGTTTCACACAAACACACTCGCTGTTAAAACCTGGCACCAAGCTAAAGCCATCTTTATACCCTAGACCACTGACTGCACCTTATGCAAGAAACCGGGAACGATTGAACACGTGTTTCTAGATTGTTGGGACCCATTATTTCACTGGGATGTGCTTCAGCGCACATTAAAGAAACAACTACCCCTTGACCCATATGGCATTCGTTTCTTGCCGGTTGACGTATCGGAGGGCATTCCGTACGATTTATTCACGGTCCTGCGACTCCACGCCTTGTGGAAAACGAGACTGCAATATCCGCATGTTGATAAAGATATACGCCCTGTTCGCCAACATTTCATTGAGAGTGTCTTGCGTATGAGAGATGTGTATCGTTCTCTAGCCGATCCGCCAGACTGGATCACTGTGCTTGATGTATTGGCATGTATGAAAAGATTTTAATCCCGCGGTAGCCAAAGTCTGGCTGCCACGCGTTGTGCCTTGTAATACATGATTTCCGCAGTAAAGAAAAAAAAAGTAGCAGCTCAGTGATAGAATGCTCGATCGCCACGCAGAGGGTGTGGGTTCGAATCCACGCAGAGGGCGTGGGTGTGAATCTTCCTCGGTCCTGGTTATTTTTTTTTCTAAAATTTGTGCGATAGCGGTTACGGACACCGGCGGCGGCGGCGGCGGACAACTATGGCGCCAAAACGGCTCTTGTTGTGATCTCATAACAGCTTACGCTGTAAAAGGGGAAAACAGAAAGGCGGGAAGGTTAACCATTAAAGACATCCTGTTGGCTACTCTGGACTGAGGCAATGGGAAAGGGGAATAGAAATATGTGAGAGGTAGGAGGAGAAAGAAAGAGACATGTAGGATGGCTCCCTCAGTCAGAGGCGTTCGCCCAAACTCGTCGTCTTCAAGAAGTGCAAAAGTGCTTTCAGTGCCGTATGCGCCGACGACCGGTGAAGACGGTGTTCAAGTAGCATCTGCACAAAAAGTGGCCGATCGTCGAGTTGTCATAACGAGTGAGCAAATGTTCTCCTTTCAGCGTCGAATCGCGAACAGTGTCACAGCAAATGGTCGAGGATTTCGTTTAGTGTCGCACACCTCGCCTGCTGCACTGTCGGTCGCTTCAGGTAATGCGGAGTATGCCTTTGTGAAGGCGTGTCCAGCCAAAGTCGACAAAGAAGCGAGGCTTCACATCGAGGAAGTCCTGGTGGAGGGCGGAGATGCAGGAAAGGATTGGTACAGTCGTGTTCGTCTGATGTTTGGCGAGTTTCCACTCAGCCGTGCCATCCTCTCCGTGCCAGGTGGCGCAGCTGCATTGAAGCAATGTTCATTGGAGCATGTTCTGATTGAATGCGGAAATATCCACCCAAGTGTACGTTTGGGCACAACCCTACAGGAAGCCTTGGGTTTTAGAGCGAACAACGGGAAGCTGAACATAGGCGCGATTGAAATAAGTAAGAGACGGTTAGAATACTGGTGGCAGAAAACTAGAGAGAACGGACAAAAATAATTATAGGGAAAAATATGGACTTTCTGCCATAAGGGGCAGGCAACTGGGCTATGAATTTCCGTTTTTGCTATAGTATGATCGATTTGATTGAAGTAAATTTAAAAGGCATGAGGAAAATTTAAAGAGAGAGAGAAAAAAAGTTCTTAAATCTTCTTACGAGCCTGGTGGCCCACATGTCACCGCCCCGTTACAAAGGGGACGCTCATAGCATCCATCCATCCATATATATATATATATATATATATATATATATATATATATATATATATATATATATATATATATATATATATATGGGGCATGACGGCGAGAACCCCGATCAGGTGTCCTCCATATAATAGCTATCGCAAGGAAAAAAGAACAAGTGAGAACCAATTTGTGCATAGCGCTACAGGACGTAGCCAATAAGATGGCGTATGACCTCCAAACGCCACGTTGGATCTACAAGTTCTGTGCGTCAGGTTACGTCAATTTTATTATGTTGCGTCATTCACTTGCATAGATCCGCTCGATTGAAGACACCTCCGAGTAGCACCTGCCGCAGCTAGATGGTCGGCTCGCATGTCCCCGTGCCTCCTCCGAAGGTGCTCTCGGTCTGCAAGACGCACTTGCAGCTCCTGGGACAGCTCGTCACTATTCCATCCTGAGAAATGCGACACTGAGAGAAAACGACAGAAAGAATTCGGCATAAGGGAAAGGAACTCCACACGACATGCAGTGGCAGAGAAATGCGCAGTCTGAGTCAGGACTATTCCCCCTATGTATGCCCGGCTCTTCGTATTCGGGTCAGACCCGATTTTACCCGATTTCTGTATCCCGGACATGTTTCAGGAAAAACAGGTTAAGCCTGATTCCGCGAATTACAATTCCCCCTATCAACAGCTTCTTATGCTATATGGAGTCTGCGCTGAGACACGCTATACCTACCCGACCTCGGGACAACGAAGTTGCATCCTTTTGACTTAAGTGAGCTCCAGTGGCGTAAAGTTCGCTTCACGGGCTTCGTGCAGCAATGTGGACGTTGTGCGGCTGTCATGTATAAATATAAACTTGCAATCGTAACCCCATAAAACACGAATTTCGGAATGGCCCAACGAGAAAACCTTATTTCTCTCCGATTATCACCTTTAAAGGTGGCACCCGGTTATTGCCACCTGAATTTGAAAAGTATGTAACGAACCCTAAAACGAGAAACCCTGCCCTAGCTCGCAGTGAACTGCCGTCGACACGCTGTAATTGTTTTACAATACGTGGCAGCACAAAAAACACACAGCGGTGTAGTTAATAATAATAGCTGGAGATGATTATTTGGTGAGCCGTAGTAAATGGTTTCGGAAACTTGGAGCGTCTGGTGTTCATTAAAGGGACTGACAACCGATACTTAAGGACTCTTTTTTAATGGCGCAATGAAAAGATCGCCCCCTGTACTGTTTTCACCTGCAGCGGTTACTTCCAAAAGTGCGAGGATATTTCGCACGCAGAATTTTTCTATCTGAGAATCCTCTAAAAAAGGCAGAGTGCGCATCTCTAGCAACGTTGAAAAGTGATCGCGATGCCGATAATCCGCCTTGCTTCCGGATATCGTTCTGCTTTCGCAGGAGTGAGCGTAGCTGCGATTAACTACCCATATTTCGACCTTTTCGATTACTCGATCTTTGAAATAAAAGGATGGTGCGATGAGTTGGCGTTGTTGGCCAGGCCGATCTTGTATTTGTAAGTCGTTCTTTCATATGTCTGCACCTACGCCATGAGTGGCGGGGCTCCGGCGCTGTTATTCTGGCAATAGCCGAGCCAAGCAAGGTCAGTTAAATCCGAAACCACGCTTTCGCACGGGACGGCAGAAGCGCGCAGTAGCAACGTGCGCTACAAGCGAAGGGTTCTCTGCAGACTGCAAGCGAGAAAAAGCTTATAATATCAAAAGTTTCATGTGGTCCAATACTAATAAACAGATAAAATATTAAACAGATAAAACAGATAAAACAGCGTAAATTGTAGAAGGTCACGTGACCGCACTCTAACTTTAGTTCGTGTGTTTCCCACTTGAGTCACCAAACGTCAGTATTCGCGACTTCGCATGAAGGAATAAAAACATAAACCCATGCTTAATGAGGGAAAGTGGCGTCGTTTGATCCAACGGAACACATAATCGTCCCGCCAGTGGGGTGATCATCAATCCAAGTTTTGGGTGGTTGTCTGTCCCTTTAACGTCGAAGCATGTCTGGAACAGCAGAATTCTATACTTGAGACCCGAAGTTCCAGTTTTCGAACATGCCGCAGCATTTTTTTATGCTTTAAAAGGTGAGGCATTCCAGGCGTTGACGGCTGCAGTGACCAGAGCAAGCGGGGCAGTGCTAGTGTACCGGTAACCAATTAGTACAGTCTAATCAATAAGACAGTCTGTCGTCAGATGACAATTTGGCCTCCACGTCAAGGAATCTTGCACTACCTCGCCCTCAACTGTTGCAATTCAAAGACGAATAAAATCAAATTTTGTTTCCCAGACAAAAATTAAAGATGAGTAGGTACTCCAAGGCCTGAGAACGGCCTGACAAAAGGCTTGGCTAAATGTACATTGGAGCAGTGGCGAGTTGATAGAATTAGGTACATAGCATGCCGTGGCAATGGCTAACGTGAAAAACAAATAAATCGTAAATCGACTGGCGATCCATGACATAACGAAGTCGTCTAAGTAAGTTAGTGTAGTTGAAACGACGTAGGTATAGTAAATTGCACAGCAAATGGACAAACAAACGTAGGAACATTACAGCGGACATCATGCTTAGGCTGTAAAAACTCTGTACACAACACTATGAAATATTTACATAGGCCAGATAATCAGCCTGCCAAAAAGAAGAATGACGAAGATGGGTCGAGACAACTTGACAGGCACAGCAATAATAGTTTATCAGGAATATGTCTGTGATGCAAGAGAAAAGAAATGTAAATGTAACCTTTTTTTCTTGATCTCAAGTTGTATATTTTTGTGCGTGTTTAGTGCCGTCAGCTCGTTGCATGCTGAGGTTTGATGTTTATAAGTAGTACGATAAAAACCATACCTCTGTTTCTGGTAAGTACTCTAACAGTGTCACGTTAGAGATGACAATAATGTAACGTTCGACAGTTCCCTGTCTCAAGAATAATCTGCAGGAGCAAAAAGAATAAATGCTGTAGGGAGCATATTATATTGAGCGGATTAAATGTATTAGTTGCTTCGGTTATTAGGAGGTGCAGGTTGTAGTCATCATTAAACGCATTTGAATCATCCGCGTATGTCGTGTATTTAACTGGTGAGTCTATTTATTTATTTATTTATTTGTTTGTTTGTTTATTTATTTATTTATTTATTCCCAAAATACTGCAAGCCTAACCTAAGAAGGATGTAAGCAAGAGCGGGGATGCACCAACTCATCAATGCGTACTTATTACACAAAAAGAGAAAGTGCAAGGTGCATGCTATACGTAGTACCAATACTCCTCTAATATAATAGTTCGCAATCTTGCAGTATACAGTAATTCTGATTACACACAACTACACAGTACTGATACTTCACTGTTCAAATATAATTCGGGATATTACACGAGCAATTACAATAATACATAGCGACACAGTGACAATACTTCCCCATTATACAATAGTTAGGATTGTGACAGCGGTAGCTGCAATGATGAATAACTACGCAGTGCATAGTACTCACACTTCTCTGCCACAATTGTTCAATATTTTGCGGCAATAATTACAACACCTAACTATGCTATAACAATATTTTCAATATAGACAGCATAGCTCAAGGACCTCCATCGTCAGCGGCTGCTCAGCAGCTGATAGGGATGGTGCCCATATATCATATCTTCAAACAAGACCAAAAGTTCAGAGATAGTTGGATGCTTGACGAGATAGTGAAATCGTTTAAAACGATGAAAAACGAGAAGTCCCTGTGAAATACACATATTGCTTTCCGCGGGATTTTTTTTTTTTTTTCGTCGTACCCGCCATGGTAACTTAGCGCCTGTGGCGTTGGCTTGCGATGCTCAAGGTAGCGGGTTCGAATACCGGCCACAACTGCCTCATTCGGACATGCGAGGGATATGTAAGAGATGCCCGTTTACATAGATTTAGGTGCACATCGGAGAACACCGGGTGCTCAAAATTACTCCGAAGCCATCCACTACGGGGACGCACCTTATAAGCGCATTGCCGTTTTAGAACCTAAACCCCGAAATTTTAAATGCGAAGCATTTCTTAGCGAACTTCGGCGAGTTTGAGCGTATCTATCTATCTGTCTATCTATCTAGCCGCCTACGATTTTGTGCTCTCCTGACCGTTTCGCTAATCGGATGTTTACGAAAATTGGTATGCCACATCATGACTACATGACGAACATAAATGACAGGTCATAACATGAAAATCATGATATTCATGTCATGAGCGGCATGATTTACATGCCACGGTCTTGGTGCTCTCCTGGCCGTTTCGTTAATGGGATGTATACGAAATTGCTATGCCACGACATGACTGCATGGCGAACATGACTGACAGGTCACAACATGAAAATCATGATATGCATGTCATGGGCGACATGATTTACATGCCACGCGTTTCGTTAACGGGATGTATACGAAAATTGGCATGCCACAAGGTGACTGCATCATGAACGTAAATGAGAGGTCATAACATGAAAATCATTATATGCATGTCATGAGCGGCATGATTTACATGCCATGGTCTTGGTGCTCTCTTGGCCTTTTCGTTAGTGGGATGTGTAGGAAAATTGGTATGCAACAATATGACTGCACGACGAACATAAATGACAGGTCATAACATGAAAAGCATAACATGCATGTCATGGGCGGCATGATTTACATGCCAGGCGTTTCGTTAATGGGATGTATACAAAATTGCTATGGCACAACACGACAGCATGACGAGCGTAAATGGCAGGTCATAACATTAGCGGAGCGGAGGAGCCAGGCAGTGCATTCTGGCGCTGATGTCGCACATGGAAAACTCGACTGCACGGAGCCTATACGAAAATTGGTTTGGCACAACACGACTGCATGACGATCATAAATGACAGGTCATAACATGAAAATCGTGACATGCATGTCATTAGCGGCATGATCTACGTGCAACTCGTTTCCTTAAAGGGATGTATACCAAAATTGCTATGACACAACACGACTGCATGACGAACGTAAATGACAAGTCATAACGTTAGAATCATGACATGCGTGAATGAGCGGCATGGTTTACATGCCACAGTTTTGGTGCTCTTGTGGCCGTTTCGTTAACTTCATATGTACAAAACTCGGTATAGCGAGACAACAATGCAAATCCATTTTACGTTCCTTATGCGCGCTTCGCATTTCCTTGATTCCCACTGCACGTGGGATCTGCCAATTTTTAGAACCTAAGCCCCAAAATATTGTTATATGTACGTATGAAAACAGCGATATGGTTATGAGATGTGCCGTAGAAGAGGGCTCCGCAATTTTTCACCATCTGGGGCTCTTTATAATACGCACTAACAAAGCGCAGTACACAGAGGCCTCCACCATCTTCGCTTCCAGTGAAAAGGCGACTGCCTCGTCGATCAGGCTCCTCTCGGTTCAGCCATCCAAGCACTGTAACCCCTATTCTACACGGCCGACCACCTTTACACCTCGTAGCTGTACATGGGAGGAAACGGAAAGGGTACAAGGTTACAAGAAAGTGGTGGCCGTTGAAAGTGCATCCGCATGTTGTGGCTTCACAGATATTTTTTGGGCGTTCTTGCGCAATCTTATCGAGAACTTCGTTAAGTTTCCTAATGCAAGACGTTTCAGAATGTTCTTCTGTTCACGTACGAATCGCCATATAAGCAAGTGGCAATGCACGATACCGGCGGGCAGTGACAAGGTCATGTTTAAGGGTGTTACAGAGTGAAAATATAGAATGTCTCACCGCGCTGCCACATGATGTCATGGCGCATACATCAGTCCTGAAAATGAAAAAAGAAATATAAAAGCATGTTGAGACACTGTTTTGCAGGCGCAGGTGTGGTACAACACGTGCTCCCAACAGACACGCTCCATTCTTAAGTTACGCGATGGAGCAAGAATCCACCGCGGGGGTCTAGTGTCTATGGCACATGACTGCTGGCATGAAGGTCGGGGATGGAACCGGGCCAGCCCCGTTTTGATGGAGGCTATATCCTAGATGTATTTTGTATTTATAGTTCATATTTTCTTATTGTTGTTTGTTGTATCCTTGGTTCTTACTTCTGATGCCCACCCCTCATGTAATGTCCCTCGGGACCCTTGAGGTACCAATAAATAAATAAATAAATAAATAAATAAATAAATAAATTATTGTGCTGTGCCAGAGGGCGTTAACAAGTCCCAGGTGGTCGAAATTTCCGGAGCACTCAGCCACGGCGACTCTCATAATCACATTGTGGTTTCGTGACTTAAAACCCCAGAAATTCTTAACGAATGACGGCGTAGCGCCATCTTCTTCCTGCTCTTGTTGCTCGGAAAACTGTCTCCTACCCACCACCGAGGTGACGCACTCTGAAATAAAGCCGCAGTGTGGGTATTGAGAGAGAGAGAGAGAGAGCTTTATTTCATATTGTACATACTGATAACAAACACTTATCGGACCTGTAGCCAAAGGCTATGTTGCTTCGTACACACTCAAACTCATATTCCAACGCATCGACATGACGCTGTCGTCCTCAGAAGCTATGACGTGGAAAACGCCGGTTCGATTCCGGCCAAGGCGGTCGAATTTTCGGTCGAGTCGAAAGTGCTAGAGGCCCGTATACTGCGCTATGTCAGTCGGTGCTGAAGGTGCCCAGGGGATCAAAAATCACGCAGCCTTCCACTACGGTGTGCCTCCTAAAGAAATCGTTGTTTTGGCACGTGAGAGCCCCAGTAATTATTAAATGCGAAGCATTTCTTGACGAACTTGAGTCACTTTGACCGTATCTATCTATCTATCTATCTATCTATCTATCTATCTATCTATCTATCTATCTATCTATCTAGCCGCCTGCGTATCGCGGTGAGCCGGTCGTCTGGTTCACCTGGTATACCCTGATATTTGGGGTAGGGTGTAAATACATGATGAACGTGAATGACTGGCCTCTAAATCACTAAAGCGGCCCCGCCACAGTGGTCTAGTGGTTATGGCACTCGGCTGCTGATCCGAAGGTCGCGGGATCGAATCCCGGCCGCGGCGGCTGCATTTCGATGGAGGCGAAATGTTGAGGCCCGTGTGCTGTGCGATGTCAGTGCACGTTAAAGAAACCCCATGTGGTCTAAATTTCCGGAGCCCTCCACTACGGCGTCTCTCATAATCAGAGCTGGTTTTGGGACGTTAAACCCCACAAATCAATCATTAAATCACTAAAGCTATATCCTCGTCATATACGTCATGATTAACGACACCGCAGTCACTTGTGGTGCGTAGCAGTAGTGCTCGGCCCACGGTACCGGGCATGCGCCACAGGTGTTTGAATAGTATAAAAGCTACGTCAGCCAATGACCAACTAAAATAGACATATGAAACGCGGGGACACCGATAAATACAGATATGATACACTGTGACAGCGGGGATCGAATCCTAAACTTTGAGCATCGCCTCAAGTCTTCTGCACCTCACCTCGGTGCACAGCCTCCAGCATCGGCACACACTTCTGTGTTCACATTGTTTATCTATCGCAGGTTGCGATTGAAAGGTAGACATGACAAGCACACAGACAGACTTGCAACCTAGCAAGCTTTAGGGCGGTACCGAACACGGGTCCTCGATGTGCCAAGCAAGCACGCTACCGTTAGGCTACGGCTGCATCTCCCGCTCGGTATATATAATAAATAAACCTACTGCACCAGGATTTGTAACGATGGTTCTTGTATAACGTGAATTCCGCTTCTAATGTGTGGTATGCACTATCTTAGCGATACATATGTTTAGCTAGCATTCGGTATGCTTTTGTGCAACTTTGCTCGAGCCCATAGGAACACTTCAACGAACGACGTTTATGATAGAACATCAACGCACCGTTATTCTTCGACAAAGCAGATGTCTGTGTTTTGGAATAACGTGACTTACAACGTTACATTGTACAATGAGGTACCATTCAGTCGCCACGGTGCTGTCGACGTTCCTGGTTATCCCATGTTAAGCATGCTCATGAGTGACTGCATGCGCGTTGCACAAGAACCTTGATCCTATACTCCTAACAGTTAGACTGAATGCCAAACAATTCGTCATAAGCAATTTCCTCGTTGGCTGATTCGTATGGCACCGATTCCCACAGTGCGTGGGATCTGCGTGATTTTTTACTATATCTGCAGTTATGACTCGCACTCCGGTCAACTCGTGGCCATAAATAACGAAGCAAAACGGGTATAAGCGCGGAAACGCTCGCAAAAAGAGAACATCGCGTATGCAGGCGCGCATAAGCACCGCCTCAAGGTGCCGTTCAACCGCCTCTGGCACTTTCAGTGCTACTTACCCGATAAAGTAGGACGCGGCCAGTAAAATGAGCATCCCAGTCTTGGAGCCTGACATCATCATGTTGTGTGAATGGCTGCAACGGAGGCCGCGCCTTTTAAACGAACGTCTGAGAATAGTTTTTCTTTTATTGTTTCTTCTTTTATTTTTAGTGTCAGCAACGGTGGAAATTCCGCCCCGAACGGCACTTCACGCCACACGGCCGCAACATGAAGGACGGCGTTTGAGTGAAGGCAACTATTGTTTGGAATAGTGTTCGGTCAAAAAAAATAGAAACAAACAGAAAGAACAAGCCAAGAATACAAAGTACGCATCCAAACAAGGAATACGTGTTTACGCTTCCAATGACAGCTAAGCGCACAAACACAGACACGTACGCACCCTTGGCAAGCACAAATAACGGCCCCTTTCCAAAGCATAGCGTAACTTGTAGCGTCATTGAGGTAAACATTTCTATTTTAGTACATTTTTCGAATGCTTCTTAGAATAGACATGCGAGATGGCTAACAAACAAGAGCGCCAGCTTCATACCGCGATGTTTCAGTGGTTACAGTGCTCGGCTGCAACTAAAGAATTGGCCGAGTATCTGCGTGCTTCGCAGCAAATGTCGTTGAAAGATGGTAGTCTTCTGCCGGCCGTACTACGCTGCGTGAGATATGGACGCCATCTGGCAGCGCCGTCGGGAAACGTGAGCTTGTGCAGAACCCCGGGGCAACTGCCAGGTGGCAGCACCAAATCGTCGGCACAGGCCTCTTTCGTGCATAGCGTCGCATTATTAGCGTAGCCTACGAAACACTAGGGTCCTTAGAATTGCGTATGTGTCTTCTAGTACCGGAACACACCCCCTAATACGTATTGATGTTGCGCCTCAGATATGCGTAGTATTTGCTTTTTGATCGACAATGTTCACAAGTATGAACGCAGCTACCAGTTCAAGATGGCTGGGTGTTATACAAGTGCCTAAACTTTGGCCGTGTGGCTGAATCGTGTGACAGGCTGACAAACAGAAAGACAGACCAAAATTTCTGCGTTCAAGTATCCCAAGAAAGACTATCGTCTTTACAAAAAACGCGGGCTCGAACCCGGCCGCGGCGGTCGCATTTTCGATGGAGACGGAAATGCCAGAGGCCTGACCACTACGGCGTCCCTTTCAGTCCATTTTCCCTTTCCCTATGGACACTACGCCGTGCTCCCGACATGGACAGCGGAAAATAGCGTCCTTTCCTTAACCGAACCACAATCAGAATTTGCAGTAACACTACATCTGCGATCATGAAACAAAATAACTCGCGCGTGTGCCTCGGTGCGGACAGAGCGGGCGGTTACGGCATCTTTTTCTGTATGTAGCTCTAGCGGACGTTCTACCAAGTGTCAGCTGTCTGTCATTGTTGCAGGATGTGGGGATAGGCGTTGAATGGCGTGACACGGAAACTGTTGACTGGGAAAAGGACGTAAAAGGTTTGTGGCGAGTGGTGAAGGCTAGTTGTCGGACAGTGTACTACATGCGTCGTATAGTAATTGCACATGTTGTCGCTGATGCTCGCGCGAATTCCGGAAAGCACTGATCTTGAATCCCAATGACAGATCCAAATCCAATTTTCTGTATTCTGCACGGAGGAAGCGCATTGCAATAGCAGGTTGGGAACGTGAGTCCCGTGTTGCAATGGCAGGTAGGGAGCAGCTGCGGATTCCGGATTTCCCCGGGGAGCAACAATTCTTGCTCCGCTGAAATCGATGGAAATGCACGAAGTCCACATGATGCATCGCGTGCTACCGTCTTTCTTCCCGTCATGGTCGGCTCTTTACGGTCGCGAACCGCCATGGACGACCAACAAAGCGTTTCGCTGCGTTCGCTTCTTCGTTCCAGTCCAGCGTACAGTGAGGATTCCTCCGACGAAGACCGTAAGTGTGAGGCTGCTATTTGCCAAAGTGCATTGTGCCAAGGAGCTGTGTGTCAAGAAGTGCTACTGCGCTTCGTGAGGTCTCCCGGCGTTCGCGAGTTCCTTCTAGCTGGAACGCCCATCGCGCGCGCGCGCGTTTGTGTGCAGAGACATTGGCAGCCACCTGTAGCGGAGCAACTTGAGAGTGAAGCTACATGTACAATAGGTTCATTAATTAAGTCGTGCTTAATGAGCATAGAAATGCACCCAATTTTACCCTCGTACTCAGGATGCGGACTCGCTCTTGCAATCTCGACACCAAATGCCATATCTCGGCGCGCACTGCTGTCGCTGCGGGAATTGATAGACTGGCGTGCGTGTTCGTTTGTGCGTGGCGCTTGTACGTGTCGCTGCGAATCACGGTTCGAGTGAGTGGCAAAGATGTACAAAAGCTATACTCGTCAGTGCGGCGTTGTGCCGTCGTCGGCTGCACGAACAACCGGCGCAAACGCGAACCTCTCATGAATGAAATCTACTCCGGGCTTGGCAACAAAGCCTGTTATGTTGCCGCTCATAAGGCGACCGTGCAGAAGGGACGGCGTAGCACCGTACGCTATACAAAGCTTCTTTCTCGGCTCTCTCTGCATGGTCTTTGACAGCAATTAACAATGGAAAGCAAACTGCTCCCATTGAGCGGCTGGTCTCCCACGCTGGCCCCCAGGGGTTCCTGGTACGAGACCCTTCCCTTTCCTTGAACGTCGCTCGGGGGGGTCGCGGCTGCGCGACCGTACTTGTCCCCTCAGTGGCCGTTTCGGGGAAGAGCAGCTCGGACGCGTAGGAAAAGAATGCATGAGAAGTGCGCCGTCGCTCGAAGCGACAATGCGCTTGGCCCAACCAATTCTTTAACGACCGGCATGCGCTCTCGGCGCGCCGGCTGGAACAAAGGGTTGAGTCGCAGCAGTGCAAGGTCCGAACTGCGGGAAAGGCGAAGACACGCTGTGTTTCCTGGAACGACAGGGTTCGACTGGATGAGCGTGGGAGATGGCCCGAATGCCGCAGGGCTGCTACGATACCGATATTTCGATTGTGAGAATATCTGAGAGCGTGGGATAAGGAGAGGGAGAGAGAGCCATGATGGGAAAGAATGCCAAAATGCCTGTTTAAACTGCAAAGACGCTGCTGTCGGGATTAGGGACAGCCCACTAGGGAGTGGCTTAATCTGAGGATAAACAGATTGGATGACAGAAGGTTGAGGCGGACCAGCAGTGGCCACCTCCCCTCTTTCTTTGTTACCGTAAGGTACTAAAGACTGGACGGGATTCGTTTCCCTTCAGTCTAGGCTGTAATCACTTAACTGATCGATCAGTAAGACTCCGTACGATGCAACTTCTGTCTGGGCCGTAACCACTCGGTGGTCGAACAGTGAGACTAAGTTCGTTGTATGTAGTAACAGTGTTCTAGGCTCTAACTTAAGAAAAGTTAAGTAGAAGAGTAAGACGCTGTTGATGTCTATGTTATCATCAGTGTGCTTCGGCAAGATGTACATATGACTGTAAATATTTGCTGCAATATACCTTCAAGTTCATTAACTCCAACCTGCCTCCTGCTTCATCGACGTCGATCATCTCCTTGACGGGACTTCAATCCACATCAAGGAGAAAACGAACAAGAAAAACATAACTGGCGCAGTCGGACAGGGATCGGCGAGCTCTACAGCACCATACACCGGACCAGTGCCGAGGAGACCGAGGGGCAAGGCATCCGTCAGCCACCAGCGGCAACGTCGAGACGATCCCACAGCAGCCAACTCCGGCACCGTGGAAGAGATCCAGGAACGACAGTGCATACAGCAAAGGGTGAGCAGGATTTCTTGCGTTTTTCTCTAGTTGGCATGGCAGTTTATGTGTAGAGCACATGGTGAGAACACGCGGGGGTGCTGAAACAATGGAGTCTAATGGAGATGAAGGTGCGAGTGCGGTAGCAATGGGTCGGAGTCGAGAGCCATCAAATCATGGTATTCTAAATTCTGATCAGTCAAATGAGGCGAGAGTGCCTACTCAGAGGCAAGAATCGATGCAACAGGCATCTCAGGTTTTGCCGAATTCAAGTGAAACGAGAAGGCTCGAACTTGAAATTCAAAAGCTCAATCTCCAGATTGAGTACGAAAAGCTATTGCAAACTAGAATGAACGCGGAACGTCTCAATGGCACGTTGTCCAACTCTGGGTCGGAGACGGGCGATCGGGGGCGACGGTGTTTCGATTCTGTCCAGCAATGTGCAAAAGTGCTGAAAGGGTTCCGCCTGCCGAGTGACGCGGATGTGCCATTATGGTTTGAGGAAGTAGAAAAACTATTTGCTACTTACCAAGTACCGTATGAGAGTCGCGTGCATTTGGTTATACCAGCACTAACTGAACGAGTTCGTTACTTACTGCGTAACCTCAACTCTGAAGAGAGTGCAGATTACGAGGCAGTTAAAGCAGCAGTACTGACGGAACTGAAGCTTTCTCCGGCAGAGTATCTGCAGAGGTTCGAAACAGCGGTAAAGCGGAAGGAAGAAACGTGGGCGCAGTTCGCGTCCCGCGTGAAAACTTATTTCTCCTACTACCTTCAAGTGAGAGAGGCCGACACGGTAGAAGTGATTGCAGAACTCATGGTTGCTGACCGTATAAAATCGGGCCTTAGCACGGAGGGTCTTGAGTATGTGAGACTAAGAGAAGGCGAGGGATGGCTTAGGCCAACTGAGATCGCTAAAGTGCTGCAAACTTTCGAACAAGCGAAAGGAAAAGGGCGTGCTTCAAAGCAACCAACTGTAGAAATGGGGCAGAAGCCGGCGACACGAGTAGAGAAAGGGGCTCTGAAGTGCCACTTATGTCACGGCTCAGGCCATTTCGCTAAAGAGTGCCCGAAGTCTAGTGATAAGGAGAGCAACCCGAAGAAGGCTACCGAGCCAAAGCGGAAGGTCCAAAAGGTAACGTTATCCCACGAGACGGAAACTGAA
Source organism: Hyalomma asiaticum (assembly GCA_013339685.2). Classification (NCBI taxonomy): domain Eukaryota; kingdom Metazoa; phylum Arthropoda; class Arachnida; order Ixodida; family Ixodidae; genus Hyalomma; species Hyalomma asiaticum. The sequence continues at coordinate 60,512,916 of CM023490.1, read as the reverse complement.
ATACCTGATGGAGTACTTAGCGCAAAGGTGAAGTCTCTAAAACACGAGGGTGAAGGCACAAATAAACTGCAGTTAATTCCCGTATCATGTGCAGGTATATCCGCAGATGCAATTTTGGATACAGGGAGTGAAATAACTGTCTTTCGGGAGAGTCTGCTTCCGAGAAGTTTAGTAGAGCCGTCTGGCAAGGTGAGATTGGTGTCTGCTTTTGGTAAAACTATCGAGGCAAGGCTAGTTACGTTGCCGGTCAAATTAAATAGCCCGCGAGAGGTTACGGAGCCTCAGAGCGTCGACCTACTCTGCGCGTTAACTGATGAGCTCGTCGAGGGCACAGATTGTTTGTTGACCGAGGAAGATTGGAAACTTTTGTCGAAGGCCAGCAGCCCTCTGGCACCCTGTCGAGCACCGGCCGAGCCTGCTCCCGAGGCAGAACAAGCAGTAGAGAAACCAAAGGTCGTGGCATGCAATCTTACTTTGGAGAAGAAAGACGTTTCCGGCGAAGATGCGCAAATTGATGAAGAAAGGGAGGCATCATTAGGCCAGAGAGAAAGCCCCGCTAAGTATTTACAGCAACTTAAGGAGCAGCTCGAGACGGCCGCTAATATTGCTGAGCTAACTAGTGCAACTCATCAGGAGAGTTACGCCAGTGCCTATAATCGCAGCACCAGGCTCAAAGCTTTTAACGTTGGCGACCAGGTTGTGGTTTTCGACAATGATCGGAATTGTAAGATGTCACCTAAATGGCTAGGCCCATTCACAGTGGTTGGACGTGAGCGCGAACACTCTTACCGCGTTGAAACATCTGAGGGAAAGGTGAAAAGTGTCCACGCCAACAACATTCGACCTTACTATACAAGGGTCAGTCATATTGGGGTAGTCTTCGATGAGGACCATGATTTTGGGGAGGTGGAATATGCTCCACAACCAACCACTATAAAGCGGGAAGAGCTAGTGCTAACGAGCGAGAAGGTTGCTCACCTTGATGCTGACGCGCAGGCGGAAATACAGGCGGTGTTCCAAAGACATTGCACACTCTTTGACGGCACCCCAAAGCCATCTCAGCCATACTGGCTTTTCACAGACGCCTCAGCTACGGCGGCGGGAGCATGTTTGGCGCAAATGTCAGCTGAGGGAGAAGAGAGGCCTATCGCCTTTGCAAGCCACCGCTTCTCACCGACCCAGATGCGTTGGTCGACAATTGAGAGGGAAGCGTTCACAATAATATGGGCCTTAAAGAAGTTTGACTACTGGCTTTTCGGTGCCATAGTAAACGTCGTTTCCGACCACAATCCGCTGTCGTACCTTACAACTTCTACTCCGCACGGGGCGAAATTGACAAGATGGGCGCTGGCGTTACAGCGATATCATGTCTCGGTACAACATCGGAAGGGTATATGTAACGGGAATGCGGATGCATTATCGAGGCTCCAGAATAGTTGTGGAAGCCATCAGAATAACAGTGCCATGCCAACTGAGGGGGGAACGTGAATGTTCCTGCCCACTTGCTGCTGTATATTGTGGACTGTGTGATTGACAATCCAAGAAACAGACACTACTGATCTTACTGCTTGAAGCAGCAATGGTGTGCTTGATCGTTTAGCATGTATTTGTTTTCGTTTCTTGTATTCTCCTGTCGTGTTGTCTCGCAATTGTGTTTGATGTTTGTGTATACTGTTGTATGCTTAGAAAGTCCAGTGACCTAATCGCGGCAGTGATTTATCGTACCACTGAGCGTAGAACAGCCCAGCGTACTCTTAAGGGGGGACGTGTTATGTTGCCGCTCATAAGGCGATCGTGCAGAAGGGACGGCGTAGCACCGTACGCTATACAAAGCTTCTTTCTCGGCTCTCTCTCTGCATGGTCTTTGACAGCAATTATCAATGGAAAGCAAACTGCTCCCACTGAGCGGCTGGTCTCCCACGCTGGCCCCCAGGGGTTCCTGGTACGAGACCCTTCCCTTTCGCTGAACGTCGCTCGGGGGGGTCGCGGCTGCGCGACCACTTGTCCCCTCAGTGGCCGTTTCGGGGAAGAGCAGCTCGGACGCGTAGGAAAAGAATGCATGAGAAGTGCGCCGTCGCTCGAAGCGACAATGCGCTTGGCTGTGATGAGTGACTGGGTATGGAAACCTAGTGCGACCGTGCGGTGGTCGGGAGTGTAGTGCGACCGTGCGGTGGTCGAAAGCGTCGAAAGAGCACAGAACGTCCGCAGCGCCACGAAAGAGACCCGAGCGTCTAGGGAAGGAAGACGACGATGGTGGGCGGTGGCATGGCTACGTGGGCGGACGAGCGGCCAATGAGAAGGTTACAGGACAGCGCACGCGAGAAGAAGAGGAGGAACGATTTGGAACCGGGCGGAGACGAACGCAGGTTCGGGAGCTGCTGCAAGTCGCTGGAGCCTTGGCCGTGTTGTCGAGTTTCGGACTCGAACACGAGACTCCCAACCGATCCAGGACGTTCCCGCGGGCGTACTCGGAGCCGCCAGGAGTTCTGGGGAACAAGGCGTTCTTGCTGAACCGTTGCTGACCCTTGGTGAACCGCTCGGCCGACGGCGGAGTAGGGCGGCAAGGTTCCTGGAGGGAGTCCCGGTGAGCCCGAGTCACGGAATCGGGACCGGCGCCGTCCGGGCGCTGTCACAGCTCGCCTGCGCTTGGCGAGAAATCTCCGTGACCTCGTTGAGAGGTCGCCTGCTGGCTGCTGACCGTTCTGCTCACCAGCTGCCGACTCTGGCTGCAGCGTCGTCTTCACCCTCGTCCGCATCACTGGCCTGCCACCGCCAACCGAAGTACCCGCTGCCCGCATCGCCAGACGCATCGAAGCAACCGGTGACTTCTTTCTTCCTTCGAACGCTGATCGGCACTCGTGTTGTAACATTATATCGCGAACACCCTGCTAAAGGCGCGCGATTGAGTGCAAGTGTATTGTGACCTTTCCTTTCTCTTGACTTCTTATTTTTATTCCTGTTCATAAAGTACTTATTTGTTTTTGGTTTTTTGGAAAACAAAAAGTAATTGACTTCGTCCCGTAGATTCAGAGTGCTTTGCTCTGAAGAGCATTTAACCACACGAACCGTATATCTCACGACAACTGGCGTCCGCGACAGGACGGGGCGAAGTTTTTTTTAAGTGATCTGACAGTCACCGAGATGAGTTTGTCGGAGCTGATAGCGTTAGGCGAGCGCTTGGGTTTGCAGGGCGCGGAACTAAGAAAATGGGTAGATGAGCAGTCTGAGAGAGCTCAGGTGGAGGCTGCTAAAGCTCGCGAGGAACGTGTCGCAGAGCGCGAAGAACGGGTAGCAGAGCGCGAGGCAACAAAACAACGTTTGCAAATGGAGCAGAAGGCACTGGAGCTACGCCTTAAACTGGCTGAGGCAGGAGGGTGCAAAGATTCAGCAGGTTCGGAACGCGATGTAGAGAGAACACGTTCATCAATTGTCAACCCTCACAGCCTGATTCCCGTGTTTAACGAAACTCGGGATGACTTGGACGCTTACCTAAAGCGATTTGAGTGTGTCGCCATTGGTCAAGATTGGCCTAAAGAGAAATGGGCTACTGCCCTGAGCTTATGCCTAGATGGGGAGGCATTAAAGGTTTTTGGCCGTTTGTCGCCTGAGGAGTCGATGGATTACGACATGGCAAAGAAGGCATTGCTCCAACGGTTTCGCTGTACGGCCGAGGGCTATCGCGAGCAATTTCGTCGTAGTAAACCCTGTGACAATGAGACGGCTAAACAGTACGCGACAAGGCTGTTTAGTTATTTTGATCGATGGGTGGAGATGGCCGAGCAGGGCAAGTCTTTTGACGCCGTGCGAGACTTAATTGTCGCAGAGCAGCTTCTGAATAACTGCCACAGCCGGCTTTCACTATTCCTTCGAGAACGAAATTGCAAGACGGTTGAGCAAATATCAGAAGCGGCTGACCACTTCATGGAGGCTCAGCGCCAGAATAACCTACTCCACTTCCGGGAGAAAGAGGAAGCCCGAGAGAAAGAGAGTTGTGAACCTGGCAAATCTTTAGCCAAATGTTTCGTGTGCGGCAAGTCAGGACACAAGGCACCAGATTGCCGCGCAAGAGTTCAGCAACCGTATTGTGGGTACTGCAGGAAGGTCGGGCATGAAACCCAGTCCTGTAGACGGAAAGCGCGTGGCGGAAAGGAAGCAACAGCTTGTCTTTCGTCACCAGTAGAAGTTTGTGAAAACGAAAGGCCAACCTGGTACAGTGAACGCACGGGAAAAGCGCCTGTGAAACAATTGAACCCGAGGTACAACATGCCTGTCTTACCAGGAGAAGTATATGGACAGACTGTTTCGGTATTGCGTGACACGGGGAGCAACAGTCTGATTGTACGGAAGTCTTTGGTCCCTGATCAAGCCTTCATCGGTACCAGGGCAAAGCTGCTGCTCGCCGACGGAAGCACGATTGAAGTTCCAGAGGCGGAGGTGGCCATCTGTTCTCCATTCTTTTGTGGTCAAGCCGTTGTGAAGTGTTTGGAGAACCCATTGTACGACGTTATAGTCGGAAATGTACCTGGTGCACGCGACCCTATGCATCCAGATCCGAACTGGAAAAACATCAAGAAACCGACAGGAACCGAAACTGCCACGCTTGGACAGCAAAGCATTAACGCGCCTGTAAATGAAAGGAACGCTGCCGTCGTGGGTGTGAAAGCCGAGGAGGAGCCTCACAAGAGTGATTTAAATTGGCTGCAGGTAGACAGGCAGGTCCTCCAAAGAGAGCAAGAACGAGATGCAACACTCGAGGTCTGCAGGAAAAAGATCGGCCGAAGATATTCGGGCAATGGCCTAAATGCGCACTCGTTTTACATAGACAAGGGAATCTTGTACCGTTCGTACCAGTTCTGCCCAGGGAAAACTGTGCAACAAGCCCTGGTCCCACGAAGTCTTCGGTCCCAAATTCTAACGCTGGCCCATGAGAATCCATTGTCTGGCCATCAGGGGATAAAAAAGACTACGGAAAGGATACTTGGTTCGTTTTACTGGCCCGGCATCCAAGCGGATATCAAGAGGTTTGTTCGGTCGTGTGACTGCTGTCAAAGGACATTCCCGAAGGGAAAACTCGGTAAAGCGCCACTAGGGCGAATGCCACTCATCGACACACCATTCGAGCGAGTTGCCGTGGACATCATCGGTCCTCTGTCTCCTATCTCGAATAAAGGAAACAGATACATCCTGACGATGGTGGATTTCGCCACGAGATATCCTGACGCAGTACCGCTACCAGCGATTGATTCCGCTACCGTGGCTGAAGGTTTGCTCGAAATGTTTTCAAGAATTGGGTTCCCGAGAGAGATCTTGTGTGATAAGGCATCCTGTTTCACGTCTAGTTTGATGAGAGAAGTGAACGATATGTTAGCGGTTAAGCACCTCAGCTGCACTCCATACCATCCCATGTGCAATGGTATGGTGGAACGTTTTAATGGTACTTTAAAAGGAATGCTACGCAAGTTATGCCAAGAGCAACCGAAGATGTGGGATCGGTATCTTGCCCCTCTTCTGTTCGCTTACAGGGAGGTGCCGCAGACAAGTCTTGGTTTTTCCCCCTTCGAACTTATATATGGCCGACAAGCACGGGGACCATTAAGCGTGCTGAAAGAACTATGGACCAAAGAAGAGCTCACTGAGGAACTGAAAACGACTTATGGTTATGTATTAGACCTCAGGGAACGACTTGAGCAAACACTACACCTCGCTCATCAGAATCTGACCAAGGCCCAAGCAGACCAAAAGAAATATTATGACACAAAGAGCTGTCGCCGTCAATTAAAGGTTGGAGATCGTGCCCTCATACTGCTCCCTACCAAACAAAACAAACTGCTCATGAAGTGGAAGGGTCCTTACTTTGTCTCCGGAAAGAAAAACGAATTCGACTATTGGCTGGATGTTGGCAAAACCAGAAAACTCTTCCATATCAATATGTTGAAAAGGTATGAGGAGCGGGAACCGTTGCCCACGTTTCAAGCGTCCACATTCATCGCCTTGGAGGAAGCTAAAACTGATAGCCCGTTTCCAAGCTTTAACAATGCAAGAGATCTCGGGACTGAAGGCCGACGTCAATCTAAGGACGCAAATGACCTCCAGAAAGAAGTTCACAAACTGTCGCTTACGCATTACCATGTTATTCCTAGAATTCGAGATGAAATGCATGCTGGTCGGGCCACGAGACCGTCTTGAACTTCATCTCTCATGAAAAGAGGCAGTTTCACGATAAATTTGATAGTTGACCAGAGAGCGCTAGTACTTGGCATTGTCAGAGGAACAGACACAAACTAGTGCTCCTAATTGATTTCACGAGTGAAAGTCACTTTCCTTGTTTCTACGTGTGTAGTGCGTTTCAAACGACTGGAGTTTGCATTCTTGTCTGTCACTCATCTGACGCAACGTTTTTTTTTCCTAAAAAAAACTTATCATGGGGGGGACTCTTGTGATGAGTGACTGGGTATGGAAACCTAGTGCGACCGTGCGGTGGTCGGGAGTGTAGTGCGACCGTGCGGTGGTCGAAAGCGTCGAAAGAGCACAGAACGTCCGCAGCGCCACGAAAGAGACCCGAGCGTCTAGGGAAGGAAGACGACGATGGTGGGCGGTGGCATGGCTACGTGGGCGGACGAGCGGCCAATGAGAAGGTTACAGGACAGCGCACGCGAGAAGAAGAGGAGGAACGATTTGGAACCGGGCGGAGACGAACGCAGGTTCGGGAGCTGCTGCAAGTCGCTGGAGCCTTGGCCGTGTTGTCGAGTTTCGGACTCGAACACGAGACTCCCAACCGATCCAGGACGTTCCCGCGGGCGTACTCGGAGCCGCCAGGAGTTCTGGGGAACAAGGCGTTCTTGCTGAACCGTTGCTGACCCTTGGTGAACCGCTCGGCCGACGGCGGAGTAGGGCGGCAAGGTTCCTGGAGGGAGTCCCGGTGAGCCCGAGTCACGGAATCGGGACCGGCGCCGTCCGGGCGCTGTCACAGCTCGCCTGCGCTTGGCGAGAAATCTCCGTGACCTCGTTGAGAGGTCGCCTGCTGGCTGCTGACCGTTCTTGCTCACCAGCTGCCGACTCTGGCTGCAGCGTCGTCTTCACCCTCGTCCGCATCACTGGCCTGCCACCGCCAACCGAAGTACCCGCTGCCCGCATCGCCAGACGCATCGAAGCAACCGGTGACTTCTTTCTTCCTTCGAACGCTGATCGGCACTCGTGTTGTAACATTATATCGCGAACACCCTGCTAAAGGCGCGCGATTGAGTGCAAGTGTATTGTGACCTTTCCTTTCTCTTGACTTCTTATTTTTATTCCTGTTCATAAAGTACTTATTTGTTTTTGGTTTTTTGGAAAACAAAAAGTAATTGACTTCGTCCCGTAGATTCAGAGTGCTTTGCTCTGAAGAGCATTTAACCACACGAACCGTATATCTCACGACATTGGCCCAACCAATTCTTTAACGACCGGCATGCGCTCTCGGCGCGCCGACTGGAACAAAGGGTTGAGTCGCAGCAGTGCAAGGTCCGAACTGCGGGAAAGGCGAAGACACGCTGTGTTTCCTGGAACGACAGGGTTCGACTGGATGAGCGTGGGAGATGGCCCGAATGCCGCAGGGCTGCTACGATACCGATATTTCGATTGTGAGAATATCTGAGAGCGTGGGATAAGGAGAGGGAGAGCCATGATGGGAAAGAATGCCAAAATGCCTGTTTAAACTGCAAAGACGCTGCTGTCGGGATTAGGGACAGCCCACTAGGGAGTGGCTTAATCTGAGGATAAACAGATTGGATGACAGAAGGTTGAGGCGGACCAGCAGTGGCCACCTGCCCTCTTTCTTTGTTACCATAAGGTACTAAAGACTGGACGGGATTCGTTTCCCTTCAGTCTAGGCTGTAATCACTTAACTGATCGATCAGTAAGACTCCGTACGATGCAACTTCTGTCTGGGCCGTAACCACTCGGTGGTCGAACAGTGAGACTAAGTTCGTTGTATGTAGTAACAGTGTTCTAGGCTCTAACTTAAGAAAAGTTAAGTAGAAGAGTAAGACGCTGTTGATGTCTATGTTATCATCAGTGTGCTTCGGCAAGATGTACATATGACTGTAAATATTTGCTGCAATATACCTTCAAGTTCATTAACTCCAACCTGCCTCCTGCTTCATCGACGTCGATCATCTCCTTGACGGGACTTCAATCCACATCAAGGAGAAAACGAACAAGAAAAACATAACTAAGCCACTGTCAACTGTTTGGTGATAATTTCGCCTTGATGACTTACGTTTGACGTCTCAAAAATACGACGGAATTATGATGCATACCGTTGTGGAAAGTTCCCGAAATTTCGACCACCGTTGGTCCTCTAGAAGGACACACCCCTACAACCGTAAGGGTGTGTCCCTTTCTTTTCACGTTCACACCCCTACAACTGTAGCAAATAGTTTGTTATACGTTATGCAGCTAATACTTTATAACGTGCTACGTTTATTTGCGTTACGGTACAGTTATGTATTCTTGTTTCAGTATTGCTTCAATCCATTATATGCCATTTCACGCTTATAAACCGTCGATAATAACTCATAATGTGCCATGTTTGTTTCTGCTCTTTTCCTGTTTTTTTTTATGTGTTGTCCGTCATTCCTCTGAAATTACAACGCGGCTGATGGTACGGAAAGTAAATCAAAGAGGTAAACAAGATCACAGCTTCGATAGAGAAAATCTACAAGAATTAAGTCCTTGCCTGATATTTAACGCTCAGGGCTGTACGTAATACCCGAATTTAGGTGACTGTGGCCCCCCAGAAATATAAAGGAAACGTGGAAATTTGCAATCACTAATGTAATTAGGTGGCATAAGGTGGCATAATATTGATATCATTTAGCGACAGGGCATTCAACCACCGATCACTTTTGCTTCTCAGCCTATTGAAAACATGTAGCCTTCATCAACTTTACAAGTTTATTATTGTTTCCATCTAATATGAACCACCCCTTTCCCTATCCTAGCATATTTTATGCGTTTTTTACGTGTACCGTTGTCAGTAACAAATATTTTCAGTTCATCCTCAAAGCACCTTCTTTCTTCAAACCCGCGAAGAACCACTGACCTCATATATATGTCCCCACAACAGACCGCACATAAGACGTCTGTAGCAGTAGATTGTTTTCTGTGAGTTGGTCCCATAATCATAGTCCAGCTAAGCACATGACACTCTTGCTACATTCCGATAAAAAGTTGATGCTTTGATTTGTTCTTTTATCATGTGTGCGCTTTAAATGCGACTGTTCAAAATATTTGCTCTTCTTATTTTCACAAGATAATCCGTGTGTTTTCAGTGGTGGTACATGATGACACCAGTGGCACTTTGATTGATTGATTGATTGATTGATTGATTGATTGATTGATTGATTGATTGATTGATTGATTGATTGATTGATTGATTGCCACCAGTACATCGCACT